>JAQPZY010000851.1:0-593680 GCA_029931535.1 Margaritifera margaritifera | reverse complement strand
ATGCTGATTTATATAATATTTGAGGTCAGAATATGGAATGTTCCATATGGAAATGGGAGACTACAGAGAAGCTTGGACTGCTTTATCTGCCCTTTCACTACCTTTCTAACACCGATGTGACTAGTCAGGCGACAGAACAGAATATTTTTTTCCAGAATGCATGAGCAAATCATGTTTCGGATATTAACAGGTACTCAAATTTCTGAGAGGTTTCAATGTAGTTTCATGATTTGAGTATGGATGTAATATCTGCAGTAAAGATGGAGGCTTTATCCAGTAACCAGCTCAAGATGGTACTATGGGGTGTTGCAATGGCAGCTCCGACCTTGTCTGCATCTTTGGAACTGTCTGCATACAGACAAATAGCCATAATAAAAGGCTTAATTGTGTATTGGATCAAGCTTCTACTGGCGAGATTAACAATCTGATCCATACATAATCGAGCCATAGTTTTAGATCTTTCCTAAGTTCTATATAGTCAGAGCAAGACCTTCTGGACTGCTCCCGAATCTGTGTTGGCTAGGACTCGTATTAAATCCTGGGTTTTTTTTATACATAAAATGCAATATCTGGAAAAAAATTAGTTTATCGTTAAAAAACTAAACTCCTACAAATTTGCTGATTTAAAATTTTTTAACTCGTTTTGTTGCGCCCATCTCTGAACTCAATTTAATCATATCTTTAGCTCACCCTCTACAGCATGCATACTTTTTTATCTACAGCAGATCAGAAAAAGAAGTTGACAACATTTCATGAGTAATCAGTTCCCGAGTTAAGACATTTCACTATGTTCGTAATTTTGATGTTGAAAAGGACCACTGACAATATGAGGTAAACCTGCATCCTGAGGATAGCTTTCAAAAAGGGTGCTACCTACCTTAATTCTGAAATTTCTTTTTAAAAATTGGATATAAAGATACGTAGGCAGCCCTTTAAACCTAATTTAATTAGGTCATTCATTATGCTGTACTTCCATGTTTTGTCATAACCTTCTCCGAGTCAAACTGGTGGATGCCATATGTTCTTTATTTAGGAAAGTTTCTGTAATAAATGCTTCAAGTCTGGCATGATTATCCACTGTGTTTCCCTGGCGTCTGAATCCACACTAAAGGTCTCATAGTAGTTTGATGAACTCAAGGTACTAGAGAAGTCTGTCATATATCATTTGTTCCATGTTTTTGCATGCACCCTGGGTTGCCTAGTGGTCCAAGGTGCTTTTCGTTACCAATCAGCACAATCTCACCTCTGTCCACATGGGTTTGAGTCTCGGGCTCGGCCAATGTGGATATGTAAGAAAACTTGCCAGTAGCTTCCATGTGTGTTGGTGGTTCTTCCCAGGGTTTGCCCGGGTTCTTCCTCCACCAGATATACTGGCTGCCATCATCTGCTGAAAAATGGTGTTAAACCCACAAAACCACAAACCACATCCATGGTTTTGCAAATACTTGCTAGTGATACAGGACAGTTAAATATACATTTTATTGAAAATAATGAGTAGTGCACTCAGAGCCGTGTCAAATAAGTGCTTTAAAAGTTGATAGTGGATACCATCTGGTCCTGCCAAAGATTCATGGGCATGATCAAGAGAGTCTTGTGTCTCTCTGAGAGTGAAAGGTTTATTGTAATTTTCAGCATTAGCCTATTTGAAATTTAATAAAGAGTTTTCTTTCAGGTTTTTGATGTGGCATTAGTTTTCAGAATACTTTTCTTGGAGTTTTTGGAGAAAGTTAAGCTAATTTATTTGAAATTTCTGATAGGGTTATGACCAGTGTTTCCAATTTCTTTAAGTGCTTGATACTTCTGCTTTTTATCTTTTGCCAATTATTTTTGTATCATATGCAATACTAACTAAATAGCAGAGCAAGAGTTCAACCTAGAGACATTGGATCTCTATGGGTTTCCTCTTGCTCTCTCTAATGGTATGACAAGCTTTAGCTGTGTATATGCAGTATTCAGATTTTCAGCTGTTGGACTGGTACTGAATATTTAAAGCACTATTTTCATTTTCTGATCATGTCTTTGCATGCATCATTAAACCATGATTTGTTAAAAAGTTTGGGAATTGTCAAAGATTTTGGTTCTGTATCCCCAGCAACATCCTGGAGTATTCCTGTAAATAAGAGGATTGAATTCACCATGTTTTACAAAAGATCAATTGTCAGATTTGATTTGGAGTGGAACTGGAACATTTCCCAATCTGACTTGTTCATTTCCATCCCTACCCCCACCATTGAGGTTTGGGAGTATTCCTTCTTAAGTATATAGGAAAGCATGCTAATGAGATATCAAGGAAAAATTGTACATACAATATTCTAATAATAATAAAACAGTAACGTGTATGCATTTACAGCAGAAACATTACTGTATACTTGCAAGACAACAAATGAGAAACAAAAAAAAAATGAAAATGTTGGTATTGATGTAGAGGGGAGTTAGGTAAAGGTCTTTTAACTTCCGCTCAGGTGGTATGTATGTAGTAACTAAATATATACCACAAATATAACATCTTAGTGTGAATAAATAAGTAGTGATTTAAGCAAATCTCTTAGTAGCAATTATGTACTTTAGGACCACCTTATAAATCTTGTTGATTACAAAGGATTACCCATTATATCAAAGTTGTATCTATAATATGGGGCAAAATTTTCATTGCTTGGTTTCTGATGGTAACATAGTGTACAGTCTGAGAGAAAATGCTCTGCATTTTCTGGTTCATCGCATGAACAACTATTGCTAAATGACAAATAATTTTTGAAAAGATTATAATTTAATACACTATTGCCCATTCAAAGTCTTGTGACCACAATTTGTGTTAATTTTTCACCTTGATAGTTACAGATGGATTGTACATGCTCAAGTCTAGGGATGAGTAGGATTGTGTGGCAGGATGCTGGTAGGTATATGACTTATCAGTGAAAAGGTAAATATTTTGTTTTGAAATAAAGTCTTAAATTGTCTTCCCTCTTTCACTGATATCTTTACAACCACAAGTGTATGGTGGCCATTAAAGTAACGAAGTAAAAGAAAAGGTGTTGGTAACTGTTCAATAAGATGGTCATAATCAGATTCATTAACTGGAATGCTGGCAGAGATATAATAAGTGGAATGCAAGAATTTTGTGTATGGACAAACAAAAGGCAACAGAATCAAATGCTGTATCCAGATTAATTTGACTGTGAGGAGTTTTGTTATTTATTATGGTGATAATGCAGTGGAGTTATCGGTATTCTTGAAATGCTGTAGGCTGTGAAATTGAAAAAAAAGTTATTTTATATTAACTCTTTCATTATTTTTTAGAAAAATCTCCTGAACGCAAATGAATTATTGGGTCAGGTTATTTAAGCAGAAGACTTGTTTCAGCAATATTTGCCTTTAAACCTTGACAATTCCTTTGTATTATGGTGGCATACATATTTATGGCAGTGGCAGAAGTATGGGACTTCTGGGGCTTCCCTGGCATGGTATCAGTGGACTCTCCAGTGTTCACACTCTCTACTCTTCCAAACTTATTAAAGAGCTTGATAAGATCACAGAGTCCACAGGGGCCTGAATAAATATTAGAAGACTTAGAAATCATTATTTTATCTCCTAAGTAAGATTATTAAAATTAAAAGCTCTTATTAAAATTCTCTATACACAGAATGGTGAGCACTTTTTTAGGAAGTTATTTAAAGATTTTTCAATTTTTAGTAATGGTGGACATATTGGATGGTGGATTGGCATAATTTGTATAAATTTGAAAGCTCTTTATACCACTATGCCTTGTATAAAGTTTGATCAAATTCTGATCAGAAGAGTTTCTGAATAAGTTATACATGTTTTTTTATTGTTAGCAACAGTAGCCATATTTGATGGTAGACTGACATAATTTTGTAAAAGGACATTGCAAGTTGTCTATTCTAGGATGTTTTATCTCTTATTTGGCCCGATTCTGTTCATTTCCTTTTGTGGAGAAGTTGTTCAAAGTTGATGATACCATAGTAGGTGGTGGATTGGCATCATTTGTAATGTTGTCATACCAAGATGTTTTGTTTCTAATATGACCAAATTCTGTTCAGCAGTTTTGGAGAAGTCACATATGGTTTTTCTTTCTTTAATAATGGTGGTCGTTTTCATAGCCAATCAGCATCAGTTGTATAAATCTGAAATTATTCTATGTCATGATGCTTTAAGTCAAATGTGGCCAAATTCTGTTAATCAGTTTTTGAGAAGCCATTTTAAAATTTTATATTTTTAGCAACAGTGGCCATATTTGATGGCTGATTAGCATTATTTGTAAAAATTTGAAAGCCCTTCATGCCAGGATGATCTCTGCCCAATTTGGTCAAAATTGGTCTGGTGTTTTGTGACAAACAGTTTAAAATAGCAATTGTTGTCAGATATATAACTGATGAAGAGCCATGACATAAGCTCACACTTGCTTTTTTACGACCAGGCGAGTTAAAAATACCATCTAAAATCGAAGTATTGTATGAATATAGACTACAAATTGACTGCTTTTTCATTATTATTATTATTATTATTTCAGACAAACACCATGCTATTTATAGCAACATGTAGGATCAAGTACATGGGACATAAAGATATATATATATATCTATATACACAGGTATATCATCATTCTTTCTAAAGTTAAAATAAGAATACTGTTGTATATATATTAATATAATAAAGATAATCACACTATGCTAGAAAATATGAAGCCACATACTAAGAGGAATCAATGCAAGTGCAACACATGATGAATTTTTTATGCCCTTGTCAAACACATGACTTACTGGTAGCAATTGGGTGCAATACACTAGGCAAGATTGATAGAAATAATGTGCTCAGTCAGTGACATCTACATATGTGATCTACAGATGTCTCTGGGTCAGCTTACACATAATACAGTACAAACTAAGCACAAGAATATAATGAATAGCACATTATACGCCCACCTTATGTTTAATAGTCTTCTATGTAGGCACTTGTAGAGGGTATGGTTGACTCTGGAGATAACTGACCAATGGTAAGCAATGACCTGGACCTTTGGTCAAGGTATACAGTCTTGAACTAAACTAACTGTGCAGAAATCATTATTGTCTTATTACTTACCATAACATCTGAACTCTACAACCAATAATCTATAGGATTCTTTATTTTCCCCAAGTGCAAGCCATCAACAAAGTTTGGTCAAGAAACTTACTAACTCCACAACAAAAGTCACTCTACAAAACCCATTTTTCCTTGAGCCACAATGCCCATGACCTTTGAACTTTTGAGCCCCAAATCAATAGGTTCTTCCATACTCGAAGTGCAGTCCCTCCTCAAACTTCAGTCAAGGTATGTGGTATATGCACAGAACATTTTTTTTTCCTTTCAGTCAAAATGACCTTGACCTTTGATGCCCAAATCAATCAGCTTCTTTCTTAACCAATATGCAAGTCACACGCAAACTTTGATTTTCAGTCAGTAACCTGGACCTTTGACTTTTTCACCCCAAAGTCAATAGACCATTTTTTATATAGGTTTTACCAAACAGATGATTATGGACAAGACAGAATATAGAAGTAATGCCATCTGTTCATACAAATGACCAAAGTCAGTAAAGCATTGGATTCCACTCCCTCCCAAACTGATGAAGAATCATATATACCACTAGAAAAAATAATTTGCAGCCAAAGGTTCCAAAGAA
The DNA here is from genome assembly GCA_029931535.1 of Margaritifera margaritifera. Lineage (NCBI taxonomy): Eukaryota > Metazoa > Mollusca > Bivalvia > Unionida > Margaritiferidae > Margaritifera > Margaritifera margaritifera. The sequence continues at coordinate 588,003 of JAQPZY010000851.1, read as the reverse complement.
AATTACAACATTTGGACAATGGTTGCCTGTCTCAAATTTAACAAACTGGCAAGTGAAAAAAGGATTTAACAGCTTGCCTTAGAATTAAAGATTTATTGCATTTTAAAAACCTTTCTGATAATCCCAGTTGTCAGCATTACTTATTATTATTCATAAATATCAGATATCTGATATACTGGATATCATATATTTGATTACTGGAAAAAGACACTTATGGGATTTTTCACTGCATAAAAATCAAAGAAAAATCAAGGTGGCTCTAACTTTTTTTACACTGAAAAATTATATTCCGTGTATCAGTCTAAGATATTGGTCCTGAAGTACCTTACTCCCTATCCACGTTTTTGTTGTACATTGTACAGACTTTTATGTAATGATAACAAAGAACCCTTATTTCTATTTTTATTTCCAGGTACTTACACAATACATTTATTGATATTGTTGCCAGTCCAGATGGGTTAATGCTGTTGTTGGCCATACAAGAGTACGTTCCGAAATGAGTGCGACTGACATTTGTGATTGTGAAAACATCTTGATTCTCATCAAGAAGCCCAGAGTATTGTAACAGACTGCTACCACTCTTCCATGTAAAGTTGGATGCAGGCTTGCTCTTAGCAGAACACACCAACTTCACACTGAGGTCTCCCTCCAACACTGTTATGGAAGATCCATTTAGAATGGTAGCAATTGGATGATCTGCAGAAAAGAAAAACTGGAAAATATCAAAAGGTCTTCTCTGAATGCCAATACGAATGATGTATGTATACATTATGAATACAGTGGGCATCACATCAGTGTTGTAAAATGTTTAATCTAATAAAGATAAGAAAATAACTTGGAATAAAGGAATTTAACAGAACAAATATATCAACAACCTGTATTTTACGGAAATCATGGTCATAACTTCAAAATGTCAATGAATCAATGACATTATTTTATACTGGCTCCAATTTATACATTTTACGATAGATTGCCCATTCGTATCTTCCAGCTGCCAATAAATGCAACTGTGTAATAGTACCTTAAACGATCAGCTTGTAATATGAAAAAGAAATTAATAAAAACAAATCTCTGTGTTGCAGATGAATTTTATGGGATGGATTATTCATATATATATATAGATTTTAAGACCACATATTCATTAATAGAACCTGGAACATTTTGTCACAGCAAAGTATTAAGAACAAAGCCCATGTACTATATTTATCGAATGATAGGCCCAAGCTTGATGATGCATTACAACCTCTAAAAATTGAAGCATTCATCTACATTCTTGAAAATCCAGGCACACAAGCAAGAGTACCACAAAGGTATAAATGAAAAGAATGTCTAAAAATCCAATAAGTCCATTACTTCTGGATTTTTTTTAAAAATAAAAAATCTACTGAGTATTGAAAACATCTCTGATATTCTTGAGACTCGAATATACCAGATTATATACCAAAAATATTTTCGTACATGTCCAAGTTAACATATTCACAAGATAGCTGTAAGTGCAGTACAAAAATTCTGTCATTGAACTTAATATGATGCACAGCAAATGACTGAACGTTATTATCTTAGACAATATCAAGATATACCAACATGTCAAGTTTGGATAACCATATAACAACTATTTTGGGGGTGGGTGGATGGGAGGAAAAAGGTTATTGAACTGGCATCATTTAATGTGTTCTTGACATATATCCCCAAAATGGGTGTAATATAAATCCATTCATTGTTTGTGCTATCATGCTCACAAGCCAACAAATCTACAAGCATGAGTCAAGAACTTTGACCTTAAACTCAATGTCAGACTGCTGACTAACAACTTCTTTATTTGAATGCAGCAAAATACAAAGTCTGGTTAAGATCCATTTTTAGATAATAATCATATTCATAAAAATGTCTTGTTTTTTAGGTTAACTCAATTAGTTTGCCAAAAACTAATCTCCCTTGGGGACTCTCTATTATGTACAAACATGACATGTTCAAGTATTTACAATCATATTATCCCATGCAAGCTTAAAACATGAAAGAAACAGAAAATGTTACGGAATAAGAGGATATACCTATTAATCATAATGACGCATCATATTGCTATATTTGTACTCTTTCATGACAAGTGTTCAATGATCTTACTTATGTAACTGATTTTGGTAAAGTATTCCAGATCAATGGACCAGAATATTCAACAGTTGTTCTATAAATAACTATTTTTGGGCCTTTGAATTTTAAAATGTGTAGTTGAAACAGACCATATTAAGGCTTAGATCTGCCTGCTGTAAAATGACAATATTCTGGAGATTCTCAGGAAAAATGGAACTTCTTGGAACTCTGTGGAGTTCTATCTGTATCTTCGAATATAAAATGTATAGTTCCACAATGTAACTGTGGAATTCTGAGCGGGTATTTCCATACCTTTCACTGTTTTTTTTTCTTCCATAAATGAGTGCCACTTCGATATTATTCTATGGAATTATGTGCAGTTATAACACCCTAGAGATTTTACTAATCTCTGCACCTTTCACAGTTATACAGAGTTATATAAACTGACAGAGAATTCTTTCAGAATGTTTTTGCTTTTGTTTTGTATTTTTTTATTTCCATGAAAGTCTGCATTATAAGTCCATGTAAGACTGCATAATTTTGGGATACACGTGCAGCACATTACAGTATTGTCCATAGGACCTTGAACGGAATAACCAGATTTCAAAAACTAAAGTTAGGAGAAGATAGGCATTTAGAGCCCATGACTCCTCCAACCTCTCCAAGACCATAAAAGACACATCTAAGTCTAAGGGACAATCTTCTTACCGCATTCCATCAGATTTTGCTAAATAATTCTTTAGCTCCACTGATTGCAAACAACAGTCCGAGTTTCCATTTAAAGACAAAATTTTGCTTCCCAAGGACAATAACTATGTCCAAAATGAAGCAGACAAGACTAAGTCCATGAAAGGTACATAGAAGTATATGTGACAATACTCATACAAAATTGCATCAGAATATGTTGAATGGTTCACAAGCTTAATGCCCGTTACAAACAAAATCCCATGTTAAGATGAGAAGGTAATTGACAAGGGCCATAACTAAAAGATGTAATCAGCTAAAAATGGAGTTAATGAGACAAAACCCATAAAAGTTTGCACATAATGGGTCTATGAGTTGATGTAGACACCAAATTGCATTTGGAATATGTTTATGAGCTATACTGCTTACAATGATCTACTGTAGTGGAAACCCAAAAATGATCACAAAGCATCATTAACTCTGTCAAAACTGGACTGCAAAGATGAAACCTTTAAAAGGCAAATCTATATGTAATATGCAATTCACATTCCGACTGAAATCCAATTATATGCAGTGTGAGCAGATGGACTGATGGAAAAGGAAATTAATATTGGGGCCATACTGATGCTGATGCTCCTGATACTGCTAAAAATAATAATAATAAAAAGTATGTTTCCAACTTCTTGACCACATGGCCCCGCCCAGGTACATAACCCCAGGAAAGTGTGGGATTATATATTATTCAAACTATAAATTGAATTTAGTTACTGACATGATAGGGTGTGGATATTCATTCAGACAGGCATACACATGGATGTCAAAGTGATCACTATGTCTAACTTCAACCAGGGTGGGTTCTCCAAAAAGATTAACCAAAAGTGTCCTACTCCTTGACCCAATGTCCCCTGCAAGAGGCAATAACCCAGCTGATAGATAATACAATACATGGAGAAATACAAACTTTGCAATCATGTAATATTCCAAATCTGAAGTGAATTAAATAAAATGCTCTTTAAAAATTGAGAGAGAATCAAAACTTTCATCAAAAGGTGTATTACATATTAAACCCATGGTGCCCCATACAGTGACATGATATTGGGTTAGGAATAGCAAAATCTATCATGCCTGTATGTGATGATGTTCCTTTCCAAGCATGAATAAAACTTGTTATGGAAATATCAGAATCATGCATTAATATGCATGGATCCCACCTGTAATCAAATTCATGCTAGATCTTCATCATATAACAATAATTTCCAAGTTTGGTTGGGAGCACTAGGGGCTCAGTTGGAAGAACATTGGACTCATAATCCAAGGGTGACAGGTTCAATACCTGCCCATGAAAGGCACTAGCTTTCATTTCCTTTGCATGATAAAGTGCTATTAAACCAACCAACCTACATCCCAGTCTGATCAAATTCAGATCAGAAATATGACTTCCAATGGTAACAAGCTCACCGAGTCAGATGCAAGATCACCTAATAAGCATGCATTAATCATGATCATTGTTGAGACCTTGATGATATAAGCCCATATTCCAAGAATTGATCAAAACCAGCTCATAAAATATCGCCTCTAGAGAGGTAACAAAAGCAATTGCATGATGAATGAAGCACAACTCACTCTGGTCACAGGGCCACACCATAAACTCACCTGGCCTTATGCCCAGGTGAGCTAAAATTGGAGTAGATGTAAAATAAGAGTTTTAGATTGTTTATCTAATCATAAACAGGTGGCTCCAGTTCCCACCCTCACCTCAGGGCCTGGGGTCACCACAATTCTGAATTCTAGGGTAGGCCCCCCATGGGCCAACCTAACCGTAGTGGAAAGTATAGTAATCGCTCCAGTGGTTATTTTGTGAAAGATGGATTTTATTTAAATAAACATGGTGAAATTATATAACGTTTTACACAGACATGGTGTTCTGATGCAAAAACAAATGCATTTGGCTGAAGGTGGAAAGCAAATGGGAATGTGGGAAAAAATGTGTTGGTGAGTATTGTGGCATGCATATGGCAGATTATAGGATATAAGTGCGAGGTGTGGTAGTAATCATGCAGGAAATGATATGAAGAGAACAAGAGTCCCTAGAAGGGAATGACTCTCTACTGGGCAATAAGAATTTTCTGGAAATCAAGACAAGACCATTTCTTCCTTTTAACCATGTCTAACATTTTGAATGATAAAAACACAAGGTTTTGCATCATTTCATTCGTGCAGCAAGATGTTAGCCAGGTAAACATTTGCTTAGAAATATTTTGTCAAAGTCAGTGAATATCATATGATTATTCATTCATCTAGAATTTATTCATCATGGATATTGTTCGTCTAAGGACTTAAATGCTTTTGGTAAATCCTCATTGTGACAGATGCTGTTAAAAATTTTATTATTTTTTAAAAATACTTACCAGAGTTCTGCATACAAATAAAATGGTGGTAAATCTAACAGTGGCAATACTGTAGAAAATTTTTAATGGATCCAGTCTATCCGAGTTCTCTGGATTCACCCAAGGGGATATCCATGATGTGGAAGTAAATTCATACAAAAAGGTAATCCCATATTTTATCCACATCAAAGAAAATCAAGACAGTATCCATATCTATGTCAGGAACAACTAATCACTGAAGCAGATGAATAAACCTAGGACTAATTTCCAACTCTACAAATACTTGTAGCATGTGTCCAAAATCACTGATTCACATGAAAATAAAGTTACATGTGCTGTATTCCCATCAACAAATACCATTTTATTACAGGGTAGTGGATGCTTGGCTTGGACTTATAACGGATTTCTTGAACTGTGTTAAGACATAAACAATGGATCTAACACCAGCACTGTGTCACCACAGCCATTCTCAGTGTGGCCAGTAACCTTCACTCTTAACAGTAACTGTCAAGCAAAGCCATAATTAATTATAAACTCACTTGCTCAGGTAGACATAAGCTATACAGGGCCTAATTATTTAACACTATCACCTAGCCCTGGTAGATCCAAATATCCTTCATCAAATTGTAGAAGACAATGCCACTAATCAAGATAATTAAAATCCAAGTACATGATAATTAAAATCCAAGTACATGTGGTCCTAGCCAAGCAGGACCCCACTTCTTTACACCTTCACCTGCACAGGCAGGCACAAGCCACATAGTGCCTAAATATATAACACCACTAACACCACCCTCTCCACAAGCCCAGGATAGACCCAGATCTACTTTATCAATATGTAGAAGACAATGAAACTAATCATGTTGAGACTTCTTTCAAAAACAATGCAAGTCACAGTTCACAGTGCCATGGCAAATTATGTTCTAAGTGATAATTATAATCAGGTATCTTAATCTATATGTGCATGTGTATGTGTGTATGTATGTATGTGTGTATATATATATATATATATATATATATATATATATATATATGAAAGTAGTTTAGAAGGAGCACCAATAACAAACTTGTGCTAATGGACGGACGGACATCAGACAACAGATCAGCACCATTTCCATTTAGGATCAAGTAGACATGATGAGTCTTTTAATGAAAACCCGGTGTTAATATGCCCATCCATTCAGGAAGAGTAGCGATAACAAGATTTTCAAGATGGCTGCCATGGTGTCCATACTGGACGTCAGATCCACCTCATTTTCATTTAGGACCAACTAGACATCATAAGTCTTTTAGTGAAAACCCCACGTCAACATAACTTTCTGTTCAGGAGGAGTAGTGATTTACTTCAGATTGGTACCATTTTCATTTCAGACCAAGTATACATCATAAGAAGTCTTTTAGTGAACATCCCATGTTGATATGACCATCAATTCAGGAGAAGTAGTGATAACAATATTTTCAAGATGGCTGCCATGGTGGCCATATTGGAAAACAGATCAGCACCATTTTCATTTAAGACCAACTAGACAGTATACAAAGTCTTTTAGTGAAAACCTCATGTTGATATGACCATACATTCAGGAGGAGTAGTGATGGTGAGCATATTGGATGTCCGAGCAGCACCATTTTCATCTAGGACCAACTAGGCCATAGGATGAATGTGTGTGTGTAAAGTTTCACGGAAATCCTCCAAGTAGTTTAGGAGGAGTAGTGATAACAAACTTGTACTAACGGATGGATGGACGACAGACAACAGACCATCCCATAAGCTCTTCTGGTCTATGACCAGAAGAGCTAGTAAAAACCAAGGCAAGGAAACATCTTAATAAAGATATCTGCAAACTTTAAAGGCAGAAATATGTATGGGGTATATGTATAAGCTTAATGAGAGCATACCATTATTTAGAGAATAGGGTTTATATGTAAAAAGATTTATGAACCACAACAAATAATCTTAATTCAGAATTTTTTACATTAGTCAAACCTGTCAAAAGCAGCCTCCCATAGGAAAAGGCAAAACTGAAAGTTTATACACTGGTGACCCATATACACTGTTGCACCTTTCAAAATTGGGTTTTGAATAAATAGTATGCACCAATTATCATCATTATTATTATTATTATTATTATTATTATCAAGGCTGTTTCATGTCCACTACTCAATAAAATCATAAAATACACATTTATGCTGTTCTCTCCTAAATATATGTTCCACGCAAGATTACAGTATCCTGCTCAGTTTAATCCATCCTATAAATTTAATAGTCACTACCTTAAAATAATCACTGATCTTAGTGTGCTTTGTGTACCATAACAGAACACTAATTTCAGTAATAATTGGCAGCTTATATATGACTGTGAAACAGAGGACTGTCACTTTGGTCTGCCAACTTGTATAAATTAGGCTTGGAAACAGCTGTTCATGCCTCAGAAACAATTACTGGATTAGCCAGTTGCTCAACTTGCCAAGATTAAAAGACAGGCAGCTAATGTGAGTGGCCTGTGATGAATAGGGAATCAAAAGAAACTACTCTTTGCGATCCAGGAACCAAAACTTTACCTGTCTTTATGGGCAAGTTTTAAATACTGAATGACCCCTGACCCGACTGAAAAGGAATGTAACTCATACCTCTTTTCAAAGATGAACTGTTTTCATCAGAGATAGCTTTAATTCACAGGCAAATAGATGAAGATATCAAACTATACCTGTCACACTGGCACAAAAGGTGACTTCTATTTCTGCTCCGAAAAAAAAGACAAACTTTTCCACCATCCAGCATTTCCATCTGCCTCACTTTTGAAATTTACATATCAACACCTTTAAGTTACACTGACAATGTGACTGGAGTACAAGTACAGTAAGTACATGTGATATAAGAAATGTTTGCTCACTGATTCACATGATATTCCTTTACCTAAACAATGCTTTCCTCATGAAGCAAATGTTTAGCTTGCATAGTCTGAGTGGTCACTTGAATATACACTCTAGTTACCACTTCAGGCAGGGAGAAACCAGTCTGGTTTGGAAAAACATGGCCGTTGACCACTAGAGAAAGCCATGACAGGAATAGAAAATGTTTACAACAAAGAGGATGAGATGGCAACAACAAAGGTGACAGCCTAATTTAGAAGTGACCCAACCATAGCCATGCAGAGCAATGAGGTTGAGAAGCTTGTTTACCAAGCTAATGTTGTATTACGTAGGTGGATGAATAATACATGTGAGGACTCTGGATGGGCATTTGCCCACTGTGAAGCACTGGACATCGCCATGTTGCAGCAGTGTCTATTTCAAGGGTGCATCTATATTCCAACACGAAAGTGCATTGCACCTCAATCTGTGATCAATGTTAACAACACAGACAACTACAGCTTTTAGTGAGCTATTCTGTTGGCTATATACCCAGCTGGTTATAAGAAAGTAGGCAGCACTTGGGTAAACTACACTTTGATGGAATGGACTTTGACAACATTGATAAGTTTGATAGACACAACCCAGAAACTGCGTCTTTGGTTGGAAAAATGGGCTTTACCCATGTGTTACTAAGAAATTAAAGCCTCATGTTGTGAACATTTTGCTGCTTGAAAACATGGCAGATGCCAGTGAAGTGGAAAAGAGCCACTATGGGATAAATAATCTAAGCAGACTGGCATGGAAACACAGCAAGGCCTACGGCAAGAAGCACATCTGCCACCACTGCCTACATGTCTTCAAGCAGGCCGACCAATTAGAATGCCACACCAGTGACTGACATAGTATAAGCAAAAAACAGAGGAAGGTAAGAACATCCTAACCTTTCAGAACCACCACCAACATATGCATGTCCCATACATAATCTATGCGGATTTTGAGGAACTTAATGTGCCAGTTGAGTGTCCTACTTCGAGTCCTGATAAAAACAGCATGCAGAAAATAGCTGATCAGGTCCCATGTGGCTTCTGCTACATGGTCATCTGCTGCGATGGAGTATCCAAGGTGCCAGTGTTATACTAAGGTAATGAGGCTGTTGCCACCTTCATAAAGTCCTTTGAGCGATGGATAGAAGAGATCAAAAAGGTGCTCTGAAATCCAGTGGAGATCATGTTGAGTAAAGACTGGAGGAATTTTCAGGAAGTGGTAGACTGCCACATCTGCGGCTTTAAACTAGACGATGACTGCATGTGAAACCACTGCCATATGACTGGAAAAATCTATGGAGTCACACATCAAGCATGCAATCTCAAGCTGTGCATCTACCCAGAAAAAATAATGGTGCCTATTGTGGCTCAGTGGTTAGTGTGCCGGACTCACAACCAAAAGGGTGCTGGTTCGAATCCTACCATCGGACCAGTCTGGGTCAGCTACTGTGTTGTCCTTGGGCAAGACACTTTACTCCAAGTGCCTCAGCACTAAATAACCTACATGTGTTGCTGTGCCATAAAGCACCAAACCAAGCAAAAAATCTGATAGAAGCATTATACGGTCAACCAAGCCATGCATGTATAACCAAAAAAGACTACAAGCATGCCCATAGTGTTGGGGAGACCCTTGGCTGCAAGATGATGGGCAACTATCACGACTTCTGCCTAAAGACTGATGTGTGTCTGCTAGCAGATGTGTTTGGAGCATCTCACAACAAGTCACTCCAACACACTATGTCCTTGCAGCTCACTATTATAGTTTGCATGTTATGAGCTGTAATGCCCTCCTTCACGACTGGCCTTAACCTTGCACGGCTGACAGACAATGACATCCACCTGTATATTGAGAATGAAACCTGTGGTGGCATTTCGATGGTGAGTCACCGTCACTCAAAAGTGAACAACCCAATGTGTGCATCCTATGACAGCTTGATACCAAACAGCTGTATAACATACCATTATAGGAACAATCTGAATGGCTGTGTCATGATGCAGAACCTGCCAACTGGTTGCTCAAGGTGGGTAGACGTCTGCTGGGAAACAATCGCTGCAATTTTGGCTGGTGCACTAAAGGGCTTCATTATCAAAGTAGGAATAGAGAAACCCCACAACGTGCATGGCAACTACCTACTGGCCCCAGAGTAAATGTATGTTCCGGAAAGCTAGCTGAGTGACTATCAGCATAATTTGGTAAATGAACTGGGGGATAAGTCCAACGAATGCATGAAACTAGTTCAAGTCTCAGAAAAAAGAGTGACACGTGGTTTACTACCGAAAACTCCAGCTATACACAAAGATTAGAATGCGTATAACCAAGGTTCATGGGGAGCTGGAGTTTGACCAAAGCCCATGGATGACCCTATACATACAGCTCAACATTGATCTCAGGACTATGGTGACATCAGAGTCTGAAAATATTTCATCAATGAATGATTCAGCATTTGGGAAAACCATTGAAAGCACGCAGAAGCAGATCCGGATTGATTTTGTGAGGTCTGAGGGTGAGGAAGATTGCTGACCTGGCATTTGTGAGCCCGAAAATATTTACCAGTAACTTTGTTGCCATTCATTCCTCAAGTCAAGCTGAAGTTAAACTGCCCCATCCATAGAGGGTAGGTGATCCTCGAATTCAGCAAGCCCCTGATGTTTCTCTTTTAGAATGGTCACTTCCAGGCACACTATGGCAAAAAGGTGGCCCTGCTATACATGGACACCAAGAGCCTGCTGCTGCGAATTGAGACTGCCTATATCTATCATGACATAGCTGAAGATGCCAACCTTGTTCTGCATCGCTGCAAATAGATGGACATGGACACTAATGCCACAGCCTGTGGTAGCACACCAGATGGCAAAGTTCAACTGATTTGGCAAAACTTCATTGGATTGTTTCACCAATGGCGCGTAACCTCCATCGTTTTGACTTGAGGCAGAATATATTTATCGATTATATCAATAAAATTGGTTTGTAATGAAGCATTCTCCCTTACATACACTTTAGGTTTTATTAGCAGTTCTCGTATGTATGTTCTCTCCTCATCAGTGCAGTTAAAAATACTACCAATGCTATATTTTGCATCGCTATTAGAATATAGTACTTGTGGCAATACCATTGTTGATTATGACACTTTCCGCTTGTTGCTGATTGTGCTTGTAGTAGTACTCACACTGGTGCTGACAATGGATGTTGTACTGATTAATCTTCTAGTTGGGCCTGTGAATCTAGAACAGGATATATGCAGAGAATCAAATTTATGTGTAGCACTCCAGGAAATTTCAAATAGACCAGCTTGGTTCAACATTTCGGCTGTAAGCAGATATGAGGCAAGCATTATGCCAACCTATACAGTCGTATATAGTACCTGATGGGTATTATAACTTGGAAATGCTTAAAAAAACCTGCAAGTCTTCCATGCCGGACTAACCCTTGACTACAATACCACAATTGTCCGAATTATCCTGACTGTTGACCTTCAGCATTTGGTTATATTCACCACTGTTTGCAGCGTACTCAAACCTGGAGAATTTTTTCATTGCTGGCACTTACACTGCACCCAGGCCGCCGGCATGTATCAACATCTTGCAGCTTTATGTCCACCTCAATCAGAAACCCTTAACAAGCATTTTTCTTGATGGGGAAAAATAGTATCCTGCCATAAGTTATTCATGTGGGTGTTCAGTCCTTTGGGGATCTCCTATGGAGAACCACACTGGTGCAGATTATGTGAATGTGGCATCCATGAGCTCTTAATAGATATTTAGATGAAAAACAACAGCTAGTTAATGTGCTGGAGAGCACTATAAACCTTGAAATTAGGCACTAAGGCATTTGATCAACACACTATGAGTCTATGTGATCCAGCCTTCTTTGGTGGTGGCGCTGCAAGCATTTCAGGGTTGTTGTTTTGGTTTAGTACCAACACCTGCACCGTGTGCTTCACGGCTGATGCTGACATATCCCAGTACCCGACAAAGGCCGACCTCATCAGGTATGCAACACAGGTCGAGTAAATGGCCCTTCTCCAGGCTCTGGAAAAAAATTCCCAAGCACTCGTCTCTGGGACAAGTCAGCTGCAAGAGTTAATCGTCCCTGTCTTCATTATACTCAACACAGTACAATTCTCCACCACACTGTTTACGCTTTTACTAAAGAACCATAGGCACCTGATGCAAGCATGATACTAAAATAGGTCAAAACCATGAAAATAGTATGTTCTAAAACATGGCTCCTCAGATAAACATATAATAAAAGAGACAAAGTTTATAACTTAAGAAATTGCAGTTACACATGTATTACTTGAATAATTATTGGTATTCACATTCACAGTGAAATGTTTAAGTAATCTAGGTGTCATAATTTTCCATTTCAATGAGCTATCACACATCTTTAAGAGTTAGATATGGGAGAAGTTAAGAGAAGAAAAATGTCAAAATTTTATGACTTTCGTCTGGTCAGACATTGTTACGCTTGCCCTAGATCACCTGTATTTTCAAGATTGTGCAGCTTTATTAATACATTGTCACGTAAAGATACCAGCAGATATGTATATAATTATACAATTACTTTTCACAAGAAAAATTTAAGCAACTTGCATTTTAAAGGAGAATTCAGACTCTCTCAATTTCCATTTTCCATTTTGGTCAAACCTCCATTCTACAGAGTAACACACGGGAGCCATAAAAAGGAAGATTGCTGATTGTTTAAAAGAATTGGAACAGTTTAGGTCATTACCCTCACTAGATTTCGACCAATTAGCTGTTGTTTTGACATTTTCTGCTTTATAAAGAGCATGCATTGTGTGAAATCTGGTGGGAATTGACTGAGACACTTGAAATACTCATTTCATATGTAAGTTGGAAACATTGTTCTTGTGAAAAGTAATTACATACTTACAGAAATATCTGCTGGCATCTTCCATTTGTCATGACAAATGTATCAGTAAAGCTTCAGTCTTGAAAATACCAATGATTTAGCGCAATTGTAACATTGCCTGACCAGATGAAAACATACTGACATATGTGTGATTGCTTGTTGAAAGTGAAAATTTATCCACATCAGAATGGTGCCAAAATTACTGAAAAGTGTCACTTTACATGTAAACACCATTAAGAAATTAAGAGCTAAGTGTGAAACTGCAACATAATATGTTCATAATATATACCCATTTTAGTATGAAGCTTACATCAGGTACCTGTGTGAAAAAACAAAGTCATTTTCTTTGCAACATGTTCTAGATTGACAACAAGTAGACAGATTAGGCATATGTTATTTATAACTGACCCACACCAAATGTTAAGCGGTGTTGAACTTCTGCGCTTCTTAAAGGTAGAAAATGTACTAAGATTTATTCTCAAGGTGTGAATCTGCCCAGGGACGAGTACATAGTAACGTTTACTCAGCCCAGCCAAATTGTACCTGGTCAGGACGAGAGGACAAGTGGTTTTCTGAGCCCTGCCGTCTGAGCCATGCTGGCGTTGCCCTTATTTTAAAATTCATATACTTAACAGCTGACAGAGTCACATAACTTGGTACATTACTGCAATAAATGCCTCTTTTTTGTATCACTGAGACTCCACATGAGACTTTCAAAATGTTGGTGGCTTTACACTCAGCAACAATAAGGAAACTATTAATATTATTAGGTGTGATGGCCTCAATGTCGATGCACACCTGACTGGATTCTAAGCCACTCTGACCATATATGGCCTACTTCTTAGAGGGAATTGAGTCACTGATGCCTGCAAAGTCTGACATTAATGCACCAGAGTGGCCGGCCAATTCTGCCGATCACACGTCAGTGATGCCTGCCGATTCTTACAATCACACTGAGCACTGGGACCACCCAGAGCACAATAAACCAACCCCCTGGTCAGCTTGGGGTAATTGCGCTTTCGCTTCAGCAAAAACAAAACCCCAAAGTAGTGGGCGAAAGAGATTGCGATTACTACTACAATGCCAATGTGTTATTTGGCAGAGAGTCTTTGGAAAAGTCCTCATCATCTATAACCTTTCCTTTGGTGTATGTAACACACTCTATCACTCGTCTCACCAGAGAACAAGAAACCATGTAAGTTTTTGAAAAAAATGCATTCTGCCGCATTACAGTGATAGGTCAGAAAAGCCAACAGGTGCAGAAATAAAACATGTGAACAGAAAGCTGCTTGTTGTGACTCTTGGTGAGCATGGTGAGCCAAGTGATAAAGAGCATTTTACATACCATGTCATTTCTGTATCCAAAGATATAAAGAGAACTGAGATTTTCTTTCACTACATCATTGTCTTTCCAGTATGCCATGGCAACAGGTCAGGTGTGCATGCCCATGTGACAGCTAACCCCTCAGCTCAAATAAACTTTCATATCATGCTCCTCATAGTGGAGACAAGCTGCATGCTCAACTTGAAGACAAGCTGCATGCTGGACAATATTCATATTACGCTTGGTAGCATGCCTACTGCCACAGAAGTTACAGGTACATTACTCACCATCATTGTTACCATCACCATCAATGTTGCTCTCGAGATAATGGCTGCAACCTACTCTGTGCCTGGAAACTTATTTTCATGCCTGAGAACAAAAGCTAAAAAACATAATGAAATCTGCATCCTTGCAGAATCTAAACAAATCTCACAGACCACGTATCGAGCGTGCTTCAAGACAATGCAATATCAGAGAATGGGTTCAAACTAATCCTCGATGAATACGAAAAGTACACATCATACAAAGAGCAGATTCAATCAAATACACAAAAAGAGTATGATTTAGTTGTTATCAATGAGGTTGCAAAAAATAAATGATAGCCAAAGGAAGGGCTGAAGAACATGAAACAATCATGGAAAAAGTCGCTGCAAATTCAGCATAAATGTGAACTCTATGGTGTAAGTGGAAACCACAGAAAAAACAGAAGCTGCTGAAACCATCAGAATGACTGAAACAGCGAAGAGCAAAGCATGAGGCTTATCTCAACCTCTCCGCCACCAGATGATCTACTTTGTCCGCCTTAACATGCCGCTTCACTACACAAAAAACAAAATGATCTAGGCCAGCCCACAACACAAAAAGGAGTAAAATGTTAACGTTCACCCATACTTTTTTTCAGCGCCCCACTTAGGTATATTGCCACCTCCCTGACCATTGCACTCTGCTGGTACTGTATGTGCAGACGATGGACTATTATTACTACTAAAAGCATTTATGGCAATTATGGCAGCTCCTGCTACTAATGTATTAATGTGGTCAGGAGTACAAGAGCATTCACCCAAAACCATCCGACGCACATTTAGATTTGCTTATGTTAAATATGGCATGCTTCTAAATCGCATCAATGTATAATGGCGCTTACATAACAACAATGTATAATGATCAAATTATAGCAAGATAGCATTAAATAAATTTTTAGCCAAATTTAACTGTCATATTATTGGCCCATCCTGGTTCCCTGAGGGATACATTAATTTGAAACCCATTAATCCCTCTGAGATCCAGGAGAAGACTTGGTTTCTTTCAGTGGATTACTGGTATATGCAATCAAACTCCTCTGGTATATACACCAATCAATTGCACACACACACATACACACCGAGTTATTCCCTATTCAACCAAATCACAGTACAACATGACTCTAAATCTATAGGTCTATTTCCTTTATAAGCTGACTATAGCATCCAGTTAAGAATGTATGGTGTGATTGATTACATTGAGTATTGTTTTTTTTTAAATCTGCTTATCCACCTTAATATTGAGCACATACTTTATTCTACCAAATAAAACTGTTTTACCGCTTTAAAGACATCTTAAATTTAATAATTTATAGTATTGATAGTAGGTAAAAACCTCTTCCGGTATTATTCTGAATGAATCATCTGTTTTAAACACATTTTAATTAGCAGTTTTCAAAACACACTTCGATTTCTGTACTGTTGATGTGATGCATTGCCTGAAGCAATATCAATATATTAACCATATAACATACGATTGATTTACTGCTGGGAATGTGCCATCTATTGATCAGTGCGTTACCCATGCAATTCAATATATCAATATATATCTAAAACTGGATAATGTTATATTAACATACATAATAACATAAGCATTTTAACATTTAAAGCTGTATTTTTTATGTTTGATTAATAATGATGGGAATGTAAAATAACCGAGCCTATACCAAGCAAAAACTTATTTTAAAACCTTCTACAAGCATTCTTCAATAGAGTTGTGGCTGTGGAAATTTACTGTTGGAGACAAGTGAATCTAAGGTTTACAATCCAATGTGGGATTGGGCCCCGCACTTATTTTTTATCAATTGGGGATCACCTGGTGGCTTTGTCAATTCTTTTCAAATTATGAAAGTTGACTGTGTTGGTTCTGATGTCAAGATTGACACGTACATACACACAAGCGGTTACTAGCACTCCATCTTCTTGGGTAACCTATTTCACAGACTGAGTTACCTTTGGAATTTCTAGGTTTTTTACGCCCTAGATACTCCGATGAGGGTTCAATTCAGACACATAATCATGTGTAGTTTGAATTCTGAATTCTCAGCTTTTTGTTTTGCATAGGAACTCTAATGCGACTGAATTCAAACACGTATGTAATCAATTTAGATGCAACCTGCACAATTGACTAAAAGAAAATGAAATGAATTCTATCTATGATGGTTTAAGTGCAATTAAACCAGAGCAGGACTGTCCTAAGATTGACAGGTATGAGCTGCCAGCTGGCCTTCTGCACCCCAATGGATTCAACATTTTTAATACGCTATTTTAAAATGTTTTTTACCAAAACTTAATGCGATTTCACTAAACAATGCCTCAGTTGGACCTTTTGTCAATGCTCAATATAAACGTTTTGTCTATGGTAATGACAATCACTGCAGGAGGTGGAGAGGGGGGAGGCGGAAGCAACAACTATATTTTCCATTTTACATCTAGTAATTGCTAATATATTGACAACAGCTTCAAACTATCAAATAGATCTGGATTTATTGGTATAAATGTACAATAGTGCAGCATTGTAGTAATACTGAAGAATTAAAAGTCAAGTTATGTGATTTCTTTTTATCATTATTTCCATGTCATCTCAAAGTCTGAGTGTTTACAAAGCATCTCTCTTATTGCCTTATCTATGGTAGAGCAAGAGTAAGATTATATATACAGTCCACAGTCTTGGCAGGTCATAAACCTGAGTGTAATTAATGATTACCTGTACTTTACTGGTCTCCATTAGCTATTGTGAACATTAAAAATAAGTTCGGATAAATGTGATCTTGACAAAGTTATGTTTGTGCCTTTTCAAATGAAAGTTTCTTAGCATATATTTCCTATTCACATTGTAACCCTTCAATATTTCTAAATTTAAAGTTTTAACTTTCAATTGGCTACCTACTTATCAAACATAAGCACATACAACAACAAGAAGAGCCCCTTGAAGTGACTGACACTCCAGGAAATCAAGATAAGACCATTTCTTTGCTCTAACTGCCAAGTGCTGAAACCATTTTTGATATTATGAGCAACAACAAAATTTTCAAATTAACTCATGTGATGGACATATTGGATGTCAGGTTGGCACCATTTTTATTTAGGACTAACAAGACATCATTAAGGACCAATAAAACATCAAAAGAAATCATCTGGTGAAAATCCCATGTTGATATGACTTTCTTTCTTGGAAAAGATAATGATAACAAGATTTTCAAGATAGCTGCCATAGTGGCCATACTGGATATCAGATTGGCACCATTTCCATTTTGGACCAGCTAAACAAAATCAATAAGTCTTTTGGTGAAAGCACAATATCAAGATGACCAACCATATAGAAGAAGTAACAATAACAAGATTTTCAAATGGCCATTGTGGTGGCCATATTGGAAGTTAGCTCGTTACCATTTTCATTTAAGTCCAAGAAGGCATCACAAGAAGTCCTTCAGTGAAAACCCCATGATGATATGACCAATCATTCAGGAATAGTGATAAGATTTTCAAGATGACCACTGTAGTGACCATGCTGGATGTCTGAGCAGCACCATTTTCATTTGGAACCAACCAGACAGCATAAGAAGTCATTCAGTAAAAATCACATGTTGATATGCCCATCTATTCTCTAGGAGTAGCAATAATATGTGTTTCAAGATGGCCACTATTGGATGTGCAAGTGGCACCATTTTCTTCTGGTAAAAAATACTGTAGCAATATTACTTTTTGTTCAGGAGGAGAAACGATAACAAGATTTTCAAGATGGACAACAGATTGGCACCATTTTCATTTAGGACCAACCAGACATCATAAGAAGTCTTCTGGTGAAAACCCCATGTCAATATGACTTTCCATTCAGGAGGAGCAGTGATAAGATTTTCAAGATGGATCTTGTAGTAGCCATACTATGTCAGATCAGCACCAGTTTCATTTTAGGACTAAGTGGATATCATAAGAAGTCATTTAGTACAATCCCATGTTGGTATGACCATCCATTCTGTAGCAGTAGCTATCACAAGATTTTCAATATGGCCACTGTGGTGGCCATATTGAATATCAAGTCAGCACCATTTCATTTAGAACCAAATAGACATCATAAGAAGCTTTTTATTCTGGAAGAGTAGTGAAAACATTATTTTCAAGATGGCTGCTGTAGTGGTCATACTGGATGTCAGATCAACACCCTTTTTATTTAGGACCAACTAGATATCACAAGAAGTCTTTTATTAAAATCCCATGTTGATATGACCATCCATTCTAAAGGAGTAGCTATAACAAGATTTCGAAGATGGCCACTGTGGTGTCCATATTTGGCATCGGATCAGCACAATGTTCATTTAGGACCAATAAGACTTCATGAGAAGTGATTTGGTGAAAGCAATATTTTCAAAACTGCCATCATGGCTTTTCATGGATTTTCAAGGTGCACCATTTCCATTTAGGACAAATTAGACCATGGGTTAAATCTGTGTGCAAAGTTTCGTGGCATTTCTCCAAGTAGTTTAGGAGAAGTAGCTATAACAAACTTGTTCTAATGGATGGATCGATGATGGATGACAGACAACAAACCATACCATAAGCTCCTCTGGCCTATGACTAATAAAAAGCAACATTCTTTTTTATCAAATTGATAGTACTGTAATGAGTTGATAAAAAAAAGAGATGATTGTTTTTGTATTATGCCTTGTTAAATCATTGTTAATAAAATATGTTTAAGAAGCTATTATCGCTGTCCTACCCCACAAACCAGATTGTATGGGGTGAAAATCACAGGCTTTGAGTAACCATGGAGTGACAATGGGTAGTATATGGTATAGTTCATGCAATTGACTAATCTAATTCCTACACTCATTCACATGTTCAATACAGAGTTAACTTATTGATGGAAACCTATCAAAATATACAATATATGGTCAACAATATGAAAAGTGTACCATTGAATAAACATATTTGTACTAACATGAAGTCTTTTAGTAAAACCCAATGTTGATATGGCCATCCATTCAGGAGGAGTGGGTATCAGATCAACACATTTTCATTTAGTTTCAACTAGACATCATATGAAGTTCTCATGCTGATATGACCATCCACTCAGGAGGTGTAGAGATAAGATTTTCAAGATGTCTAATGTGGTGGCCATATTGGATGTCTGAGTGGCATCCTTTCATTTAGGACCAACTAGATCATGGAATGAATGTGTGTGTAAAGTATCCTGGCAATCCTCCAAGTAGTTTCGGATGAGTAAGCAATAACAAAATTGTGCTAAAGGTCAGATGGATGGACACTGCATGACAGAAAAAAGACCATTCCATAAGCTCTCTTGTTTTATGACCAATAGAACTAACAATATAAACTGATAGTAAAAGCATACAAATTAGGTCACACCAACCATCTTTAGTTGCAAGGGTGTAGTAGGGATGCATCCAGTAAATAAGTTCATGATGGAACATAAACAGCACCCACAAAATGAACTTTAAACACAAAATTACAACAAAGAGAATGAAGCACGAAAAATAGGTCATATAGACCTCTTTTCGAATAAGGATATAAAACTTATCAAGGTGCATCCACTAAGTTTCATGATTCTAGGTAGGATATGATGTACAAAGCATGCCAAAAATTCATGTGGTCATGAGCTAATGCAAAGACTTAACCAAAGCCAGAAAAAGATGAAATATAGATCACAATGAATTTATTTTTTTGTAAGGGTGTGGTAGCAATAAAGATGCATATCATCATCAATTTAATGATTCCAGGATTCCTGAGAAATTAACATGAAACACAAAATATAACCCAAGTCAGTGAAGATAAAAATATGGACTATAATGACCTACTACTGAAATGAAAGAGTAGTGCTGATCAAGATGCATCCCCTCCATAAGTTTCATGAATCTTGATAGAATAGTATATACATAGCATGTGGCAATGAGATCAGTGCAAAAACTTAATCTAATCCTTTGAAATGAAGGTCACAGTCATCTTTTTGGAATGGGTGTGGTAATAAGTGAGATGTAAATGGTCATGAAGTTAAACGATTCATGCAAGAACAGTAAAAGCACAAAATTTAACCAAAGTTAGTGAATCATTAAATACTGGTCACAGTGACCTTCTTATAAGATGAAAGTGCAGTCCTCATCAAGCTGCCTCCACTCACCAAGTGTCATATAACAGTATTATATTGGAGATAATAAACCTGTGGTCATGAGCTAAATACAAAAAATTTAACACAAGCCAGTAAAATGTGAAATGTAGGTCACAGTGGCCTTTTTGTTGCAAGGGCATGGTACTAAAATGATGTATACAATAATCCAGTTTTGATGATTCTGGTACGTACAGTGATTGATAATAAACCCAAGTCAAAGATGCATGAAATGTGGATCACAATGACTTTTTTTGCGATGAAGGTGTTAGACCCATCAAGCTGAATCCCCTCATTAAGTTTAGTGATTCATGTACAACAGTAAATATGCAGGGTCAAAAAAATCTCTGATCACTAGCTAAATCTATCAACTCACCCAAAATCAGTACAATTTGAAATGTAGGTCAAAGTAACCTTCTTTCACTGTAAGGCTGTAGAACTAATAGAGATGATGACTCTAGTTTGATGATTCTTGAACAAAGATTGAGAAATAAACTTAAATAAAACAACAACAAAAAGTTCAAACATCAAACTTAATCAAAGTCAGTGAAGCATAAAATATGGGTCACAGTGACCTACTTTTGTAATCAGGGTTTAGTGCTCTTCAAGATGCATCCCCTCTCCAAGTTTTATGAATCTAGGCATAGCAGTATCGTATGCAAAAAACCTATTTGTGATGAGCTAAATATAAAATCTTAAGCCAATTAAATGAAATATAGGTCACATCAAACTTCTTTTCTTCTAAGAGTGTGGAACTAATAGAGATACATACAACGATCGAGTCTGATGAATCTAGCATGAATTGAGGTTAAAAAAGAAACTTAAAACACTGATTTAACCAAAGGCAGTGAAGCATGATATACGGATCACAGTGACCTACTTTTGTGATAAGGCTCTAGTACCCATCAAGATGCATCCTCTCACCAAGTTTCATGACTCCAGGTATGTCTTAGCTTCAACTCAGATTGAGAATAGTACTTTCATTCAGATGTTTCTACCATGATTTCATTTACAAGTTTTTTTAATTGTTTTGCATTGCATTTGATGATTATTGTTATTCATAATTATTTTAAATAATATCATGATAAATTTTATCACACAAATACCATAACATAAATTTGATTTTTAAATGAAAATATTAAATATAAAAAAATTAGTTACAAACTTTCTCACTTTATATGTATAATTACTACTCAGTTCTGTGATCCCCCTCTTTAAAGGTCATCCCTCCTATAAGGACGCTTTCCTGCTGCAGAAGGGGTGACCTTATCAGAGTGGACCACTGTACATAGGTATTTAATATTTGCTCTTACACTTGATATCCATGACGGTTGATTTGATCACTCCACCTCCAATTATTCTGTCATTATCAGCAGTACAGGTGATAATGTTTCCATCCATATAGCGGTTAGTGAGGATAGTTAGTTCCTGATACCGGATCTTCCCTCCATATTCCCCATTTTGGTCAACATCCTGACCACCTGAGAGAGGAATTGTCTCATTCTTCCATGTTATACGGGCTGCTGGATTGGACACACCTGTTGTACATCCAAGTATTAAGCTCTCACCTGCAGTCACCTGTCTGTTGTTACTGATACTAACGTTTGTAGGGGAAACTGAAAATTGTAGTAAAATGGTTTCATGAATAAAGGTAATTAGGCATCTTGTTCTGCAATTACTTACATTGACTGATACTAATACTTGTTGAGCAAACTAAATGAGTCATAAATTGGTGTAATGTATTTAGGTTAAACCAGCAGAAACAAATACACTTTAAAATATAGACCTGTGACCTTAAGCTTAAAATAGTACCTTAGAAATGGACAATAGTGACATACCAAGTTTCATCCATTTATCTTCAACAGCCCTAGAATATAAAAGTCACAGAGCAGAAGGTAACATGTGCCTGAAGTATATACTATTGACAGTTAAGCTTGACCTTGAAGAGGACCCCACTTTTAGTGCATGACATACTTTCAAGAATAATATACAAGTTCATCAGTTTATCTCAAACAGCTGTATATTAAAGTGTGATGCAAAACCTAGGAAATTTATACATGACGAACATTTGATATCATGGTGTAATCCTCTTTAGAATGCATGCACATAGATATTTTCATGGTAGTGCAAGTAAAAGGATCCAAAAACTTACCAAAACGCAAAAGTGTATGAGATCTTATAAGCATAAAAAGTAGGTCACAGTTACCAATTACAGGATGGTTTTTATCCAATTTGGCTAAATTCTGTTCAGCTGTTAATTGATATAAAAATAAAATTAAATGTTTTTTTTTTTAGTTACAAGGACCACATCTGATGGCAAATCAGCATCACTGGTACATGCTTTCCATCAAATTTGGTCAAATTCTACTGTAGATTTCTTTACATAATTCATATTAAAGTTTTTATGTTTTTGGTTATGGCAACAATATTTGGATTAACATCATTTGTTCCAAATTAAGAGGTCTTCATGCAATGGAAATTTCTGTCAAAGACGTTTGCCACAGAGTGTATATTAAGCTTGCCCCTGAACTTTCGGTGTGAGGTGTAGGAACATCCATACAGAGGACCATATGGGCAGCTGGACCGACACGTGATGTATCAATGACCATACTTTAGATTCTCCACACCACAATCTCTATGCTGGTGAGTTCTTTGTTCTAGTGATGTAAAAAGGTAGAGTAAGAAGATGTATTTTAAGTACTACTGACCATAAGAATATAGAACAATGATGAAGCTAGTTAGATTAACACTTGATGAAATATAATTCAGATGCAACATATTAATGTACGATGACAGCAAAATTCAGTGAGACAAGCAAATTCAGTTGATTTTTGTCCCTATTGGACCAAGCTTATGTCTCAGATTTCCCAATAATGAAATCTGACTATGACCTATAAGATAAAACTCTAAAGTTACAGAACATATATGGAAAGCAACCAAGTTTCAATACCCTATCCCAAAAAGGCATTAGAGGAAAAGTGCAGAAAAGCAGTATAAAAATGTATCAGTGATTTTGACCTTGAATATAAAACTTGGCCCGTGTTACATGAAATATCATGAACCTGAGAAGCATAAGTATACCATGGTTCATGGTACCACAAACTTATAATGCAGATATAAGACACTTTAACATATTGACCTATGACCTTGACCTTGAGAAAAAGACCCCCAAACTTGCAATGCAACATATTTTCTAGTGACAATAAGCAAGTATATCAAGTTTCATTTATATATGTTAAAACAGAATACCTAAGGGTAATTGTGACTGAACCTAACATATTGACTTCTGACATTGACCTCGATGATAGCAATCCCAAGGTGGTAAATGCCTTCTCCAAATGATACATACATATATAAGTATACCAATGTAAAATATTGACCTGTGACCTTGACCTCAAAGATAGCAGCCCCAATGTGATATGCGACATGATAATCTATTAAGTATAGCAAGTTTGATCCTTTAATCTCAAAATGGCTTTAAAGTAACAGAATGGAAGGGAATGGGTGATGGAAAACATGGACCTTGAAGATAGGACCTCCAATGTGGGATAGAGGACACTGGCTAATGATGATGTTTAAGGATACCAAGTTTCATTCCTTTGATCAAAAATGACTTTAATGTTATAGTGCAGAAAAGAAAGTGTAACAAATGGATTGATATATAGAAATGTGGAGACCGTATCCAATTCTTTTTTTCAAAAATAGATGGAGTATACTTCCTGTAATGAGAAAATTCCTATAATTTCAAACTTGATAATAGGCACAAAGTGGAAGGCCTATCAAAAGAACATGTTGACTAGGCACATGTCAATGTAGCAACTGATGACTGGCGAGATTTGGCACCAGTCCCTCTATCCAATGAGAGACCACACTTGTCTGACTTCCTTTTCTGAAAGCAAAGGATGTTTTATCACTTTTATTCCTAACACAATCCAAAATACATGGTTAATGTCTTTTCTTAACTTGAGAGGGCTGGATTTGCAATGTAGTGGATATAAACAATGAAGCATCAACAGTAGGTCACTGTGACTTCGTTTAGGTTGCAATGAGTCGCAATAGTCATCTAAGTAGCCACTGGTAGAACATCGTTGACTCTGTAGATTATGGACCAATCGGTCTCAATGAACATCAAAGCATGCAGTCATGAAATAACTCACTGAGCAGAAACCATTATATTCTTATTGCAATTACCATGACTTTCACCACTGACATAAAGGGGTGCTTTCTTTCCCTAAATGAAAGCTAGTCACAAAGTTTGGTCATGAACAAATGTTATTGTGCAAAACCCATTTTTCATTGATTTACAAGACCCTCAGCTCTGGTCTCTCAATCCACAAATCAACAGGATTTCAACCTACCTTAAGTGCAAGCCCCCCACCCCCAAATGTTGGTCAATGTATGTGGTCTAAAACTAAAGTTAGATGCAAAAATGACATTTTTCTTTTTTTAAGTTTCCATGACCACTTATCTTTTGATATAAAAATCAAAAGGCCTCTTTCTTACCAAACAGTAAAGTCAACCACAAAAGGTACATGGTGAAGAACTTGTGCAGAAGCCAGTTTTCATTCATCAGCTAGTGACCTGAACTTTTACATTTTCACACCAAAATTATTAGTTTCTTCCTTGTCTTGAATGTAAGCCATTCATAATGTTCAAACAATATAGGAAATTTAAAAAAATTCATGATATTATGCAGAAACTAATTTTCTTCTATGAACCACTATGACCTTAAACTATTTTAACTTTTTCTTATGTTTCTTATCTCAAATGCAAGTCAATCACAAGATTAGGTCAAGATACCTGTTATTTCCTTCCGGCCCCAAACGCAAGCTATGTATAGCTTTTGGCAGTTATAGATGGTGGAGAATTTGAGATATTCAGAAATGAAATAGTGAACAGATGAATGGATAGATGGACAGATGAAATACATCAATTGAAACTATGCTCTGCTTTATAGTGGGTGAGTAAAAATGTGTGCACATGTCAATTTCACAACTATTTTGCAACAGTATCAGAGAAATGGAATTTCAACTCTACAACATCAACTATGCCAAACATAACACAACTGAAAGGCCTTCTAAAAGTGTTAACTTTATCTTACAAAGTGTATATATATATCTATATATGTCAGAGATCCTGAGATTGCAGGACATTTTCCCCAACAATTATGTGGCATGCATATATTTGTGAAACAAAATATAAAAATATTAAAAGGAGATATCAAAAACTTTCTCTTACACTATATATAGTTATTTATATATATATATATATATATATATATATATATATATATATATATATATATATATATATATATATATATGAGTGTGTGTGTGTGACAGATCCTGAAATTGTAATGGCTCTTGCAGGACATTTTCCCAAACAATTATGTGGCATGAGTATATTTGTGAAATATCATATTAAAACATTTAAAGGAGATATCAAAAATGTTGACAAAGGAGAAAACATTGATATACCTAATTATTAAATGTACCATCAAATGTGTCAGTTTCAGTTCTGGATTTGCTGCTGCTTTAGTGTTAGTATTATCCTTTCATGAATAACTGGCTTTCTCTCAAACTAATTATTTATAACACTCATTTTTTCTTTGACAAAGCTATACTACAGAATTTCACCCAAGAACAGTATTTTATTTCATTCTACTGTTTTGAAAAATTAATAATTGGCAACAAGGTGACTTGCTTCCCTAACAATATGTAACATCTAATTAAAATGCATTTCTGGTAAAGTCTGATGGTGAAGTTTTATTTGATCAGGTCCCCAAATAAGTCTTGGAGAATGGTAATAAAGTTAGTCATTTTAGCTTGTATCGCTTCACATATTTTGCTCTAAAGATATCATGTGCTCACACACCTCGACACAAACCACATGCCATAAGGGACTGATCTAACATCTATTAATACTGACCCTGGGGCAATTGTTCAGTTAAAATCTTTTGAAAAATACAGGAGATAAGTTTCGACACCTCTTTTGTCCTGTGGTTTGTAGTTGAAGAGTGTTGAAACAATTGGGATAACATACTGACCAAACAAGCTTAGTTAAAAACATCTCTATTGATTGTCTGACAAAGAAACTGTAAATGAGACCTAGCCTCCTTTTTTAATTAAGGACTGTTGGCAACATCTTTATTGGTTGTCCAACAATGAAACAATCTGTAAAATAGACCTAGTGAACATTCAATTTTACTTTGTTTTACCTTGTTAAGGTTTTTACTTGGCAGTTTAATGGCTAAAAAACAAAAATCAAAAGACAAGTTGATGTAATGATATTTGAGAACTCCTATGACCAATGTCTGGTTGCTCATAGTATGCGAGGCAAATACATGGGTTTAAGGATCTGATATATATATATATATATATATATATATATATATATATATATATATATATATATATATATATATATATATACAAGATTGACTGTGCTCATTTTTTATGAACAAGAAACATTAAATGTGCATACACCATACAGTTATGTTCCTTGACATAACCAGACTTGAGCTTAGTGTAGGGTGAGTGATTGTGCACTGTAATGTAGCTCCGTTGTCCTGTCTAGTCACTGTCTTTTTGAATGTTGAAGTGACATTGAATGTCTCTGTGGGCTTGTCCTCAGTGTTGGTAGTGATGGGTGTCCCAGCTCCAGACCACATCATATTTGCTGCAGGTCTACATCTGGATATGCTGCATGTGGAAGACATTGTAGTATTCTCTTGAAGGTTACCTGGATCTGATATCACTGGTTCACTTGGCTTTACTGCATTTGTCAAAAGAAAACAATATACTATAACAGATTTTTTTCCCAACAGATAAACACTAATACATTTATAGCATTACAATGCATATTCTAGTCAAAATCCTCAAGTAAAATTGCATGTAAATGGTTCGTGGCAGTAGTACATAATCCTGATAATATCCTGCTGTTTTCCTATTGTTTTCTTGCCAATATCATGCTCAAATCCTGCTTGCTAAAACATTAGATTTTGAGCAGCCATGTGATTTACTACTATTTTCCTGCCAAAAGCACACTTAAATCCTGCATGGTTTTCTGCAGTGTTATAGCAGTTCCTGCCAACAGCATACTCAAATCTTAGATGATAAAACAGCAGACATGGAGCAGCCAACTAGTTCTCTACTACTTTCCTGCAAATAGCATGTTCAAACCCAACTTATTAAATAGTAGACTAATTCCCTACCATTTTCCTGCCAATGTCATGCTTAAATCACGTTTGCTACAATTGATGACTGATCAGTCAACTTATTCCACACTATTTTCCTACTAATAAGCATGCTCAAATCCTGCTTGCTAAAACAACAGCCATTTAATTTCCTACTGGTTTCCTGTCAATACCATGCTAAATTCTGCTTGCTAAACTGCACTTAATGAAGCCAACTTATTTCCTACTGTTTTAGGCATCACAACACTAAATGAGCCAATCACTGTTACTGTATCCAACTGTAGTCCCAAAGAAATTCATTAATATTTTTTTCTCTTACGGTATATGTTATGTTTGCTGGATATTTCCTAACATTTGAAGAATGTCATCTGCACTCAGTAGTATGCAGCATTAGGCCTAAACAGAAAATAAAATGCTTATTGAGTTTAGCCTCTTGGCTTTTGTGCAGGATGACAAATCAAACATGTGATCTGGCTGGACCTGAGAAGGTCAATCACACCAAAAAATCAAAGAATTTGTTTCAAATGCAACAACTCCATAAAATGCAACATAACCTATCCTGAGTTCTGAATTTGTTCTGTCCAAGTTAGTGTCTAATGTAAATAAGATAGTCTTGGTTCATCTGAACTGGATTTCACCAGATGCATGGAAAAATGAAGGATATATATATATGGAACTTAACGAGCATAGTTGTACCTTATACTGCATGCTCTAATGTTCAAATGTATATAAAAAAGAAGAAAAAAAACCATAAAAAACATTACTAAAGCCGGACAAACTGACAAATTCTCTATTAGTTGGGCATATACTTGTGAATTACTAATTTCAGCCTACCTGATTTTAACTAATCATTGTGAAGATGTGGGTTGCCTCACACACATCCCTCTCTCTCTCTCTCTCTCTCTCTCTCTCTCTCTCTGTAAAAATATAAAACAATTATTGACTTTATTCAGGAAGATTTTAATCAAATGCATACTGAACATGCAACACAGAAATGCATGGTGCACATTTTTATTTTTAACCCTTCTATCCCATGAAGGTATAATGGTACCAATTGCTGATAATATTAACAAGAGGCTCAGGCGGACCTGATATTGTTCACCTTGCTTACATAATTTAATAGTTGTTAATTTCAGCAAGCAGGTTTAGGTAGAAGTGTAAGAACATGTTATGTAAACTATCACACAATATTTATATCATGTTAATGTTACCTACTTTACTATATAAAATAAATTTATTTCTAAAGATGATGGTATAATTGATATACACAGACTCTTGCTCATAATCGATGTCATCCAAGATGTTTATGATAATAAACCCAGCAAATCGAAAACTGGGCTTTAAGAGTAGTAAAAAACCCAGTCAATCAGCTGCAAGACCACCTCATTAATATGCATCAATCTCACTCATTATAGCAACAGCTGAAGATCCTTATAATGGAAGCATATAGTCTGCTCAAACTCTGATCACAAATATGGCTTCAAGAGTGATACCAAATTCAGCCAATCAATACAAGATTACATCATCATTAACAGTAGGTCACATTCATTATGAAACCCATCCATGATCTTGATGACATAAACCAGAATTTCAAGTTGGATCAAAATCGGATAAATATGGCCTCCATAGTGATAACAAGCTCAGCCAATCAGATGCAAGATTATCTTATCAATATGTGTGTATCTCACTAATTTCCGAATCCATTCAATATCATGATGTTATAAACCCAAATTGCAAGTTTGATCAAAATTGGATCAAAAATATGGCCTCCATATTGATAACAAGTTCAGACCATCAGATGCAAGATTATCTTATTAATATGCATAGATCTCACTCATTACCGAATCCAGCTAAGATCTTGATAACATAAACCCAAATTGCAAGTTTGATCAAAATTGGATCAGAAACTGGCTTCCAGAAGGCTAACAAGCTCAGCCAATCAGATGCTAGATTGCCTCATTAGACTGCATGCATCTCATTGTCGAAATCATCCAAGAACTTAATGATATAACTTTGATCACAATTAGATAAAAAATATGGTCTTGAGAGTTATAATAAGCCCAGACAATCAGATGCATTGATTCCGTTCATTATGAAAGTTATCTGAGATATTATTAATGATATAAGCATATATTTCATGTTTGATAAAAGTCAGACCAGAAATATGGTCTCCTGAGTGGCAACTAGGGGTGAAATGATTAATCGATATATCGATGTATCAATAATTTTTCCATATTGATACCAATATCAATACAAGAGGTGAAGAATCGATACAAAATGATACTTATCCTATACAAGTTATGTTAATCTTCAGCAGTCATAAATAGTTTATTAGTTGTTTGCCTTTTATTCTTAAAATTGAGAATACATGAGGCAGCCGACAGTCATATGCACTCATTTCTGTCAGCAAAAAATAAAAAATATTGACATCATCTACTTGCCTTCTACAAATTAACACAAGGTGACTAACTCGTGTGGTTCAATATATGCCCAGCCTCGCCAATTCCATTGTAATTATTTTATCCCGTCAGCATGTTCTGCCACTGATAACATATATCAACGTAAAGAAGACATTCCAGATTTTTTCACCATATATGATCTAAGTACTTTACTGATCATTTAATAGCCACTTTTACATGAAGTTTATCTGTTTCTTCATATCTTGTCTATTTGGACTGAATTTGAAGGCAACACTTCCGGTGTATCACACAGTGAAATATGTTACATTCAATTCTGATTGGTGGTAATTGTTTGTTCAAGTCCAGGGTAAAACAATAACCACCAATCAGAACTAACTGTAGCTTGTTCACTGCTTGACACACTGGATGTATTGATGTCCAAATTCAATCCAAACAGATAAAAAGCAACATAGAAACAATAGTGGCTTTGAAATGATCTGTAAAGTACCTAACTGAACATGGGGAACAAGTTTGGAATGTCTCCTTATAGGCTGATATATGTTATCAGTGACTGAACATGCCGTCTGGATTAAAAATAGAACAAATTAATACAGAATTGGCAAGGGGGCAGATTCCAAACCTCACTAGTTACGAGTTATAACCGTCTTGTTAATTTGTGGAATGGGAGTGGGTGTTGTCAGCAATTTTCTTCACTGACAGAAATGTGTGCCTGTGGCCATGGCAGTTGTTTTGCATCTGCTGGAAGCACAATGGGAAGTATTTGGTTTTTAGCAGTGTTCTCCCCAGGGCCTATTCCCATAGCGGGCCCACTATGCTATCGTTTCAAACCCCAATAACCCCCGATAATTTAGAAGCTGCCGCTACTCTATGATCTTGTGCCACTACGCTTTAATGTTTCCCACTACCCTTATTAAATTAATCTGTTAAACAAACATCCTATCACCTAACTCAAAGCCCTATTACTCAAATGACACCTGTTCTGACCTCTTCTTGGGAATTTTATCAAGATAATCTAGGATAATTACTCACTCACTTAACCATTATCTTTTGTACCTGGCTTGCGCGACTGCCGGTGAGCAACCTTTGGTGCGGGTTTCGTCTGCACAGACATAATCACGTGATTGGCCAGCAACGATAGAGTCTACTGGTAGTGTGTTATATATATTTCAGTTATTTCCACTACCATCCAAAGCGGTTAAACTTATTACATTAAAAATTCTTGTGAAAAATGAACACACCACCTTCCAAGAAATGTAAAATTACCCAGCACCCGGCTAGCCCCATGTTGGCCTGGTTACAAAAATCAGAAATTGACATCAGCAATAGTGGCAGTGATTCCGATTCTGATAGCGTCAGCATGATTTCCACAAAGAAAGAGATAAAGAAATGAAAGACAGGATTTAACAATGAATGGAAGACGTTGTGCCCTTGGGTGGGAAACGCTGGATTGGATGGTAACTTTTCCATATTGCTAAATTTTGGTTCAGATCTACTGGGGGGGGGGGGGTTGTAGGGGGGGGAGGGTTGTAATATATAGTATAGTAGTAACCAGTAGTTGTAGTTGCAATTGTTGTTGTTCTTATTAAGTTGTGGCAAGGAAAGAAAGTTGCATTTTATTCATGAGTTGTTATTATGTTTACATAGTTTACTCTGAGCAAGAGAAATATAGTTTGGTTGGTAAACCTTAACTCAAGTGGATGCTGCCCTATTAAATTATCATTTCTCTTTTCTGCCTATCCAAGTAATAAATGGAACAATCTTTATTTTCCAGTTTTACTTCTTTTGAAAAGATATAAATAAAAAGTAATCCTTCATAAATATAACTTAAATAGTTTCATCCATATGCTTACTAATTATTCAGTAAAGTAATTTTCAATTTAATTTAAACTTTTGAACAATATTTAAGCTCTCTGACATTGATTCAGTGAAGAAATTAAACAATAACAAACACTTTCATATATTGTTCTTAATGGAAAGGAATATGTATTATCTTATTCTGTGATGATTATTTGAAAACATATCACTGTCTTGACTCTTGAAGAATTTGTCCTAGGTAATTCACTTAATTAGAAATCAGGTAGTTTTGTCTCTTTTTTTTACATCCATTAATAAATTGTATGTCCCATTTTTTTCTTCAGATTGTGAATGGTCATTCTCTTCAATGAAAAGAATTAAGAGTGTTTTAAGGAACAGGTTGACACAGAGGGTACTGAACTACCTGATGACAATCAGTACTGAAGGACAATCCTTAAAAGACTTAAATTTTGATGTGGCAGTCAGTATATATGGTGAAAAGTATATCATTTATTTAAGTTAAGAAACAAATGAGATAGACATTAAGCCTTGTTATAACCAAGGTAAATAAAGAAGACTGTGTAAATATATGCACTTCTTTTTAATTTCACTGATATTAATTTGTTTCACTTTTATGACGTTAACACACATTTTTTAAATGTTTTATGACCCTAACATGCTTATCCCAATGCTATCGAAAATGTCTGGGGAGATCACTGGTTAGTTATCTCCACTCTCACATTCAGACTTGTTCTAGATAAAATTTTCCTAGCACGAGGAAATTGCACTATTTCTTCTGTTTTGAAGATAACACCATAATGGCTTCCAACTTTAAGTGAAGACATGAAATTGGTAATAAGATGTTTTAAAGCATTCATGCTGTGCAAAACAAATGACATAGTGACCAAGATGAGTCATGTATCTAATCAAATGGAACAGCTTGAAATGGCCTAAAAAGTTGAATTAAAGTCACTGAAAACTAAGAGGTAGTCTGTTTGGAAATATCTTTTTTTTTTCTTGTCAAGGACGAGAATGGCATATGAACAGATGATAAATCTTTGTCTATCTGTAATTCACATACTGGAAATATAACCAATATGTCAACACATATTAAATGGCACCACCCTACAACTGACAGACCTTCTAAAGATGAAAAGACTATCAAGTTGATATGTGTATCGATAATGTATCGCATTGTAGGCTGTGTATCATGAATCGTATCAATATGCTGCAAAGATGTATCATTTCACCTAGTGGCAACAAGGTGCAACATCACCTCCTTAATATACATTGTTCTTGCTCATTATTGAATTCATCCAAAGTTTTGATGACATTGGATTAGAAATATGGACTCCAGACAGGGCCTTATTATAAGCTCCATTTGCCATAGACCCAAGTGAGCTAAACATAATGCCAAAAACATACCAGTAGTATGTATGTCAATATGGAACAGTACATTTTTTTCATATTACAAAGACTGAGATACATGTATAACACGAGATAAAGCCAGTTTTCCTCGATGGGACTGATGCTCTAATGGCTAAAAAGAATTTCCAGGAATTCAAGATAAGACTATTTCTTCCTTTTAACTGCCGAGTGTTAAAACCATCTCTGATAATGATATTCTTCAGTAATAACAAGATTTTCAAATTAACTACTGTGGTGGACGTATTGAATGTCAGATTGGCACTATTTTCATTTAGGACCAATAAGACATCATTTAAGATCAATGATATAAGAAGTCTCTGGTGGAAACCTCATATTGATTTGACTTTCTGTTTTGTGGGAGTAAAGATAACATTTTCAAGATGGCTGCTGTGTTGACCATACTGAAAATTTCCATTTAGGGCCAACTAGGCATCATATGAAATCTTTTGGTGATATGAATCACAAAATTGGGATTAACCAGAAGTAATGATAACAAGATTTTCAAAATTGTCGTAGCCATACTTGAAGTCAGATCAGCATCATATTTATTTACAACCATGTAGACACATCATCAGAAGTCTTTCAGTGAAAATCCATGCTGATATGATCATTCTGGAGTAATGATAACAAAATTGTCACCATGACCAATATAGCAGTCATACTGGGTCTGAGCAGTACCATTTTCATTTAGGACCAACCAGACATCATAAGAACTCATTTAGTAGACAACCCATGTTGATACAACAATCCATTCAGGAAAAGTAGCCATAACAAGATTTTCCAGATGGTCACTGTGGCTGCCATATTGGATATGCAAGCATCACCATTTTCACTTGGAACCAACTAGACATTATAAGAAGTCTTCAGGTGAAAACCCACGGCAATATTACTTTCTCTTCAGAAGAAGTACCTATAACAAATTTTTCAACATGGCCTCTGTGGTGGTCATATTGGATATGAGATTGGCACCATTTTTATTTAGGCCCAACTAGACATAATAAGAAGTCTTTTAGTGAAAAACCCATGTTGATATGACCATCCACTCAGGAGAAGGAAGCAATAACAACATTTTCATGTGGCAGCCATATTTGATGGCCAAGTGGCACCATTTTCAATTATGACCAACTAGACATCATAAGAAGTCTTCTGGTGAAATCCCCATGTCAATATGGCTTTCTGTTCAGGAGGAGTATCAATAGCAAGATTTACAAGATTATGGCTGTGACAGCTATATTAGATGTTCAAGCGGCAACATTTTCATTTAGGACCAAGAAGACCGTGGGATGAACATGTGCATAGTTTCATGGCAATCCTCAAAGTAGTTTAGAAGAAGTAGCGATAACACACTAGGTTCCTTTCTCCCACCCACCCAGCGACTATAATTCTCACAGATGATTAATGAACAATACATGCAATGAACACCCATAGAATTGATACACACTGCTTCATCATGCCACCTGCATGCTTCAGCTTTGTACATCTGTATTAAATATTTAGTAGTACTTTTAAGTTAGAACAGCATATGTATGTAATTCTTTGGTGCTTACTATTAGTCACAGCTTTGTGTTACCAACATTTATGACCAAAACCTTGTGCTACTAAATGATGCTGTTTGCACTTATAACGTTTTTGCTCATCATACTGGTATTCTTTCTGTCCCATTTGATCAAAAATCCTGTTCAGCATTTTTGGGGAAGAAGTCTTTTAATTGTTCTTTTGAAGCTTTAGTAATGGCATCCAGATTTGATGACATACTGGCATAATTTGTATAAATTTGATGCCCTTTATGCCAAGATTCTCAGACAGATATATGCAAAAGTGGTTCATTGGTGTTTTAGAACAAGTTTAAAATATCAGTTTTGATGGTACATGATGCACGATTAAATAAATAGAAAAATCATGTATTAAAATAAACTCAGTGTAAAAGTTAGATAGGCTGTGTTAAATATATGTTGCACGTATACAACAGCAGAATTTTTGGCCATATGGCTCTTTTTATTTTTAGCTCTACTGGTCATAGACAAGACGAGCTAATGGGATGGTCTCTTGCCCGTTGTCTATCATTTGTCAATCCATTGGCACAAGTTTGGGTTCTAGGTTATATTGCTGCTGGTGTACGAAGAATGCCTGGTTCACTGGTTCTATGATCTACCCTTTTTTGGGTGCAATGGTTTGCTCACAAACTGAATACAATGTTTTGTTATATGAATTTCATACAAAAAGTGAATTATTTTTAGAAAATATTATTCTGGTAAATTAAACTGGTCTACAATGTTTTAGAAGTCGTCTGCTTCAGAGATAAAATGTGCTATTTATTAGGTATTTTGATGTGCTGAATTCAAATATGACAATTAAAACAACTGATTGGCTACTGTTTCCAAGATTTTTAAGTTTTTACATTTTATGTCTATGTATATTGTGTACATAGTAGACTTTTAATCATAAATTGTAAACCTAGGTCTTTTCATGTGTTTATGGTTGCTTTACATGATAATATTTCACCTGTCCTGTTTATGTAACACATTAAAAAACAGCAAAAGGGTTATATAAATAAAAATATATTGAAACAAAAGTCAAAAAGCTATTATGTATATATAAGTACATAGTATAGTCCTTATTCAATGTCTACTAGCCGCTTCTTGGCTTGTCTCTTGTATTCATTAAATGGAGCATCTCATGTCACTGTCCAGCAATAGTCTGCAAGCATTGATGGGCTCCATTTGCCCTGATAGCGTTTCTCCATTGTTGCAATGTCCTGGTGAAATCGCTCGCCATGCTCATCGCTCACTGCTCTGCAGTTCGGTGGAAAAAAATCTAGATGAGAGTGCAAAAAATGTATCTTTAGTAACATGTTACAACCAAGGCTTTTGTATGCCTTGAGGAAGTTTTCCATCAACTCCCTGTAGTTGTTTGCCTTGTTGTTTCTGAGAAAATTTGTTGCCACTAACTGGAAGGCTTTCCATGCCGTCTTTTCCTTGCCATGCAGTGCACAGTGAAATGCATCATCTCGAAGAAGTTCATGAATCTGAGGACCAACAAAGACACCTTCCTTTATCTTAGCTTCACTTAACATTGGAAATTTTCCACGGAGGTACTTGAAAGCTGCTTGTGTTTTGTCCATGGCCTTGACAAAGTTCTTCATCAGACCCAGCTTGATGTGCAAGGGTGGTAACAAAATCTTCCTTGATTCAACAAGTGGTGGATGCTGAACACTTTTCATCCCAGGCTCCAATGACTGTCAGAGTGGCCAATCTCTCTTGATGTTATGGGAATCTCTCGCATGACTATCCCATTCGCAGAGAAAACAGCAGTACTTTGTGTATCCAGTCTGCAGACCAAGCAAGAGAGCAAGAACCTTGAAATCGCCACAAAGCTGCCACTGATGTTGGTCATAGTTTATGCACCTCAAAAGTTGTTTCATGTTTTCATAGATTTCCTTCATATGGACTGACTGACCAACTGGAATTGATGGCAAAACACTGCCATTATGCAGCACAACAGCTTTAAGACTCGTCTTCGATGAATCAATGAACAGTCTCCACTCATCTGGATCATGAATGATCTTGAGGGCTACCATCTCACCATCAACAGCTCTGCCATACTCTTGGGTAGTTCGAAATCCCTGAAAAGGTCATTCAGTTCGCTTTGTGTTATGAGGTGTGGTTCAGAGGAGGAGGATGGGAGAAAATATGGGTCATGTGACATTGATGGTTCAGGAGTAGAAATTTCATCCTCTTCCTCTTCCTCATCTGACTCAAGTGAGAATGATTCTGGTGCATCAGGAACCGGCAGTCCTTCTCCGTGGAGTACTGAGCGTATATCTGATGGAATGTTTGGATAATGCACAGTCCACTTTTTCTTCTTTGACACATCTTTCCCAACTGGAGGCACCATGCAGAAGTAACAATTGCTGATATGATCAGTTGGCTCTGTCCAAATCATTGGCACTGCAAAAGGCATAGATTTCCTTTTCCTGTTCAACCACTGGCGAAGATGTGTTGCAGCATATGTGTGAGGCTCACCTCTTGTCCTGATCTCCAATTTTGCAGCCAAAATAAAGGTGATAGGCTTTCTTAACCATAGTGCTTATACTGCGCTTTTGTGATGCAAAAGTCACTTCACTACAAACATAGCAGAGATTATCTGCATTGTTCACACATGTATGAGGTATCTCTGTTCACTTTGGCTAAACAGAAATGTGTCCCTTTGCAAAATCAAACACTGACATATAAGAGAGCATGACACTGTATGATTTGTAGAGCTGATACAGGGCGATTTCTTCAGCAGAGTGATGTAAGCTTAGTTATGATTGCATCTTCCACGACTTATAGGAATAACATCATGCAATTCATATCATGTATGATGCAATACCAGCTTCAGATTGCATCATTCATTGTTTTGCCTAAAAAGCAAGTACTGTCCAAACCCAGTCATAGATTTATTCATAGATCCAGTCAAAGATGTATTTGAGTCATTTCTGGTTTAAATTTAGATCCCTTCCCTTTATAACTCACTTATCGTCTGCCATTCCCAGTCAAGGGTGTTATATACTGACCCAGTATCATAGCTTTAAAACTAGAGCCAATCAACAATTTTAAGCATCATTTTCGTTCTCAGTGACCCAGAATTAGTAAAGCTTGACAACATTTATTGCGGAAGCATTTTGGCTGTAGACCAGTGAATTATATGTGCACTGAATATAAATTCAGTTGTTAGATGAAGATCTAGACTATTCATATTGTATTGAAATTCCCCAAATCAAAACAAGTCCAAAACAAGTTTATTTAAAACAACAAAAAAAACAACAAAATAACAAATCTACTAGTATTATTTTGTGCAAGGAAGTTAATTAGACTATTTTAGTAATTTAACATGGCCACATCTGACTTGAGAGTTGATTCACACATTTTAGGGCAACGAATAAGCAAATATGAACTATGTGCCTCTGAAGAAGAGTGAGAATGGTTGTAAACACTGACCTCTTTTTATACAATTATTATTAACCAATCCGAATTGAATGCCTGCAACCACTGAGCAACAAAGAATTACTGACCAATCAAACATCTTATGCAGAGACTGACATCAGCATATAAATCTGAGGACCCAAAACATGCTACAAAGTTAGACCTACAAAAAATGACAATGAATAAAATGCTAAATACTCAAGACATCATTCAAGTATGATGTAAGAAACACATTGTAGTGGATATAAATAACATGAACTCCATAATTATTGAACATTCAAAAGATGTTTCCCGAACCAAGTCTACTAATTTGGTAATCAAAATTAGGACATTTAAGTGTAAAAAATGCTTACAACAAATGCAGTCATTCATGATTATGTGAAATGACACACTTTACAAAAGTGCATAGTATGATGGTGCACTGAATGTGAAATACAATGCTGTAAACATGCTAAAGATAACACGGTGAATGACACATTAACCATATCAGGATAACAATTTAACTGTTGGATTGTAAAATGAAACTCTTCTTCATTTAGGACTAGCTAGACATCATTAGAAGTCTTTTGGTGAAAACCCGATGCCATTATAACCACCCTGTCAGAAGGAGTAATGATAAGATTTTCAAGATGACCATGGCGGCTATATCTGATACAAGACTGGAACCATTTGCATTTAAGACAAACCAGATATCATACAAAGTGTTTTGGTGAAAACCCTATGTTGATATTGACAATTATTATATATTGTTCCAGAAAATAATATCTCTATTGTGTTCTAAGGTTGGTACATTCAATGCCAGTTGGAAGTGGTCTAGGTAAACTAGCTTGTATTGTATTTTTGCATGCAAATAAAGATCCATTACGTCATAATGTATTACAAATAAAGAATATTAATTGCAGTTCTAGTTTTTGTCTTTTTGTTTGTGTGTTGATATAATGTCATCGGACATAACTGTGCACAAAGGTCTGGTTCTCTTAGGTACGCTGGGAGGGCCAGGGGTCAGATCAACTAGGACTATAATTAGGGTATTTAAAGCAGTTTCAAAGTCTGAGAGTCATCTTTGTAATCATCTGTTTATGCTCCAACATTAATTTCTTCTTTCTCTTTGATTAAAAAAATGTACTTGGTGTCTGATAATTGAAATTTTAAAAATATGGTCTCCAGAAAATTGGATATTTAGATTAATTGCAGTAATATAAACTTTCACGAGTCATCAATGTTCTGGTCCTTAGAAGTCCCTTCTATTGTTTATAAGGCCTGTATCATTATCATCTAATGCAAGTTTACATTCAATACATTATTTTACTGCTGATCAACTTGATTTTTTTCAATTATTATACTTAAAAATGAATAAAAACGACACCTGAAAACATTAAGAAAAAAAATGAATACATACATACAGGATTTAAAGCCGAGATGGTCAAAAACAAGATTATAGTCTTTACTTACAATACAGATAGAGTTCCACTGAGGCATTTTGAGGAGATGTCCAAGTTCTATGTTCAGCCTGACACACATATGTCACCCTGTCCTCAGATCTTCTTGCCATTACAATGATTGTTGATGTTACATCATAGGTGCCATCTGCATTACGTCGTGAAGAGTTACTTGCAGGGAACTCTGAGCCAGTTACACCACCACGTAACCATTTCACTGAAGGTTGTGGGTTACCTCCCCTGACATGACAGACCAGAGAGACCTCATTGTCTTCTGTTGCCCGAACTACCCTCCTCCCTGACCCAATGTCATCTGTTGTGTTAGTAATTACTGGATTTTGGGGTGGTACTGAAAAATAAAAGTAAAATCTTTTTAAGCTATGACAAATCAAGGAAAACGTTCACAGACATCATGGAAGAAAAGAACAATGTAGTCAGAATGCTGATCGCATGAAAGGAAAATGCAACAATATACTGTGAAGGTTTAGAGGTATAACATACAGTAACTATAGTGATATTAATATGCATGCTCCCATTTTATGATAATTATTGATAAATACTGCTAAGTAGTTAGAAAAATGTGAGAGTTCCAGCAAAGGGGTATTTTTTTTCATCAAAGTCAATACAAAATATAAACATTTTCCTCTGCTGTGTGTCAATGGAAAAAAATCGCCCTTTCTTTCACTATTTTGCAAGTGAGTTCCAGTGTAGGGAGGTCAGATTTTTAATCAAGTGTTAACAGTAAAAAAAACAAAAACTTCAATTCCACACGACAATTGGATGCCCCTCCCCAATCTTAATGTATTACTGAGTGTTAAAATAGGAACATATGTAAAATAGACACATACGTAAAGTTTGAAAAGTAGACTGAACAAGGATAAACTACTGAATACAGTGCTCTAGTGCAGTGGCTCCTAATACCATCTTTTGCGACCCAACATGCAGTACCAGTATAGGGTTGCAAGGTCCTCACAACTTGAATTTGGGTCGCGACCTGGTGGGGTTTGGGAACAACTGCTCTAGTGAATAAAATCCAACATTATCACTGGGCAACAAATTAAATAATTTGTAGATTATTTATGTTAACCCAACAGGAATCATTAGCCTCGTGATTTCCTTGAAGGTCATCTTGTTGGATGAACCATGTTTAAAATCAAAGAATATATGCACCAACATGCTGTGTGATATAATAAATGCTGTATCCAGTGCTGCGTGATATATGCCATTAATGACTCCTTTCATCTTAATTGCCATTGTCATTTTACAAGCAAAACAAGTTGATATATTTATCTATCTCCAACCCATCTCATATGTTGGAGCAGTTACTGGTTCAGGTGTAACATTTCTTTCATCAAAGTTTTGCATCATTCTTTTGTCCCTTTTCATCTTGTTTCTCCAATGCATTGTCTGTTTGGTATACCTTTCTTTCATTTTGAAGATGTTACGATTCAATAATTTCAAGAACCCTTACATTCCGAACATCAATAATTTCAATTAGAAACTTTCTCTTGATCTTATTTGGTAACTTAGGAAATTTGAAAGGTGATGTTATGCTAAATTTCTGAATTATCTTTTTCAAGTTTCTATCCTTCTTGAACTTGATTCAGAGGTGCATAATGAATGACATGTTGTCATTTCTAATCAAACCATTTCAATCAAACAGTTAATTATGTAACAGTTGTAACACATCATGTTCAACACTGAAGAGACAGAGGCTTACATTTACAATATTTAACTCAACCAGTGTATAAATATGAAGTCAAAAAGCTAGGTGTTTTTCTCCAGATTTCCATGTAGCAGAGTCGTAACATTATCAACCAAATACCTCGTCACCAGCTTAAGACAAGGCAACCTTCCCCATTTTCATGTTTCAGCCCTAGCATGCAACCTAATGATGGGCATTTCCTGGAGATTTTTCTCATGTGTAAACAAACATTGCTTGTACATATCCAAGTTTGGTTTATGCTGTATTTTTTAATGCCTCTGCAAATTTTCTTTTCACGACTTTACTCACTCATTTAACTGATTTAATGTGATGTGTGAGTTATCCAGTATTAACTATGAACTTACTCTACTGCATGTTTCTATCCCTGGTTCGTACCATGTATGAGAATATAAGAACTGAATTATCCAGTATAGGTACACAGCATTAAGCCCTGTCAGGGTGCTGTGTCCTTCATGACTGTGTACCTTTCAGCTGTAGAGTTATGTAAATGATCAAATCTATTCCTCTTTGTTTCTATCATCTGTGAATAACAGAGTTTCTTGCTTTGTTAGATGATTTGGGGCTATTCCTAGATTTCCATTCTCAATCAAATTTCACATCACACAATGCTGTCCAATTTAAGTGTTTTCAGTTTACATTTGTATTTATCTGAATTGACAAGCTATCATGAGTTATGAATTTTGTGTATAGTAAATGATGAAAATGGTTCCAGATTATTGTAATCCTAATTGTTCTTATTGTAGATAGATCCATATATTAAATTGATTAGCATGTGATCCTGTACATTTGTTATTAATCCAGCACAGGTTTTTATTGTTTAAAAGAGATCTTTTTTTTGGACATGTTTGTGCCATAAAGTGCTCAAATACTCCAGACCCTGTATTGCATGATAGAGTGATATTTCAGCTAACAAAGATTTACTCAACAGAAAAATCCAAAACCACTATATGGATTTTATGGAAACACTCAGGCTTTCACAACATGTTAATGTGCCACCTAGTGTGACATCTTCACAAACTCTACCTGATATTATTGAAACAAACTCACCCAAGAATACTCCAAAGATTTATGCCCTCAACATTAGTCTAAGTGATAACTGTCCTGTTTTCCTCATAAAAAGTTCAACTGAAAAATAACCTCATTCTCCCAAAACAACAACAACATATATAACACTCCCTCACTTTAGCATGCTGGGATAACTCCTGAACCTTCTAATACAGTGGGGGCTGGTGTGGATCCTATTTTTTCTTGTAGAACATACCCAAGAGGCCCAAGTCAGAAGGATATAACTCTCCTTTGCAAATAATGTAAGCTTGTGAAACCAAATCCTTACATTTAGTGGAACAGTGGAGTAGAAAGAAAAATTAGGTGCACCTAATTACCAAACTGTTTATTAGGCCTAAAAAAATATGAGTGCTTCCAGTTTGATGCTTAAAATAAATTTGGATTAATTGGTCGGAACAATACTTTTTTTTAACTCATTTGTCCACCTCTTTTTACTGAAAGTGAACCACGGTTGTATGACCTGATACTATTTCTTTCAGTCAACAACATGATGTTTGCCGATAGATACACTCTCTATGTAATTACCTAAATAATTTTTGTTTTGCTATTTAGCAAACAGCAGGAAAAGGCAACCATTTTTGAAGAATGCCGTCTAATGCATGTCCTGAAGGTGCTACAAAATATTGGGAAAAATAGTGCACATCGACATGTTTGACTTCTAATACTGTTACTATAACAAAATGAAATGTGATCTGGTCATAACATTCTGAAAATCTGGAATTTGTTGGCTTTTTGGTTTTTTGTTTTTTTTTACATTCCATTTTATGGTCAGAAAGTTTCTAGGCTAGGCATTTGGAAAGTTGGAGGGTCCATATATTTAGGTTAATGAGTAATTAAATTTGGAAGTGGTTTAAAAGAAAACCATATCAGGTTGTTGTATATCTGTACTGAAGGACAAAAATACGAAACATAAATCTAAATTAATGTGTGACTAATAACATTTAATATATAAAATAACATCAAATAATGCATATACGTGATATTATAAAATGAACAAATATTTCAGGTACTACCATTTAAAGTTGTTTAGTGGTTTTGTAAGTTTGGTTGGGTAATGAGGTTAATGAGACACCCAAATATACTACTTGGTGTCTAAGCACAACACAGCAAACTTTTTTCCCAACATTACATATAAAATATATTACATACTTAAGACTTATTTCAGTTTGTATAATATACAGCTTTGAATTACAGATTATTCCATTTAATCCCTAAGG
The DNA here is from genome assembly GCA_029931535.1 of Margaritifera margaritifera. NCBI lineage: Eukaryota > Metazoa > Mollusca > Bivalvia > Unionida > Margaritiferidae > Margaritifera > Margaritifera margaritifera. The sequence goes on along the minus strand of JAQPZY010000851.1, from coordinate 544,085 downwards.
TGTATTATTTTGCCAATTTATATAACTTGTTTCATTGGAATTCATGAATTCTATATATATTCTAAAACAAAAATTAAAACAATTCAACTCTTAAAAGGTTTACCAAGGGGGAGATTCTAATCAAAACCCAAACATGTATACATTTTTTGTATTGGGTGGGTGGGGTGTCAAACTAATTTTAATAACGGAATAATTATCCTTCACCATTGCCTTCCTTACCTTCCAGGATGCTAAGCCCCCTCGTCCAAGCTCATAATTCCTGATTCCTACCTCCTATTATATGGAACAATCTAGAAATCCAGAACAGAAAACACACAACCATTCTGACTACCACATCATCAGCTCATGCAGTATACTATTCCTCCTTGACTTGGATCAGAGCAGGGTGGGAGAAGGGAATCTTGCAGTAGTGGCAGGGAAGTATTACTTTTTTAAAATTAGTTTTTATCTCCCCTCTCCAACTACATTTTAATAGCAGTAACACATAAACTGTCACTATTGCCTTGCTGAATTTGCCAGTTCAGAGGTAGGCTGATGACCTCAAATAAATGATGTACTCACCCCCTTATTATAGGGGTGTCCACTACTGTAAGTTGGCAGCAGATCGGGCCACTTTTGTGCTGTAACTATCTGCTCCAAGGAAAATATGCCTTAGGTCTGGTGCACCAAACACCGACAGTAAAAAGGAACAGAAAGTAGTGTGAGACTGCCAAAACACAGCCCTCATAACATCCTCCAATAATGAATGATTAAAATAGGCACATGAAATAGCAATATCCCTGACTTCATGGGCTTTAAATCTCATGAACGAAAGGTCCCTCCATAAAGTGACTGATAAATTCTCTTAATGGTGAGTACAATCCACCTGGAATGGTGGATGGAGAGATATCAGTGGAGCCCTTAATATGTAGGAAAAGATGCTTCCCACACTTTATTCTCCCTTTTGATGTGGCTAAATAAAACCATATTACTCTAATGGGGCAGAGAAGTTTATCTTGATTCTCCCCTAGCCTTGATAAGACTGGCGATCTCTATAGGAAGTGGAGGTACTGAAGGAAGCTGGTTTTTTGCCAAAACACCCACTTGGCAAAAGACAGAAACAGATTCATAATTACCACTGAATCATAAACAGCCTTTTTCTATAGACAAGACAGGAAGCTCACTCCTTGCTGAAGCTAAGGAAAGCAGGAAAACTGTTTTAAGGGTAAGATCCTTGAAAAAAAATCACCAAGCAGTACATCAGGGGATTTTGACAAGGCCCAAAACATGCACAAGGTTCTCAAAAGAAGCTTCACCAAGTGGTACATAAGGGGATTGATCAAGGCCCAAAACACGCGCAAGAAATTTCATTTAGGCCTTAGTGAGCAAGAAACCTATCTCTGCTGCTCAAATACTTCATAAGATCAGAAAGATGAAGATTCAAATCAATGTCTAGACCCTTACAGGATTTAAGCATTTTGGACAGGGTTGCCCTATTGCCCTTAATAGTAGAAAGTGAACATTCTAGATTTTGCAACTAATGCTGAAATTGCCGCAAGAAATGGAAATATTTCACTGGTCTTTTGCAGTTGCATCACCTCTAACTTAGATAACTTTAATGTCACCCAGGTGTTTTTTTCTGTTTGGCCACATTAAGCTGATTAAGTTGTGTTTGGGCCAACCACACAGGGACAATTCCAGTTAACTTTACAGGCTAAAGTATCAATGTGACCCCACAATTGCTTCGTATTGTGATTTTGGTTTTCGCAAGCTGGTTTTCACTAAGATCAACCTTAACTTCATGCTAGGACATTATTAGTTATAAATGTAACAGATTCAATTTGAAAAAACCACTATGAGTTTTCCACAGGTACATCAATGACCCTCATTCCACCATCTGCGCCCTCCAACAACAGAGTCTTGTCTGAGAAAGAATCAAAGCAAAGCATTTGTAACTGGCGGCATCAATGGGCCCATCTATACCTGCATGAAAGTACATGTCAACAACAGACTGCCTAAACAACTCCAGGTGCTCAACTGAAAAGTACAACGTACGAAAATCATGCTGGAAAATTTGCAGACCTGTGTTAATGTCCTGATGCCAGTCCAGGTATGACCACATATTGTGATATGCACATGCGACTTGATTGTCTGTGAAGTTAAGCAAAATTTCTTCAGAGGATTCCTGATGACCATTTAACCGCAGAGAAACTTCAGACACTCCTAACTTGTCTAATATCATCTTACTTTTTTCTTGGTCGTTATCTGGATTTGTATTTTGAAATGCCACAAACACATGTTTTGGTGCGCTAAGACCATGTTGGGTACTTATTTGCCACGTGAAATGTCCCAGAATATTAGTTGTCGTGTGTGAGTCTGTGATGTGCGCACAAAATAACAGTGTTGATGCCGTTCCAGAACTCATAAATGACAACAAACGGTTTTCTATGACCAGTGAAATGGTTAACACAGACGTCCACGATGTTAATGTAGACAATTCAACTTTGCCAACATCACCTCTTGTACGCCACATTGCATCATTGGTGGTGCCCTTATGGGTTAACGTGACTGTGTGTTTGGCTCTGAAAAAAAAACGTGCGGACATCTCTGCAAAACATAGATATGTGACTGAGGGGAACCGCACACCAAAACTTCAATGAGCCTTCTCCAAGTTGTTGTCGATGCTGTGCAAATCCAAGGTTCTAATTGACTATGGCAGTGTGAGCACCAGCATGTGGCTCAAAAGAATCACGATGAACAACAGATGTTGTATATGGATTATGATCTGCATTATTGGACGAGTCCTTATAAAATATCATAGACATGCCAGCGGATCTTGCATAATCATCACTGTATCTGGCGAGTCAAGGAATCACTTTGGTAACATCAACGTTGTCGTGATTTGATTTGATTTCCTTTCCGTCAATGGAACAACGTGCACTGTCAAACAATGCCATGATGCCATTGTTGACAAATCCAACTTAAGTATTGGCAGGATAATTGGCATTGTCATTCTGTACAAGTTTTCTCTCAATTTCCTTGAAAGCCTCACATGGAAGAAAAAACCTAGACATGTCCTGCACTTGTAATTTTTGTTTTAATGGGTTGAAGTCCCAATACGGATACGAATAATACTGAAAAACGTTTTTGCTCCGATCTACCAACACATGTCAAACGCTGTATCGGATGTATCTTTGAATAGGGCCATTGATTACACTTATAAATTATTGGTTTTCTCTAATTTCTTTTCCGTCCACATCCTGCCCACAACCATAATCCACTTCCCATTGCAATCGCTGATTTAGCTATACATTGTTGAGCAGCTTCATTGATAATTTAACCGACTGGCACGGGAATTGTTTCTGTTGATGGTAATGTAATTGCTTTGGGCAGTGCTCGAGTAACCAATTGTCGTAATCGATCTCGAATCGATCGAACCACTTGCAATCCCAGATTTTTCAACTGATCCGCAGCAACATTTTGGATGCTATCAACAACTTGCACTGCAACTTGTTTAGCAATTGGTGCAGCGCACAAAGACAAGGACATGAGCACCTTTGGTGCACCTGTAAACAATTATTTGGACAACATCACCAAGACCATTTCCGTAATATGTTATGTAAATGGGTTTTCTCTCGTTGAAAACTCGCACGTATCACATGTCCATGTGTAACTGTCATTATATTTTAATGTCAGGTTGATTTCTAATGTACAGGTGTATTGTCAAGGTCTCACCGCGAAGTTGTGTCAACCCGGGATTATGGCATGGAAGATACACAGTTTCCGCGGGAATAACTTCTATCAAATCACCCAATTCCACAGTTGGGGAAAACCCAAACAGTATGTAACACTAGGAGGCTATACCTCCCACAGCTCAAGCTTGAGCGAGCTCTTCTTTCATAACGGCCACTGATGGCATCACAGGTTAAACTGATCGGAATCATTGAGGTAATATTGACAATGTCAGGTGCGACAAAATATCCCATGCATAAAAATTGTTTCTCATCGGAAATATATTCGGGCCAACCTAAAATTGATTTTATTGAAGACCGTGCGATGTCAACTTTGTTTGGTGCAGATTCAATCGCGATGATAGAGCTGACTCTGGGCTTGTTTTCATGTATAAAAATTTTAGTCTTTGCCGGTCACCAATGCGTTTCTCCGTCGAATCTCTTCATTGATTAATTCTATGTCATACGCACCTGCAGGAAGTTCAATATTCTTTCCGGTAGCACCACTGTCTGCCAAAAACATAAATTAGTTATTTGCACCAAAACCACCAAATGGTCATGATCGAATATAAGGCCAACTGTAATACACTCGCAACGACTCCAATATAATTTCGAGCATGCTGGATATCCCCACGCCAATTAGTGTAGAAAAAGTCACATCGAGTTCTGGTTTTGTTGATAAGATCGCAATTATTGATGTAATGCTCGGGGGTGTATTTGCAATGACACACTGCAAAGCAGAATTCATTTTGAGGAGAATTGTCTCAAGTTAGTTGCATAAATCACTGATGTCTTCAATAAGATGATGCATTAACAAGCAAAACATCCCCGGGTCCATGATGTTGTTGGTGATCAACCACTGACAGATTGATGCGGCCTCATTAATAACTTCTGGTGCGTTGTTGTCATATTAAGTATTTGATTATAAAAATCAAACATCTTACCAGAGGCTTGTTTAAACCTAGTAAGTTCTCTGCATACCCACTTGGTCCATACTTTCTTTATATTCTCTTTTGGTTCTTTAATCCCTAAATTTCTCTAGTTGGGGGGCATATAAGGACCAGAAGATATAGGATTTTCAAGGATCCACTGGCGACCATATTCACTAAAATGTTGCTCTGGTGTTTGTATTATTGACTTATACATCGGTGGTGGTGGAAGATTTTTGAAGTAATTCTTTGATGTATTTTTCTTCTGTGGACTTTCCGATGTCTTCTTTGATTCCTGCAATTACCTGCCCAATAGCCTTCACGGCTGGCTATAAAATCGAGGATCAGTTACTGGAGTTCACGAGCAGCTTGACTGTGTCGCTTCCCATACTCTGCTATGGTATCACTGGTGGAAACCGGGGTTTTCGACATTTTATATGTTAAATTGTTTTATCTAAACCAACTCAATATTTTCTGGCAGTCGAGCCGGAGGCGAGACCGATCTGTGGTGAACTAGTCAAGTCAATAGTGAGGAAACTGTACAGGCCTCCGCAAACATATACCATTATTCATCCCACATGTGATCGCCAGTGCACAAGGTCCAATGAATGTTTGAGAGGCCATGCGCATCAATGTCATGAAATATCATTAACATGTAACAGTTGTCCCAAATCACTTTAGGCATGTGTGCATATCATTGTGTTAAATAGATCACATGCGTTTTTATGCCGACTTCGGGAAAATATTCTCACGGGATTGATTTGATGTTCAAGCATTACATCATCGTACACGACAAGATTATTTGCGTTTGAATCAAGATCATCAATCATAAGTGCTTCATCAATTGTGGAAAAGAAATCAATGGTGGACATGGTGGTTTTGCCACCCAACGACAATACCTGAAGCGCTTCCACAAAATCCCTGAGTACATCATAACATGGTTGATCGTCAGCCGACGGTGCAAACATATACAACCGATCCCATTTCAATCATCATAAAATCATATTCTACAACAACTGAGTTTTCCCTGAACTGGCCGGACCAATGAACAACACACAAACCGAGTTTGGAAACATCAGGGATTTACAAATCCACTTACCTGACTCCGGGGACAAGCTCAACTATGGCTCGGGCAAACTCAAGTTTGCAAGGCACTTGCCCACGGGCAAGTCCAAAAATTTGAAAGAGAGTGAGATCAAAGAAATTTTATTTAATGTCAGTAGTCTGGATAAAATACATAAAATATTAGCTCTGTGCAAGCTATTTTACCGACATGAGGTCATGTTCAGTTCGTAATACTTTATGTTCTGCAAGTTTTATACCCTGTGATCTTGTCACAGTACGTATATCAGCACCTTTATTCAGTGTTTATGTGTAACGCATGTTTCTTCTACATAGCTGGCCACAGTTAATTTCATTTATGATGTATAGTATGTAATTTCCATCTTGTAGTCAATGTCAAGGTCAGTCTCGCATTTTCTCGCGCAGATGTGATAATGTGAATATTTACTATTTAAAGCAAGTTTTGATGAATAAAGAATAAATATTTATATTTTAACTTATCAGTTACATTTTAATTTTAATATTTGTACGTATCTGGGATTCGCCAACTTTCATGCCCTTAGACACGTTAAAGTTAGCTCAGGCAGTATATCAGCTTACCGATTGTGAACAATTGGCTTGTCAAAGATTGTTTTGATGCATGTCGCCTATATTGATGTGATGAGGAGGTGTTAATTGTTAATAATATAACTCATGACCTTTTTTGGACAGGTGTGTTTGGAAAAAAAAGGCACTCACACCTAACAATTAACCATCGAGAGATTTTCATTCAAATCGTGATTGATGTTACAAAAATGAAGCACCCGTAAGCAGTGTTTATGATATGTTGTTTACGTGACAATTACAGGAGACCAGTACATACTTACTGCTTGGCAAACAATTAAATGGATAAGAATAAGTATTCTCAAATCATTCTCAAAAGTCTGCTTGTCAAATATTTTGATGCATGTCGCTGATTTCAAGATGACTAGATGCGAATTGTTGATGTGCAAGTGGAAGCAGATGTGAGTGGACACAACATACCCCAGAAAAAAATCAGAGAGTGAAATCATTTATATTTATGGAATACCTTAGTGATGCACTCATTTTTACCTTGTTTTGTTTACTGGATGGATGCTGCAAATCTGCATGATCATTTGAACTTAAGTGGAAAAGTAGATAAAGAAAAATGTATATTAAAACATGATTAAAATTAATTTAATGCAGTTCTGTTATTGGTTATTAAATTTTTTATTTCAAGGTCTTTTACCTAAATATCTCTCTCTTTCTCTCTCTTAAAAATCTAGCTCTTTCCAAGCCCTTTGCTGCTAATCCATGTATCTATGTCCATGTCAGTTTTTGCTTTTCCAACTATATCTGCACTATAACTCTTTCCCATCTATATATCTATCTACATGTATTATTTACACATATATTTTGTTTATAACTGTACTTATCGGAATATAGTTTTAAGGGGCCAACAAAGCTAAAAAGAAAAAAAAAAAAAGAAAAAAAAAGTTGCAAAGTTGAGTGGTTTGGGTGCTGCCTGAACAGAAAAGTCAATGACAGTGAAAGTGGAACTTTTCAAATCTTTGGCATCTTTGGTGCTTTACCTTTTTCATGATGCCAGGTTAAAATGTCAACAAAATTTTTTATAATACAATCATGTATTCATATTGTGTCAGACGCCACAAAAAAACACATACTGCAAATCCAACTCAAGTTAAAATCCACGATCACTGGAACTTGTGTTTGATGTGGAGCAAAGAAGTTTACATTAATTTGAACTTCCAGTTCCACTTGCGGACTCAAACACGTCGCACGCACAGGGTCTACAAAAAGTCATAGGCAGTGATGTTGCTGCTGCCTTAGCAAAGTTACCCAGGACACCATGGAGTAAATATCCTGGTGAAAAATATACTCCCAGAAACAATTACTGTGGGCCTGGAACATGGCTAGATATACGACTTGATTCTAACAAACACCTTAAAACCAGGGAAGCACCCATAAACCACGTCAATGCTGCATGTGACCGATATGATCTTGCTTACAAAGCATCAAACAATATCCGTGAATGCCAACGTGCCGATGTAGATCCTATCCATGACTTAGACATAATCAGTCATACAATCTGAGATGGATCATAAAAGGGGGTATGAAGGTTAAGATTGTTTTGGGAGGTGGCCTATAGGTTGTGGACAAATTTCACTCACTGGTGGACAAAGTCCACTTACTGGAGGTACAATATATTGATATAATAAACAAATATTGTTTCTGAGCGGACTTCAGTCCTCGCAGTTATTGGCAAGTTGAAGCTGCTGTTGAAAAGTTAGTGAGAGCGGCAGCGGTCACTCACAGGGTTGCTCCACCATAGTTGGCCAAACAAGCGCTGTGGCAGATTTACCCACCTGCACCAATGATGATTTCACGTGGTTGGTTTGATGTCCAAACACCTAACGAAGTTCACCAGGCTGATCTTTTTTTTCTTCCACATGATCGGGTACATGGACGACTATACAAATATGCATTAACTATTGTAGATGTTGCCAGCAGATACAAGGAAGCGGAGTCGCTGACATCTAAAAATTCAGCAAGTGTTGCAGATGCGCTTAAATGTATTTACACACGCGGACCACTAGCATTGCCATGGTTATTACAAGTTGATCCCGGTAAAGAATTTCTCGCAGCCACTGCTGCATTGTTGACAAAGCACCATGTGAGGATTCATGTTGGGCATGTTAATATACAGGACACGCATCGTGTTTTTATGATTCACCACGCAAATTGCGTGGGCATGGAGAAAGGGCAGGGGATTAAGTGCCCACTATGAGTAGTTTAAGTCCACTCAGTCTGGTGGATTTTCACACTAATTTAGTGAAAATCCACTCTGTCTAGTGGAAGTGCGTGACGGATTTTATTGCAGTCGTCGTGAGTCGTAGTGGGTTTTATGGCACCCCTCGCTGATTCTATTGTATTCACTCTGCGAGTCGACACACTAAGCAAACAGATGGGAGAAACTCGGACACCGTAAACCCGAACATGGCAGGTATCAATTTCATACCTTTACCTGTACAGTGGTAAAATTTCCTGTGTATTTATCAGTAGCCTGGCTGAGGATACATACAGACGAACGCGCATAATGTAGAAAAAAATATGAGGTTTTATATTTCTTTGATATCTTTCCACCCCTGTCCATGACAAAGCGTACATCAGAAATAATTGCTTAGCTACAACATACATCCCTGCTGATTTAATACATGTATATGTACCTGTTAGCATATACAGATGCGGAAAATGACATTGTTCTGTATCAAGCAGTAACTTCAAGGTTCTTTCTCAATAAATGATATTTCATAAAAGTGTGTTTAGTACTGGTTATTAATTTGTCAGTTTCCCTTTAATTTCCATATCATTTCCAAGACCCACCTTGACGAAATCATTGAAAGCAGTAATACATATAGAACTCAAAAAGAGATTACAAACGAACACCGTAATATTTATATCGAACATGTACGATCATGAACGCTGGCACATTATGACATGTATGTCATAATTCTTGCCAAAGTATTTTAAAATAAAAAAGATACACGAGCTATACTAGTCTACGGAAAAGTTCTTATGTACTGTTACCCTTAAACTTTTAAAATAACATTGTTTATGAGACAGTACAGCAATTTTTTAAATGCATGGAATTGTGTACACTGTATTGACTGTTGCGCTCTATCAGTGGCCATTCATGTCATAAACAAATGAGTTCAATGAGAAAAAAAGTTATTTCCTCTCCACACTTTTTTCACGAATCTGCATTGCATCACCAGAAACTGGCTGAGGAGTATCATTCTTACTTTGAAGCCAGCCGCTATGCCTGTTGCTGTAGCTTCCTACCTCGAGTCAACAACAGTCCGTCATGACAGTTTCTACATGTCATCAGCTAATGTTCAATGTCGCGCTTCGATGTTTCAAAATGTACAGTACAATAACTGTTGAATGAAAATATCACAAAACCACACACCTTAAAACTAAAAAGATGTTAGTTTGTGAAAAACAAATTTGGACTGAGAAACGCATTTGATGTTAAGTTCTCATATTATCGTGTAAAACTGGTCTCTAGCGTTATCTGAAAAAAACTAAATATAATTATTTTTATATTCCCATTTAGAGACCTACCATTTAACTTAAATTTAGGGGGGGGGGAAGTGTACTGGCCTTGATGCACATCTAAACTATCTAAAAATCAGAACAAGTGTAGTTGTTTCCAGCTATATCCCATCCCCTCCGTCTCTCTTTCTCTCCCAGCCTACAACCCCCCTCCCCACTCCATTGCGTAATAAGCAAATAGAGTAGAAGTTTTAATTGACTTAAATTAGGACAATTCCTAGCAGCTACTGGTCAGTGTCGTGCTTCTATGTTTCAAAATAAACACTGTTGAATAAAACTGTTTCTTGTTATCGCAATATCGCAAAATCAAACGCTTTAAAACTAAGAAGATGTTAGTTTGTGAAGAGTGAATTTAGACAGAGAAAGTCTCAGAAACACATAGCCGTTAAGTGTTGATATTATCGGGTAAAACTGGTTTCTAGCGGTATATAAAGCAAACTATATATAGTATTGTTATTTTCCCGATAAGGGAACAAGCATTTAAATGTAACAAGCTGCAATGGTCACATATAAAATTATTATTTTATTTTCTACAAATCACAACAAGTGTAATTTTGTTAAAGCTAAATCCTATCACACCCGCACCCCCAGTAGCACATAGAGTAGAAGTTAAATTTCTTAAATCAGAATACAAGTATGTCATGGGAATATTGTTATGAAAACACCAAGGGTTTTTGTTTAATGAAGCCACTTCAGCTGGCATAACATCCTGTAATGCAAGCGCTAGAAAGACGTGAATGAAACAGTGTTAGATAAACAAGTAGCACATCAACTCTGCCCCTGGGCATAAGTGGCAACTTCAGTGTGTTTTCTCAATAAATGATATTTCATAACAGAACTTCTTGTACTAGTTATTAATTTGTCATAGTTTCCCTTTAATGTCGACACAGTTTCCAAAACCTTCTTTAAAGAAATTATTGAAAGCAGGATACATATACCTTTATCTGTAGACTTAGAAAAATGACTGATTATATCAGAGTATGGTAATTTTTAAATGAGCTGAATTCATCTACACTGTATTGAAGGTTGCTCTCTTTCAGTGGCTGTTCATGCCATAAACGAAGTGATTTTTATGAAAAAGGTTACTTTCTTTGTCACTTTCTTCGTGAATCTATCATCAAACATGGCCATTCATGAAGGTGTTGAGCTTCTATTTTATTTTTTTTTAGCCCCGATGTTTCAAAAGAAGCAATAACTTCTGAATGAAAGTATTTTTGTTGTGTGTGGAACAACAAATTTTGGACTTAATATGGAGTGAGAAACGCAATATGGTCAAGTTGTGATATTTTTGCCTAAAATTGGTTTCTAGCGGTATATAAAATAAACCATATATAATTTGTATTCTCCCAATTAATCTTGCAATGCAGCGCATATAATACAAGTCTATCACAGCAACACAAAGCTATTACATGTTTAAGAAAGCTGTATTACACTACAAGTTTTGTTTTTTTGTTGTTTTTTTTAAATGCATCTATTTGTAATGAAATGTGTTTATTACATGCAAACATGAGAGAGAGAGAGAGATTATGCACCATAACTTTCAATCGATGTTAGCCATAGCTTTTATCGCAAACTTGGAAACAGGCATTGATAATTAGAGAGTATGCATTTTTGAAATGTGCCTCGTTCATCTTCATTTTGGAATTCGTCTACTGACAAAATTTAGAAATACAATTTTGATTCCACTCTTTGTTTAAATAAGTTAATATGTAAATCGCTGCTTGGCAATTAATTTTGTATTTAACAAGAATTTATATAATTCATTGGGTTATTCACCTGCTATTAGTGTATTTGTCTTTTTTTTTTTATTATCTATTGTCGAATCTGGTCATAATTAACCATGTACGAACTTAATGCTTCAGAAATTTAATAGACTGAAAGTCCAATGAGAGAGCATTACTGCAATAATCAAGGTGGACCTTACAATATTCGCGACCACCTTAGAATTAATATGAACAGTTCAAAATTAACAGGAAATAATTGGGATTTACAACCTCTGAAGCCAAAACTTTTCCACCTCCAGGTCGGAGTAGTTAATGAAAAATAAGAAGCCACATGTTTACAGCAATCAGTGCAATAATAGAGATAGATTTTATAGTCTTGGCAAACACGTGGCTTAGCAATTTCGGGTGATGTACAAGGCATTATTGATAGATATGATGTGTTCAGCTTTAATACAGTACAAGTTAAACAAGGGGAGAAAGAAGTAATTCCAAAGCACAAAATAATTCTTACTGAATGATACATTAATTAAAACACCAGAAATTTTAAAAGTTTCGCCAATTGAAGCAAATTAATCGTGATTACACTTTTTATCACTTTCACCCGTCCATTTGGTAATAAATATTAAACTCGTCAGATGACTAAACCAGCAATCTTAAGTATATTTTTAAAGCTGTTGGTCACAGAATGCAGCGTCACGTGCATCGTAGAGTTGGAGCAAAAACAGTAGGTCTACGGTAAAAGTAAACACGTGTCTAGTTTATGAGAAAATGTGTCGCATGGACATGTATATTTGAGTCGCAAGTACTAAACAGGCTGAAGTACTAAACAGGCTGGAATAGTAGAGGTTGTATATTGGATAGCGCCGTGTATATTTCATTGTGTGGGAACATTTGAAGCAGACCATTTAAAAGTGACTGGGGTAATTAAAAACAAAATCACAACATTTCTCGCATTCTTTATTTTAATAACGGAATGAAACCCGCTAATACATGTATTTATGTGTGATTTCTTTTACCCTTTGTTTGTTTAAAACAGAATCTCTCCCCCCCCCCCCCGTCTCATTAAAATTAAGATAATTAAACTTTGTATAATTTGTAAAGCATCATTCGTGACTCTTTTCTCGGCGATTTATCTTTCATCTCTTTCAATACACGTATGTGAATGCGTTTTAGTGAGCAAGTCTTTGAATATTAAATGGCATTGTGTACAAATTAAAAAGAGCATTCTGAACTGTGTGCTGTAGCTGAGCCAATAGGTAAGTTCCACGCGTGGTAGTGGGCGTCCACTATTACATAATTATATTGCTGCGACTTTCAAATGGGCAATAAAACTTAATCCGTCCACTACGAGCCACGATGTGGACAATCCACGACGACCACGATATCCTGTCCACGACGACACAGCGTGAAAAGGATTAAGCTCCATGCCCACGATGTGTTTTTTCATAAAAACAAGATGCGTGTACTGAACATCGTGAACAAGCTATTGTGGAACGATTTAACCGCAGACTTGCGAAACGATTATTCGGACACCATTATGCACAAAAATTGTTAATGAGGTCCCAGTCTCAGAGTGCTCAGTCTTATGAGTGGGTAACACGACTACCATTTGTCATTGGATTACAACCCGCTGATGTGATTCGACAAAAGACTGGCACCGTTACCTATATAATGATTTTACAACCACCACTCTTAGAATCACTCGGAGACAGATTTAGAACGTGGACAACGTTGTGCTACTGACCAAGTATGGTCTGCCGATGTATTTGCAATCACTGATTGTCTGACTTTCCAAGGCAACCAACATGTTATCATTTGGCACCTGTGGATAAACAAACGCGAGGTCGCTCTGAGGCCCAACCAGCAAGTAGAAAATTTGTGCAAGAGGAATTACAACTACCACCAACATCAATAGTAAGTTGATTTGCAATTGCCTGATGCCCAAATGCGTATGTGGTAATTCCGTCGGGTAATATCCATCATTTGTCATCAAGCGGAGACAAACTCACCTTAGTGCACTGGTTACACCCAAGCAATGTTTCCGTGACTGAATCATGTTGGCTGTATGTGCGTGCTCATGTTGCTCACGAAGACATTCCACATAAATCTCGTGTCTGAGATCCTTTTGCACAATAAACCGGGGAACTCCTTTTGCCTTTTTGATGTTCATGGATCCAGAACTTCCAGTTCTATTGGTGGAGCCGCACTTGTGAGGCACCGACAGCACTTCTGGTGCATGTGGGTAGTCATTGTGGGCTTGATGGAGCCCATCTGGATATTCCAGATCAACTTCAAAGAAGTATCCATGGTTGCTGTTGTTATAGTACCGGTGCACATGTTTTTTCATATATATGTTTGTGGGATCAATCCATTCAAACCCATCAACAGCAGGGGTTGTATCATTGCCCATTCATACAAGTTTTTGGTATATTATACAATCATGATGTCACTGCTTGGGACAGTGCAGCCCCATAGTGAGCGCTCAAAAAACTGATGCTGGTCAGTATCAGTGAGCAGTTCCAACTCCACTTTGGTTTTCAACAGGAGACCATCCCAAACCAATCCCGGTAATGAAAAGTAGTGTGTGGGATTGAGATTATACACACGCTTGGGTTTATCATGAAATGCCTCAAAGACATCCACGAGCAGAAGCACATCCGTACATAGATACAGATCATGACAGTCACCCATATTCTTGCATTCGAATGCAGACCAAATATTGTTTGCATCGGCGTAATCGTTAGTAGAAATACCTTCACAAGACAATGATGAATGGAATGCCTCGATTGGTGGTAACTGAATTTCAATAAACTTTCCCCATCCAATCATGTACTCGTATGGGTACACTCCTTTTCTAGTTATAACTTTAACTTATCAGATTTAAGCAGTACCATATCGACTGGTGATTTTGAAGCTTCCTGATGCAAGGTTGCTAACTAGCTTGTCCAAGCTGGAATTTAGAAACTGCAGCGAATCAATGAACTGCAACTGACCCAGCCTAAACATCATGTACTTTTCCATGTTATTGGTGATTACACTTATTGGCACGTTTGATGCCATGGCTACTGTCTGCATAATCAGGTGGCCATCATACCCATGCAAGTTATGAAGCACCACAGGGATGTTTGTTTTACTTGGGCAAATCCACAAATGCAGATTGCAAGCGATGTGTGTGGCTTCTCAGTATGCACCAGTGATATGACAGTGATCGCAAACATTGGAACGTGCAGTTCCATCGGTGGAGCTGAAAGCTCCTTCATAGCTCCAACAATGAGTTCTCTTGGAAAACTCATTAATATTATCGCATGTCATAATCATGAATGTGGACAAATAGAGTTGCTGTCGAATCCATTTCGCTGCAACCTCGAGCGATTTAAGAAACAGCTCAACTGAGTCCTTACAACAGTACAATATTGGTGACTCCTTTGTTCCATCGCATCGGACAACAATGTAACTAAGCCCACTTGGGACTTGTTCAGCAACTTGCATTGTATTTGACTGAATCTCAGTGCTGGCGTCTCCCACTGGAACATATAAGCATTCAAAGTCCGCGCTGATGATATATGGGACTTTCATTTTACGTTGCACCGATGTAAACTTTACAATGTTTTCACCTGTGTCTGCCATAATCATACGCTGCAGATTTTCAAAAAATTCCACCACAGTAAAAGTAAATGGTTGGTAAGCAGCTGTTGGGTGCTAAATACATGCATGCAACATCTGCATGGAAATTTCCTACCTAGTACTTACTATAGCGGTATACCATTAGTGAATTTTTTTTATCCATACATAATGGGAATCATGCAACAATAACAAATCAATATTAAAATGCCTTCATGAATCTTTGTTTTGTATATGTGGGGATAATTGAATCAGCTGCAGGCTTTTATCCCAATCAAATACATTCATGGCGATATCAGGGTTGAGTCATTCAAACTTATTGATGTCAGTAATTTCCATGAGAAATTCTAAGTTACCAAACCTAAGTTCACCAAGGAGTTGTCGGTATTTCCATGGCTGGTCTTGATTCTCAATCGTGGGATACAATGCAGACAAGAGTGCCCATTCAAAACATCGACTGTCATTGTTTTTTTACATAAATGACAGGTCGCCATGGAATACATTCTGGTGTTGGAATATAACTCGACCCACGGATAGGATTAAATGCGGAAGTATGTAATTGATTTTCCGAACATCTGTCAAGAGTCCATCCTGAACCTGCATTGATGGATTTTTTCAACGTGTGGAGAATCTTTTCATTATAGCATTTATGGCCTTGGTGTCTTTGCAGTTCTGGATTATAAGCGGGCTACTGAGTTTGGGTTTTAAATCCATCCTTGTCATGGTCAAGTGGCATGCTCAAATACACATGAAAAACATTATCTATCTTTACACCAGAGGTACCTGTGTGATGTAATGTTGTTACAATTCCTCGATGCATCTTTGAAAAAGTTTTACCAGGTTTTTACCTGACACGTATTCAGTCGGAATAATTGCCTCATCATTTTTAAAATCACCACGATGTTTATGTAACTCAAACTCAGGAAATTTTAATTGCCTTGCTTTTAAGGTAGTCTCGGTAGCAATGGTACATGTAGTACTGCGCTGAAATTTCACAAAGTTGTTTGACTGTTAACTTTGGCTCCTCTGCAAGTCCTAATATTACAAGTATGTCATCTTTACTCCTACTGCTTGGAATCCTTATCCCACGCTCTTGTGTGGATTAATTTAGTTGATTCACAATTGGCATACTGTTATATATAGGGAAATCTTTGTTTAATTGCAAATTCCATCAATAAATTGTTTCAGAATTTTTACTTTACTGGGCTTGGAAACAGCAATTGCTTCAATCCTGGTTATTATTTTATTTACTTAGGTATCGTTTTTAACAGTGTCGTCGGGTGTTTCCTCAACAGTGTCGGGTATTTCTACAACAATAGGTTATATTGCTGTTGTGCAGGCAAATCTTTGACAGCACGCACAATAATACTTGCTAAAATATCCAAATGGTCAGCAAAGCTGGTTACAAGACTTTACTCCGATGCCACATTTGAAACATGGTCGAGCACCCGACCAACACGTAATGCTAGCAAATGTGATTTACAGTATTTGTACATGCATGTTCTGCCACAGGGTTCACATTTTCCAAGGCATGAACCTTAGCATTGATTTCATCCCAATGCCACTGAACTTCTTATATATTTGCAAATTGTATTCTCTAATAGAAATAATCATCTTTGCTTTCATATATATATATATATATATATATATATAATCATCACGTTTTAAATTGATGGTGCATGTAACTGTAGGTGTATGTGCTCTCCACTGAATACAATAGATTGTACCGATACAGTGCGGTGTAAACAAACTCATTCACCAGGCTGTATCACCTGATGATCAATTTCAAATAGATTTTTGTTTTAATATAATTTGATTCAATTCAGTATTTGGCCAAATCACTGCATACTCATCAGTACACACAGTTACTATACCAACTCGTAAATGACTGCCGCTTGTACAATGGCATATGATAACATAAAATGTTGAGTACCGTTTTTTGTATATTGACTCTTTGAGAATCTCTTTCCGCAAAACTTGCCACAATGTATACTCCGCTTACGCTCTTGACATTCTAAAATTCTCACAGAATTATGAAAATATGCCATTGGTGATTCCATATATTAATGCTAAAGGCATCTCTCTAATTAATACTCTTGATCATCTTCACTACTACTACTACTTCAATATTTCAAAGTATTCATCCGTCTCACTAGTTAATGTCAGCAACTTCAACTTTTCTTGCACAATATCATATAATGATATTTCAGATTTGTTGTTGTATTGTTCTCCAAGTCTGCATCATCGCGATTCTAAAATAATTCCCAAGTTGATTAATTTATCAAGATGCTCTGGATATGTATTTTAAAAATCATACATCTTTTGAGCCTCAATGACAAACCTGCATGGTGCATATAATCGACACAACGACTTAACCTTTTCTAATAACGTTGAAAACACTCCACTGGTCTGGCAAAATGATGCCACAATTGTTTATATCCATAAACCATTTTAAAATATTATATGTGTCGATATGTAAATTTTGTTCCATTATATATATACACTGCTGTAATTGTTTAATATAATATTCTCGCATAAATTCTGCCATAGTAAGTGTAAAATATGGCTGCAGCAAAATATTTTTATACAGTATACTGGCGATCAATAAACCTATTCCTGCATTACCGTATTTACTGTATATCTTGAGACAAGATAAAATAAATGATTTTTTTCCTGTCCCAAAACTTATGGTTTAACTTTTTTTCAACTAGAACAAAACTTATGAACCGAAACAAACACATGGTCTGGTAATGTAGAGTACCGGTCGTGTGTATCGCTTATGTCAGGTAACAACATTGACACATTGTTTTATTGATGTGAATATAGATAAACGAATCATGTTTGGTTGTCCTCAGAAGTTTGAATACTGGTATATTATCAAACTGAAAATTGGATCCAGCAAAATCACAAGCAATAGAAAAAGAGCGACAGAGAAATAACAACCGATTGCTTGAAGGCACCAGCATTTCACGCATGACCTGATGTATGGTGCAAAATAACCAAGAGTGTATTATATCCAGGTTAACAATATAACAATATTTCGCAAATAAAAATCATTATTAGGAAATACATTCACCGTGAGAGCAAATGACAATATTTTCACTAGCATGGGATACAGAACGTATTCTTAAAGACAATTAATGCCGTGTATACTATTTACCCTGCAGACATCAATGCCTGTTTGTATCAGTTATGATTACAGGTGGCAAACAATAGAAGACCGGGTGGTGAATAAACACAGCGGGTAGAGAGCAATAAACTCATTGTTTCAACTTCCCAGTAGGATATCAAATACAAAGTTTATTTTATTACAACAAAAAAAAAACAGATCCTGGAAGCCGACTATGGATTCTTTTAAGTGTAGAGATTTTTATATACAAAGTCGGCCGACCAGGGGAAGCTGGCTTTAATTTCTTTTTAGCAGTATTCACAGGAATTTTGAAAATAAATTGAAACAGTGGAACAGTTGGGGTCTGTAAGTGACACTTTGAGCATACATTGTGAAATGTACAGGTATTAAAGGATTTGTCACAATTGAACAGGTGTCAATTGTGCGGCATGATCACAGGAAGTTAAAATAAATTCTGTCAGCTGAATATACAGTACACGCATCGTGTTTTTATGATTCACCACGCAAATTGCGTGGGCGTGGAGAAAGGGCAGGGGATTAAGTGCCCACTATGAGTAGTTTAAGTCCACGCAGTCTGGTGGATTTTCACACTGATTTAGTGAAAATCCACTCAGTCTAGTGGAAGTGCGTGACGGATTTTATTGCAGTCGTCGTGAGTCATAGTGGGTTTTATGGCACCCCTCGCTGATTCTATTGTATTCGCTCCGCGAGTCGACTGACTAAACAAACAGATGGGAGAAACTCCGACACCGTAAACCGAACAGGGCAGGTATCAATTTCATACCTTTACCTGTACCTTTACATTGGTAACATTTCCTGTGTATTTATCAGTAGCCTGGCTGAGGATACATACAGACGAATGCGCGTAACATAGAACAAATGAGGTTTTATATTTCTTTGATATCTTTCCACCCCTGTCCATGACAAAGTGTACATCAGAAATAATTGTTTAGCTACAACGTTCATCCCTGCTGATTTAATACATGTATAAGTACCTGTTAGCATATACAGATGCGGAAATTGACATTGTTCTGCATCAAGCGGTAACTACGAGGTTCTTTCTCAATAAATGATATTTCATAAAAGTGTGTTTAGTACTGGTTATTAATTTGTCAGTTTCCCTTTAATTTCCATATCATTTCCAAGACCCACCTTGAAGAAATCATTGAAAGCAGTAATACATATAGAACTCAAAAAGAGATTACAAACGAACGCCGTAATATTTATATCGAACATGTACGATCATGAAAACTGGCACATTATGACATGTATGTCATAATTCTTGCCAAAGTATTTTAAAATAAAAAAGATACACGAGCTATACTACGGAAAGGTTCTTCTGTACTGTTACCCTTAAACTTTTAAAATAACATTGTTTATGAGACAGTACGGCAATTTTTAAATGCACGGAATTGTGTACACTGTATTGACTGTTGCGCTCTATCAGTGGCCATTCATGTCATAAACAAGTGAGTTCAATGAGAAAAAAAGTTATTTCCTGTCTACACTTTTTTCACGAATCTACATTGCATCACCAGGAACTGGCTGAGGAGTATCATTCTTACTTTGAAGCCAGCCACTATGCCTGTTGCTGTAGCTTCCTGCCTCGAGTCAACAACAGTCCGTCATGACAGTTTCTACATGTCATCAGCTAATGTTCAATGTCGCGCTTCGATGTTTCAAAATATACAGTACAATAACTGTTGAATGAAAATATCACAAAACCACACACCTTAAAACTAAAAAGATGTTAGTTTGTGAAAAACAAATTTGGACTGAGAAACGCATTTGATGTTAAGTTCTCATATTATCGTGTAAAACATTTTAACTTAAATTTAGGGGGGGAAGTGTACTGGCCTTGATGCACGTCTAAACTATCTACAAATCAGAAGAAGTGTAGTTGTTTCAAGCTATATCCCAACCTCCTCCTTTCTCTCCCAGCCTACAACCTCCCCCCTCCCCACTCCGTTGCGTAATAAGCAAATAGAGTTGAAGTCTTAAATGACTTAAATTAAAACAATTCCTAGCAGTTACTGGTCAGTGTAGCACTTCTACGTTTTAAAAAAAAAATCACTTGAATAAAAATGTTTCTTGTTATCGCAAAATCAAACGCTTTAAAACTAAGAAGATCTTAGTTTATGAAGAGCGAATTTAGACAGAGAAAGTCTCAGAAACACATAGCCGTTAAGTGTTGATATTATAGCGTAAAACTGGTTTCTAGCGGTATATAAAGCAAACTATATATAGTATTGTTATTTTCCCGATAAGGAAACAAGCATTTAAATGTAACAAGCTGCAATGGTCCTGAGTCACGTAAAATTATTATTTTATTTTCTAAAAATCACAACAAGTGTAATTTTGTTAAAGCTAAATCCTATCATAGAGTAGAAGTTAAATTACTTAAATCAGAATACAAATATGTCATGGGAATATTGTTATGAAAACACCAAGGGTTTCTGTTTAATGAAGCCAATTCAGCTGGCATAACATCCTGTAATGCAAGCGCTAGAAAGACGTGAATGAAACAGCGTTAGATAAACAAGTAACGCGTCAACCCTGCCTCTGAGCATAAGCAGCAACTTCAGTGTGTTTTCTCAATAAATGATATTTCATACAGAACTTCTTGTACTAGTTATTAATTTGTCATAGTTTTTCTTTAATGTCTACACAGTTTCCAAAAACTTCTTTAAAGAAATTATTGAAAGCAGGATACAAATACCTTTATCTGTAGACTTAGAAAAATGACTGATTATTTCAGAGTATGATAATTTTTAAATGAGCCGAATTCGTCTACACGGTATTGAAGGTTGTTCTCTTTCAGTGGCTGTTCATGCCATAAATGAAGTGATTTTTTATGAAAAAGGTTACTTTCTTCGTCACTTTATTCGTGAATCTGTCATCAAGCACCAGCCGAGGAGTGACATTTTTACTTTGACGTTAGCCACTATGCTTGTTAACCATGGCCATTCATGAAGTGTTGAGCTTCTATCTTATTTTTTGTAGCCCCGATGTTTCAAAAGAAACATTAACTTCTGAATGAAACTATTTTTGTTGCGTGTGGAACAACGAATTTTGGACTTGTAATATGGAATGAGAAACGCAATGTGGTCAAGTTGTGATATTTTTGCGTAAAACTGGTTTCTAGCGGTATATGAAATAAACCATATAAAATTTGTATTCTCCCAATTAATCTTGCAATGCAGCGCATATAATACAAATCTATTGCAGCAACACAAAGCTATTACATGTTAAAGAAAGCTGTATTACACTACAAGCTTTCTGTTGTTTTTTTTTAAATGCATCTTTTATGTCATAAAATGTGTTTATCACATGCAAACATGAGAGAGAGAGAGAGAGAGAGATTATGCACCAAAACTTTCGATCGATGTTAGCCGTAGCTTTTATCGCAAACTTGGAAACAGGCATTGCTAATTAGAGAGTGTGCATTTTAGAAATGTGCCTTGTTCATCTTCATTTTGGAATTCGTCTACTGACAAAATTTAGAAATACAATTTTGATTTCACTCTTTATATAAGTAAGTTAATAGGTAAATCGCTGCTTGGCAATTCATTTTGTATTTAACAAGAATTTATATAATTCATTGGGTTATTCACCTGCTATTAGTGTCCTTTGTCTTTTTTTCTTATTATCTATTGTCGAATCTGGTCATAATTACCCATGTACGAACTTATTGCTTCAGAAATTTAATAGACTGAAAGTCCAATGAGAAAGCATTACTGCAATAATCAAGGTGGACCTGACAATATTCGCGACCACCTTAGAATTAATATGAACGGTTCAAAATTAACAGGAAATAATTGGGATTTACAACCTCTGAAGCCAGAACTTTTCCACCTCCAGGTCGGAGTAGTTAACAAAAAATAAGAAGCCACATGTTTACAGCAATGAGTGCAATAATAGAGATAGATTTTATAGTCTTGGCAAACACGTGGCTTAGCAATTTCGGGTGATGTACAAGGCATTATTGATAGATATGATGTGTTCAGCATGCGTGTAATACAGAACAAGTTAAAGAAGTAATTCCAATGCACAAAATAAATCTTACTGAATGATACATTCATTAAAACACCAGAAATTTTAAAAGTTTCGCCAATTGAAGCAAATTAATCGTGATCACACACTTTTTATCGCTTTCACCAGTCCATTTGGTAACATTAAACTCGTCAGATGACTAAACCAGCAATCTTAAGTATATTTTTTAAAGCTGTTGGTCATAGAATGCAGCATCACGTGCTTTGTAGAGTCTGAGTAAAAACAGTAGGTCTACGGTAAAAGTAAACACGTGTCTAGTTCCTGAGAAAATGTGTCGCATGGACATGTATATTTGAGTCGCAAGTACTAAACAGGCTGGAATAGTAGAGGTTGTATATTGCATAGCGCCGTGTATATTTCATTGTGTGGGAAAACTTTAAGCAGACCATTTAAAAGTGACTGGGGTAATTAAAAACAAAATCACAACATTTCTCGCATTCTTTTATTTTAATAATGGAATGAAACCCGCTAATACATGTATTTATGTGTGATTTCTTTTACCCTTTGTTTGTTTAAAACAGAATCTCCTTCCCCCCCCCCCCATTAAAATTAAGATAATTAAACTTTGTATAATTTGTGAAGCATCATTCGTGACTTTTTTCTTGGCAATTTATCTTTCATCTCTTTCAATACACGTATGTGAATGCGTTTTAGCGAGCGAGTCTTTGAATATTAAATGGCATTGCGTACAA
Source organism: Margaritifera margaritifera (assembly GCA_029931535.1). Taxonomy (NCBI): domain Eukaryota; kingdom Metazoa; phylum Mollusca; class Bivalvia; order Unionida; family Margaritiferidae; genus Margaritifera; species Margaritifera margaritifera. Next base: position 521,027 of record JAQPZY010000851.1, on the reverse strand, counting down.
ATTAAAAAGAGCATTCTGCACTGTGTGCTGTAGCTGAGCCGATAGGTAAGTTCCACGCATGGTAGTGGGCGTCCACTATTACATAATTATATTGCTGCGACTTTCAAATGGGCAATAAAACTTAATCCGTCCACTAGGAGCCATGACATGGACAATCCACGATGACCTTGATATCCTGTCCACGACGACACAGTGTGAAAAGGATTAAGTTCCACGCCCACGACGTGTTTTTTCATAAAAACACGATGCGTGTACTGTAGGACTCTACTTGGCACTGAATAAGTATCAACTTTGCGGCTCAATCAAAGGGTAGGGAAAACAAAGTGAGGCTGCCTTTACAAGCTAAGGGATTTGCACTGGCAGATAACTGAAGAAATATTACTTGGGAATTAGATCTGGCTTATGAAAAAGGCAAATATAAATCAACTCAAAACTCTTATTGCATCAAACAGTGTTTATACAGCAAAACAAAATATAATACAAGTACATGTTGCTCCGACTTGCACATATTTTGTATGTAGTGCAAACATCTAGTCTCCTATATTGCCCATAGATTTATCAAATTTTGTTCATCAAAAGTTTGCAGTTAAGAAGAAAAGTGTGAACAAACAACACTGACAGCGATTTTTATTTTATTTATTTAATAAAATATAAGTTTGAGTGATTTTTTTTTACCAGCTAAGCATCGATATTATGATTCAAAAGGTGTCCCAAAACTTACGACTCGAAAAAACGATCTGTCCCAGAACTTACAGTGCACAAAAAAATTACTACAAAAATTAATTTATGGTGTCCCAACATATACGGTGTCGCAAGATATACAGTGAATACGGTATCACAGTTAATGTAAAATATAAGCCACAGTCAGTGTAAAATATAGCTGCACAATGAAAACAATAAAAGATAATATTGTATACGGTATACTGGCGATCAATAATCCTATTTTCTGTAGTAGTATTTTTAGCCTCACAGAAAAGGAGTCTCCACATTGTAGTATAGCCACAATCAATAATACAGGCCTGACTGAAAACTTCACTTGTGTGTGTATTGTAACATTTCCAATAATAGTGTTTGCTTTTTTACCACGCTAGCATTGATGCAGATAAACAATCGTAGACATGCAAAGCTGTACTTGGTGGCTTACGAAGATACAATCATCTATTCAGAACTTCTCGCAGTGGCACAAAGTAGTCTCAATACGATTGCAAAGCTGTACTCAGTGGCTATTGAAGATAAAATAATTAGTGTGGTTGTGTTCGATGCTGTGTTGGCAGAAATGGAAAACCATCAAAGGCCCACATATATGCAACCTTGGAGTAGTGGATTCGCAGACAGTAAAAGTCGAGAAACTGTTTGCATACAAAATTAATAACAGCTTGCTTACACAAAATCTGTTCATGCTGGAGTTTATTATCCCATCATGCATGCACAGGCCTCAAGTAAAACAAAATCATAGAAGGTATAGAAGGCCTTAACCTAGATCAGCACCAATAATACAAAAAATTATACAAAACCACTATTATACTACTACTCTGAGATTCAAGGGTGTCATTTTGTTTTCTCATACTATGGAAAGTGATTCAGGTCTATCATACACATATAAAGGGTGCGGTGTACAGATTAGTGGGATACTAGAGCTTGTATTTGAATTTAATCACTGAATTATTTGTATGCCAAAAAGGTTACTTTTTAAATTTAACTAAAATTTAGGACTGTCAGTCTTCCTCTACTATATGAGGGTTCCAATCAAGATTAGTTCTTTATACTTCACTACGTTATATTCTTAAAATAAAGACATTATATTATTATTATTATTATTATTATTATTATTAAAATGTTACATTTTTTATTTATATGTTTTTATTGATAGTTACCATATCTGATAGCGGATCAGCATCAGTTGCATACAAATGAAAGGTCTTCATCCCAGGGTACCCTCTGTCAAATCTGGTCAAATTCTTTTGAGCAGTTCTTGAGAAATTGTGAAATGGTTTCTATAGTTTTAGTGATGGTAGCCATATTTGAAGGTGGATCAACATTATTTATATAAATTTGAAAGATCTTTATATGAGATACTTTCTGTTAAATTTGATCAAATTATTCTGAGCAGCTAAAGGTGTTTCTATTTTTATCAATGGTGGCCATATCTGATGGCAGTTTAGCGCATCATCAATAGTACAATTTAAAGCCATTATGTCAGGATTCTCTCAGGCAAATTTGGTCAGCGGGTTTTCAGCAGAAATAAATTCATGATGCACACATGATGGATGATGGCTGTATTATTGTATTAATGTTGGATGTGTTAATCAATCCCCTGTAAAGAGGAATATAGTGAAGTTAATGTATTAAGAAAATATGAGGAAATCTACTTTAATAAAGACCTAGACAGATAGTAAATGTTGGTGCCTGCATGATTGCTCCAGACACAATCATAAACTAGCACCTGCATACTCCAAAACAACTAACAGCAGTGTCTACCTGCACTCAATAGCATACAGATTTTATTACCTGAAAGAGAATAATTGTCATGGATATTGAGCCACAAGTGTGCAAAACATAATCATGTGCATTCCCCTACCTGATAGTGAAGACAATACAAAGATCATGTGCACTATACACATCAATGCTTAACTCATTATGCTTCTATGAAGTTACTGTAATCAGCCATGTAAAGTTATCTTCCATATCCTAATCCCTAGGCAGCATGCACATAAAGTATTACCAGTAGTGATGGTTTATTTTGATTTGTGCCAATATTACTGAATTTGATGTTATCTACATTTGAATTTCATGAAATTTCGCAAAATAATCAATACGTGTATGCCTGGAACCATTGCCATATTTATATTGAGTTTATAGACCAAACATTTTCTCAGTCATATCTCTGTTTATACATATACTCGAGGTATTGCCTTAGAGAAATTATTTTCAATACAGTGCTCAGATTGCTAAACTCATGACTAAAAGAGTTATTTTTATCATTAAATCGTGTTAATTGTCGATTACACATCTGTGCAATATGATGGACATTGTTTGGTCCTACATTCTGGTACCTGTATAGACTTTATTTGTTGTCCAAAATTACCTGAGTAGACTTTATTTATGCTAACTGAGCAGATTTTATTTCAGGTACCTCAGTAGACTTTATTTCTCATAGACCTTATTGCTGGTACCTCAGTAACCTTTATTTCTTTTCCAAAATGGAACAGTAGCATTCTACAAAGACAGATTGTTCTTAAGGTTGTGTTAAACAACAGTCTTGTTCATCTCTGTCCGAGTTAATTTGTAGCTAATATGCAAGTATACAAATGTGCATTCACCTCAAGTTATAATAATTATGTAGATGTTGTAGAGTGAGATTATTTTGTCTCAATCCAAACATTTACGGAATAGCACCTTTAGTCAAAATCATTATTGCAATAATCATCAACGTCATCATCATCATCAACAGCACTAATCATCAACGTCATCATCATCATCAACAGCAATGCATCTATCCTTTTTCTAATTGCTAAAGTCATTATCAGCATTTTATCTTGTTTCTTTCACCTTGTCTCAAGTCAGTGCATATTGTGCATCTTGTCTTGATTTATTAAATTCATTACTTTTTATTGCCTGTGGTACCCCAGTTCCTTACTTTATTAACCATTGTTTACCACGTAGTTGTACCAAAGGTCAGTTTCTAATGATTAATTTGTCATTTTGCATGCCTTTTATGGGTCCATGCATATTTCATATACACAGTTAATTTGCATTTCCTCAGTTTTCTACTTTAAGTAACAGTGACCATATTTGATGATAGATCGGCATCATTTGCGAAAAAAGTAAAGCACTTCATACTAGGATGCATTTAAACAAATTTAGTCATATTTTAGTCAGCAGTTTAGGAAACTAATTTTGGCAAAAGCAGCTTATTTATTTCTTTGTTACAGTGGCCATATTTGAAGGTGGATCAGCATCATTTGCAAAACCTCGAAAGGTCTTCCTGCTTGGATGCTTTCTGTCAAGTTTCACCAAATTCTGCTAAGCATGTTTTGAAAAGAAGTAATTTTAAGGATTGTTACTATTTTAGCAATAGCAGCCAAGGTGGGCACAACAAAAATGAGATATTGGATACATTTATTTATCTCATATTAGTATGATACCCAAATAAAATTTTATGGATATAAGTTTGCTTATCTTCATATAAAAACTACAAATTGGCTAATGCTTGTCAAATATTTTTGTATTTCTATCAATATTATAATGATGACAAGCAACTTTGAATTTTGTAGGAGTAGCAAGTCAATAGCTCACTACATCTCAATGTCATCCCTCTTATTAAATAAACATGGATGATCAGTGGTAATAGCTTATTGTATAATGCAAACTACCATCATTGACTAAGTGATGGTAAACAAGCATCTCCCTGTCAAGAATTTACTAAAGCCCGGGTGAAATTAGGGGTACATGACAGGGGGGTCACCACCTTGAAAATAGGTACATCAGCAGAACTTTCTACCAGAAAAATATCATATGTCAAATTCAGATTTCATGCATATTTGGCTTGACTTCCAGTGTTATTTTGAACATGGTGTACAATCTGAATGTGTCATTTCTGAAGGCAGTATGTATACTCTCGTCAAGAATAAAATGATCAACTAATTGAATTTTGTAATCCAAGTTAAATACAGAGGGAAATTTATATTTGTCCACAGAGACATGAATACAACATTGATACTTAAGTTTCATTAACTTTTACAGTGTTTTTCTTAATCTAACAGACTATAGAGATGGCAACTTTAGTGAATATGAATGATAGTAATGAAGTGAAAATAAAAAGTAACAGGTAAATAAAGACAATTTGTAAATAGAAGGTATACATTTTCTTAACTTGTATGCAATAACCGGATGAGCATTTAGAAATGGGGTGGAACATGTTTACTTATTTTAAATATGCATTTATTTTTACACAGGTTCCTATTAAAGATTTAGACAGAATGATGGATGGATGGATGGACGGATGGATGGATGGATTGATGGAAAGATGAACAGGTACATAAATAAATATATAATTCTTACCCAACACTGTCAGCTCTACATAATTTGGAAGACCTCCAATGTTACATTTATACAGATTGTCATCTGACCTCTGAGTGTTGTTAATGATGAGGGCTCCAGTTGTTGGGTGCACCGCCAGACGGGAAACAAAGTCAACTGGTAGTCCATTAATATTGAGTCTAGTTGTCCCTCTGCTGTTATAGAGAGTGACACCAGGTGGTCCAGACCACTCTAAGTTGTATATCACTGATGTTAGAGGACATGGGAGAACAGACTGTCTGCCCTGGGTCACATACACTGTCACATTGGGGTCTGAATAAAAGAATAAAAGTGTTAAGAACAAAAATCATATGTAGAATCTGTCCTTATAAAGGTTATTTTGTTGTTTTTTCCCTTCTTTTTTTAACTTTCACCAATGTAACACTGTTACCTTCACCTCTGACCTCCATAGCAATATGATTTTATATTCAATGAAAACCTTTGTTACTATGTCTGATGACAATTCATCAACAGCAGTAGTAGATAATACTGACAGATCCAAAAACATTACCCATTGACAACACAACTAAAATGTAAACAACTGCTTCCTATGAAATTGATCTTTGACCAGGCTGGCCTTCACTCTTTTGGAATTTTCCTGCTCCTATCATGCATTTGTGAGCAAAATCTAATGGTAATCAACTAATGTGAACAGGAGATATTGCCCTTAAACAAATGTAGCCAAAAAGTCCACACCTGATGGATGGATAGACATTACATTCACTTTCTCACCTTTTGCAACAAAGGTCACTTGCAAGCTGAAAATGTAGTGGAGTGAGTCAGTGGCTAACTAAAATACAAATAATGACAACTGTTATATATGATGTTTATATAATATTATAAATATTTTAGGAAATTATAAATGTTTCTTGACTTTAATATTTGCTTAAACCTCAATTTTATCAGGAAAACATGTTTAACTGTTGTCCTTGAATTAGGTTGTTTACTTAATATTTGAGTTCAAGGATAGTTTTGATAAACACGTTGATTCAATTTGAGGTCAAGGTTGATTTGGTTTACAGATAAAACTAGAAATCCCTTTAGAGTTATGTGTCAAAAGTCACATACCATTTATTATTCTAGAATATTCTGTCATGTGACCTATCTTTATATATACCATGTTTAGTGGAAAGTTTTTCAGTTTCGACATTACCATCAGTCTTTTAAAGAGAAATTACAGTTGTGGAAAATCATTCCAAATTCTGAGAGAGGAATTATTTAAAATATTCATTGGATTATAAAACTGCTCATAGACTTTTGGATTTTGAATTTTGAATTGATGATTCTGGGATTTATGTGATCTTATTCAAAGATATTTTGGAGTACTTCATTTTTGGCATATCAGCACATTAAAGACTACTGGCACATCGGGACATTAAAGACCATTGGCACATCAACACATTCAAGGATACAGCCATTCATTCGGAACATTCTATATTTAGGACTTGTAATTAGGACACTTAGACTTATTTGATTATTTGGATTTTAATTCACATTACTGTAAGTGTCTTTTTGATTTTCATTTTAATTACCTAGAAATAAATTGCTTGTTGATTTTTACTTGATTTGTTGGTTTCACTTTCTTTCTGTTACATTTTTCTTAGACCATAGTATCGTAACACAACAAAGACAACCGTAACAAAAAGGGTGACCTTGACCCAAGGGGTAGCAGTAGTGTCTGGATAAAGGGATGTATAGGGTAGTGAGCATGATGTGAATTGGGTAAAGTGTTATTGAAATTCAAGTTTAAAAAAAAAATGAAATACAAAATACCCTAAAATGTCTTACTTCCTAACCCTATGTCTATGACCCAAGAAACTGACATAAGGGCAGCAATGATGCAGATAATTGGGAAATTTGTGGTGATGTTATATCCAAAACATAGAGTTGATTTGATAAATTGTTGAAATTTAAGAGATAAAAAGAGAAGTGACCATCACTGAATAACAAGTTCTGAAAACAGCATTTCTAACTTTAACCTGGAACCAAGGAGTGTAATCACATACACAAATACATGATGCACAAACATATACATGCACCTGCTCATGCATACACATTCTTGCAAAATGGGGACATAAGACTTTAACAATCAAAATTGGGGCATCTTTATCTGAACAAATTTCTGCAGAGGAAGGTCGGTTTTACTATGCTTTGGATGTATCTATTTCTTTTGCAATCAAAAATTAATGTATTAGAATTTTCACCATCAGATCAGGGACACAAATACACAGTGTAGGGAGTTATACGATCAAATTGGGGACATTCCATAAATATTTATTATGATTATAAATAACTATTAAATTAATCCAAATACCACAGTAATCTCAACTCATGTACGTAGTTACCTTCCATATTAACAAACTAAATTGAAATTGATGCGAAGTTTGTATTACACTTTTTTTATACAGAAGTAACCGATCTAAAGAAACTTATTCATCAGAAGCATCATGCAAAAATACAGAAAATATTTTTCTATTAACAGAAAATAATCTGCATGCCAAATGTTCAGATAAAATAATTTTACTGACATCTTTGAATTTAAAATGTCCATGAAATAAAAAAAAATGTCAGAGTTAGCGAAAAAACTATGGTGTATATCTCTCTCTCTCTCTCTTGCATTGCTAAAATGAAGGCTATGGTATACTAAACATTTTTTAATGAAACATGTCATAGCTATGTGCTGCTTGGTATAGATTTCTATTATGTGCATCGAAAGATTAATGTTGAAAATAACAGTTTTATATAGTTTGCTTTATATACTGCTAGAATCTAATTTAATGAAAAAATATCACAACTTAACCTCACTGCATGTCTCAATCCATATTACAAGTCCAAAAATTGTTTTTCACAAACTAATATCTTCTAAGTTTTCTAGTATTCAGTTTGTGACAACAAGAAACATTTTAATTCAACAGGTAATGTTGTTTTTCTTTACACATCGAAGTGTAACAGTGACCAGTAGTTGCTAGAAAATATCCTAATGTACACTGTAAGTCATTTAAGACTTCTACTCTGCGCTTATTACGCTGGTGGAGGAGGGGAGAGAGAAGAAGAAAAAGGGTTGATATATAGCTTCAAAAATACAGTTGTTCAGATTTTTTGAAGAAAAACAAAGAAATATTAGATGTGAATCTGGGCCATTACAACTTAATCTTTTTATATTTAAATAGTCGGTGCCTAATAGGTAAAATAAACAAATAATTTTACAGTTTGTTTTATACACTGCAAGAAACCAGTTTTACAAAATAATATGAAAACTTAACATCAACTTAGTCCAAATTTGATTTTCACAAACCAATATGCTATTAATTTTAAAGTGTGTCATTCTGAGACAACAACATATTTTTTTTCAACAGTTATGTACTTTTTGAAACAAAGAAGTTGGACACTGAACAGTGGCTGCTTGTAACCATCCTGACTGACTGTTGTTGATTCCAGGCAGGAAGCTACAGTAACAGGCACAGTGGCTGACTTTAAAGTAAGAATCTCAATCCTCAACCAGGTGAAAGATTCACAAAGAAAGTGACAAAAAAGTAACTTTGTTTCAATGAAATCACTTTGTCCATGATTCGAATGGTCACTAATAGAGCACAACAGACAATGCAGTGTACACATTTCAGTTCATTTAAAAAGAAAACTGTCATACTCTCTGATAAAGAATGGTATTTTCAAAGTTTAAGAATAAAGCTACAGAAGAATATTTTCTAGCAAAGCTCATGTATCATTTTGTTTATATGTGTAGAAAGGCAATTAGTAACATATCAGTGGATGAACAGACATATAGATGGATAGATGAACACACATATATACAGACATGATAATATAATATGCTCCACTTTATGACAGGCAGATATGGAAATGGCTTTAATGTATACCTATGACTTGAAGGACAAATGTATAACTGAACTGTGATCCATCATTACATTCATATGTACCAGCATCAGTCTTCATGGCATTAGCTATGGTTAAAGACATAAAGGTCACAGTTCCTGGGTTTACTTGAACATGAAGTCTGTTTTTCTGTGGCACAGAGTCCAGAATGGTTGTCTGCCCTATATTGGTATATATGATCTGTTGACCTGACCCATCAGGACCCACCCAGGAGGTCATCTCACTTCTAATTCCATTGCATGTCATGGTTATATTGTCCCTCTCTACCACAGATGCATAAAGAACACCTTGTACAACTGAAAACAAAAAGATAATGGGTATAATAGCGAAAAAGACTTTCATAAACAAATATATCCAAATGCAATATACCATACAGAAAGTTAACTGCACGCCATGCAGTTAAATATTATTTTTCGTGTACTGCACTATGTGTTTTAGCAAAATACATGCACATGTATCTCTGTTCAAGAGGAATGGCAATAAAAGACTTCTACGAAACACAACAAGGTGTTTTAGTAAAAACCACATCTCAATACAACTACATGTATGTGTACAGAACGAGCAGCTAATTATAAAGATGGCCAGCTAGGAACAACTTTGATTAGGACACACTATTAATTGCAAGTGTTTCATTGAAAATCCCATTTTCATACAACATCTGTTTCGAAGACTTAGCAATACTTTGTACATATTTTTCAAGATGGCCACCATAGCAGGCATGTTAGGGCTCAGATCAACATCGCTGTCATTTAGGACCAATTACATGTACAAACTTGCAAGAAGTGTTTTATTGAAAACCCTATGTCAATATGCCTATCTGCTTAGTACAGAAGGGATAACACTGTCTTCAATATGGCCATTACTGATCAGCATCATTTTCATTTAGGATCAACTACATAATGTAGGAAGAGCTTTAGTAAAAACCCATGTTGATATGACCAATCATTAACCCTTTAGCTGCCACAGCTGTTGCACAGCTTAACTACTGCAGAGTCTTATCATATCAGCTCCTGAGACTGCTTAGGTTGATTGCTAGGCTGAATTCTAGGACATCATCATGACTGACTACATAAACTGACAGTAAAAACATGGTTACATTTATTTTAATTATTTCATTATTTATTGCTTAATTTCAAAGAAATAAAAAAACAGCTTACCATGTACACCGCTCCCTCGATAACTTGTGCACAATAAAGTCCAAAAACACAGACAACAGTAAAAGAGAGGGCACGAGTTACCGAGGGACCTCTGAAAAATTAAGAAGGTGACAAGGTGGAGGTACTGTTTAATGGTTTTATACTTGTTTTATAATCGTGCTGAGAATAATTGTGAATAATATGCTTTTTCCAATGAAGTTGTTCACTTTTTTTTGTAAATTACCTTTATTTTCAAGACAATGTTTTTAAAAGATCACTAAAAACATTAATCCAAGAGGTTTCAACACATTCACATATGCACCAATGAAAACATTGTGAATTATGTCACTGATTTCCTTGTTAAAAAACTAGGTACATTTAATTCGTGAAACAAAAGCCCTTAACTTCAAAACTCGATTTTTTAAATTGTAAAATACTGATGCTGCAATTTCAATGCAAGTAATAGTGAAATGTCTGCTTATCCTTGGGCAAAACCTCTGAGTGCCAATTCAGGAATCTTAAGTTCGCTACAAACTTTGGAAATTGCTTCTTTTAACTTTCTTTTTTTATTCCACCCCCTCTATTTGATTTTGTACAAAAGACGTAATGAACATGATAATAAAAAGCAGGTCTACTTTTAATTGATTGTAACAATACAAACACTCTTCCACAACTGAATTAAAAGATAGAACTAAAACATGAATTTCACTTGACAAAACTTATTTAGCTGGTTTTATTTCTTAAAGTGCGGCCACCAGTAGGCAAAAATCACTGACATTTTCATGGATGAAAATATTGTCAAATATTGTTATTTATACTGTACTGAGAATTAAAAAAAAATATATGACTTGTTATTAAAAGTTGCAAAGTTCATGATACTGATTCAAATTTCAGGGCATTAACTGCCATTTTCGATGATAAAACAAGCTATATACAGGCCTAGAATTTTAAAAAAAAATTCCTTGTACCTAGAAGGACTAGCAAATTGAGAAATTTACTAGTCCTGCTGAATCTTCGCTAGTTCTTCCCACAAAATATTGTTGGACATATACTAGATAAAAACAAACTTTCATTTCTTAAATATCACAATCATTCATAATTCAGAAATACAAATCTTGCTTTAAAAAACCACCAAGGTTACTTGAAAATATTAATTACAAATTCACAAGAAAAACAATGACTTTTTCTCCAGAAACTAACTGTAGAAAAAGATGACTCAGGAAACATTTGTACAGTCTTGTCATTTGGAAAAAAACAACAAGTAACTTATTAAGACAAAAAGACTAAGACCTCATTTATACTGGTCATTATGGCAGGGGTCACGCGTCCAGGCAAAGTGGGTGACTGTCGCCAAAAATATGCAAACTTCGCCTTCTTCTATTAGGAGAGCGAAAACGACTTCGCCTTGTTATTTCTTTTTTTAAATCTACACTGAGTGACAATAGTTTACGGCTTTTGAGATGCTCCCTCAACCCAGCCAAGTAGTTGTCAAGCCTCCGGCAAAATGGATTGCATGTTGCCATGGCAAGTGTTCATATCAATTGCGTCAATAAAACAAACTCTTGCACATTCATAGGCATGTGTTATAATAGCTGATAGACCAATTACCTCTTTTCCCCCACAAGATATTGCTGCCACTAGGCGACTTTACTCAAAAATTCATCCTGGCAGGGAGATCGTTTGAGATGAGCCAAGCATGAAGGTGTAAAATCTGTGGGCTGTTGTGCAGAAAAGAACCCCAGTGCTGTGACAGAAGATCCCTCCTCTGGGGTAACATCCCAGGCTGGTCTAACGGCAGGACAAGAAGATCGTTGAACCACAATAATTGGGGCCACAGAGGGGCTATAAATATGAGCTGCGCAGTGGAGTTCCTTACTTGTGAAGTACTTGTGGAATCATCCTGAAAGGTGGGAAGGCATAGGCAAATAGACAATCCCAATTTAGGCTGAAAGCATCCATGGCACAGGCTCTCTGATCGGGGGATAGGGAGACATAAAAGGGGAGCTTGTTGTTAGCCTCATGGTGAACAAGTCCACCAAGGGTGTCCTCTAAAGTCTGAACAGGGAAACTGCTACGGATTGGTGCAGAGACTATTCCATGATGACTATCCATCCTTTCCTGAACAGACTGTCAGCCAAATATTCTTCTTTTTTCTCTTGCCAGGAATTTGGTGAACTCGAAGGGTTTGGTTTGGTTTTATGGGTTTAACACCATTTTTCAGCACATGATAGGCTATACATGGCGGCCAGTATATCAGGTGGAGGAAGAACCCGGGAAAATTCAGGGAAGAACCACCGACCCACGGGAAGCTACTGGCAAGCTTTCTCACATAACCACACTGGCCGAGACCAAGACTTGAACCCACGCAGACAGAGGTGAGATGGCAGTGATCGGTAAAGGCGAGCCCCTTAGACCACTTGGCCACCTGGGGCCCCCAACTCGAAGGGTAATCCCTTCCGAGGTTGCCCAACGAAGGAGGTTCCAAACCTCCATGCAGAGAGAAGGGGCATGTGCGCCTCCTTGTCTTCCAAGGTAAGCAACCACCGACATGATTTCTTTGGAGATGACCATGCAGCGACCCCTTATGTTGTTGACACACTCAAGAAGGGCTAAGAACACTGCCCTCATTTCCAAATTGTTTATGTGGAGGGTAGATTTTTCCCGGGACCATGAACCCTGAAGAATCAGACTTCCGGCTCCAGATGAGCACCCCACCCTCAATCTGATGCATCCGCGAACAGAGACGAGTGGGGATTGGGGGCATGTATAGGGACTCCGACAAGAAACTGGTCCCGATTGATCCACCAAGACAAATGATAATGGAAGACCTGACCTAGAGAAGGATGAACATTCAGATGGTCCCTGTACGGTTTCCAGATTTCCAAAAGGAGAAACTGGAGAGGACACAAGTGTATAGTCTGCATAGGGGGAACAAGTCCACTGCAGAGTTCAAGGTCACTAGCAAAGAAATAAAAAGAACAAGCCGACAGCATGGTCTTGGCTCTCAGCATCTCCAACAGGAACAGGATCTTGTCTACTCTGTCCTGAGGGACACAGACTAATTCCTTGTTCAAAAGGAAATTCATCCCCATGTAGACGAAATCTTGAGATGGAGAAAGCTCAGACTTCTCTAGGTTGGGTAAGAGACCCAGTCTGGTCACTATAGACCAGCCACGAGACAGGTCGATTCTGAGGGACTCCAGCATGTCATTGTGATCAACCAATCATCAAAATATTGGAGGATTGGGATCCCAGTCACCATAAGTGGTCTGCAACTACTCCCATGACACTGGTAAACGCTCTGGGTGCGAAGGCTAGACCGAATGACAGAGCATGAAATTGGAAGACCTCTCCGTCCAAGCAAAACCAGAGGTACTTCATGTGAGGAGGAAAGATAAGGATGTGAAGATACTGCATACTGAAGATTGATGGAGACCTCCCAGTGGCCAGGCCTTATGGCATTTCTGACAGAAGCTGCGGTTTCCATCTTTATGGGTTCCTCCTGCAGAAATTTGTTTAGGGAGGAAAGATCAATAATTGGACGAAACTTTCCCCTCTTCTTGGATACCAGGAAAATGCAGGAGAAGAAAGCCAGAGAATGATTGTTGAATAACCTCTCCACTGCACCCTTCTGGAGAAGGGAGTGTACCTCTTCCTTTAACCACGTGAGATTCGACTGGGGGAAGAACACGGGGATCCTTACCAAAGGAGGAAACTGAAGACGGTATCCTCCTTTTGTGATAGAGAGCACCCAGCCATCGACTGTGATGCAGAACCAAGCCTCTGAAAAAAGGTTTAATCTGACACCTACAGGAACCCACGGAAGACACCTACAGGAACCCACGGAAGAGGGACACTCTGCAGGAGAGGGATCGAGTCCCTAGGGCCACCCCCATTTTTCCTTAGGAAAGGGGGAAAGGTTTGTAAACCTCTTCCTTTGTCCTCTGCGGCGTGTCCTTCTAGGCCCCGACTGATAAATGGGAGGTCTGAATTGGGGTTGTTGCTTAGACTGGGGCTGCGTGGCTTTAAAAAATTTGGGTGAATGGCCCTGTGGCTGTTCAGGATGACTTTGCTTCCTGGCTGGTTTCAATAGGCCAGGTGTTTATGCGAGAGAGCGATGTCACTGGTCTCTCAAATCTTGAGAAGCCATGATCCTATCGCCAACAATGGGCCACGGTGACCAAAAAAGGGGGGGGGGGACTCACTTTCTGCCGATACTGAACTGTGGGACAGTAGATGTTTTGCTCCTCCATCACGGGAGGGCACGACTCAATCTTTGCCCTATGAGATGAGAGAGGGTGCTGCTCCTCCCTCACAGAAGGGTGCAACTCATTCTCTGTACTAGTGGAATGGAGAGGGTGCTGCTCCTCCCACCAGGAGGGTACGACTCGCTCTCTGCCCTATGGGATTGGGAAGGGTGCTGCTCCTTCCTCACCCCCCGCCCACTTATATATACCCTTAGGAATGAGCCCACTAACCTTAGCATCTCCAAAGAGACTCTGCTAATCCTTCTTTGAAACCCGAGGGACTCAGAGAAGGCAAAAAAAAAAATCAGAGGAAGAAGAAGAGACCTTCTTCATCCCAATAGGTTCTTCTACATTTGGCAAAGTCCCAAACCTCATCAGACCATAGACTGCAAACAGGACAAACGTCTGTCGCCTTGCAGTCCGTGACATTTTTGCTGTGAAAAAGAGATACTGAAAACAAGATAATGGTTGCAACTGCGTTTGAAACTAACATACCTGTCAACCTCCTGAGACAAAAACCTGTACACCAGACAAAAAAACAACTTACAAAGACCAGAAAAACTTTATGCCAAAGACCTTATATTTTTTAGTAGATCACATATAAACATAACTATTTACACCTGACTACGCCATATATTTGCATGGAGTGTGCTAAATTGTACGCTACACTTTTGCCATTTCCAGTAGTGAATTCAAAATCCATGCATCATGAATCAGTGTTTATTTTGCATTGCAAAAACGCTGTGAGTGTATCTGCAATGTCACTGTCAGGGAACATTTCTGTGGCTATATCTGTGAAGTGGTCAGCTACATATGCAGATAAGTTATGTTGAGCGACAAAATTTGCAAATAAAACCTCAGCCCGTAAAACACTCTCGCCTTCCAACTGTGGCTGAGCAAAAAAGGTCTCCATGAACCCTCCCTTCTTCATATCAAAGTTTCTTTTGTGAGATTTTGTTTTAAAATGTTCTCTAAGGTCATATAAACCTGAAGCCACCACTTTAATATCTTTGTTGCATACCTTGCAAAAACCATGGGAAGATCCTAGCTTTGATACATATACAACGCCAGGGAAGGCCTTAATCCTGAAACTTGCCATGACCCCGATCTCTGTCTTGAAGCTTACGCTTCTTTGCATGAGGCTCAGCCATTTTGGTGTTAAAGTGCTTAAACTAGAAGGATGAGTTGAATGGAATACAGCCCTCTATTATGTTTCACAACGACAGCTATCCAGTATATAAACTTAAATAACTTTTGATAGTGGTGGGTATCCTATTTATACTTTATCATGTAATTTTTCCATGGGTGGCTGGTTATCAAAATGTATTCGATAATTATTTATCATTGTTACTTTTTTTACTAGCTTGATTCAGCTAACAAAAATATGATTGGTTGTCAGTGTGGACATCGTTACACGCAAAACCACTTCAAGCAGGTGTGACAGTTATGGCTTTGATTAGAAACCATGACCCCTGCTTTATCTCATTAAACAATACATCAGAGAGTCGGTATGGATTAGTAAATTTATTGGCATTGTGTAACAAAACAAACTCATTATCCCTGAGGCATTATGTACCCAGGTTTAAACATAGTTATTGTTCTACAGGTAATAAACCTCTTTGTAGATGATAAATATTGATTGTGGGTGCTATATGTTCGGTACATCGAATGCTCTTTTAACGAAATCCAGATGGCTGCCTTTTATTTCCAAACACACCTGTGAAAGAAATCCCACAAATTATGTTATTAACAATTATCACCTAGACACCTTGAAATCGCCGACATGCATCAAAACAATCTTTCAGCAGTTGATTGTTTCGAGTCGGCAAGCTCTGCTCACTTTGAAACTACACTTGGCTAGGTGGGGGGGAAAAAAAACAGGAGAGAACCACAACATATAGATCACCTTTATTTAAAAAAATATATCAACATATTAATCACGCTGACTCGTGTATTGTAACTTGCTTGTTATTTTTACCCTTGCTAGGCTATAATACAACACAAACCCCCATATGGAGCCTCTCACTCTTGCTGCTTTAAGACTAGCCATCATACATGTATTTCTACTCTCGATACTAAAATGTTTCTGTTATAAATATCTTCAGAATCATAATTCCAAAATCATTTTATTTAGTTTGTATTAATATCTTAATTACACTGAAATAAAGCTTGCATGCGTTTGTAAGGTAGATTTTAATGATCACTGATTAGCAGAGGGTTAAACCGTGGATTGATAGATTACTAATATGGCGGTTGTTTTGGAAAATACACATACAATCGTGGCTCTAATACATGTTTGGCTGCGTTTTCTGATGTTCAGAAAACATGCCGTAAATACGGTACTACGCCTACTGATAACCTGATTTTCAGTCGACCAATAAGGGGGCAGAATTCCATGCTTGAATAAAGAAATAAAACTCTCAAATCGGCAAGCGAAAGACACAAAAATATTTCGGATAATCTGATAGGTGGTTCAAGCGATTCACGTTCTACTCTCGTTGTATCTCATGAAGAAAATAAAAATCCCTGTTGAATCCCGATCTTGGCGAAAATCACAGAGATTTTATTTTATTTTTTTTAAATATTAAAAAACCGTACAAAATGCTGGTACGGCCATACACTGCAACCCCCCCCCCCCACAAAACGGACAAATTACAGGATTCCCGTACAAGTTGACAGGTATGAACTAACCTTAGCAGGTACTCACCTTGTACATGTAGTAGGTGATTTTTTCCAGTAAAGCAATTATAAAAAACTCTAGTTTTCATATTTTCTCGAAAAGACAGCAATACTTTACTTGAGAAAAATTATATATATCTATATATATATATATATATAGATATATATATATAGGTAATAAAAATAAAAAAGGTGAGTCAGACGTAAGCCAGGCTTATCGAGTACTAGATATGAATAAAAAGCAAAAAAAACAGCTTGGTAATAATGCTTATTTATATTATAGCAAAAAGGAATAAATTCCTATACTATATTAATTAAAATTGAACTGGTGTTCAAATATAAAACACACATAAGAACGAAAAGACTGGTGTGCGACCCACTTTCATGAGCTAAAATAGTCAACCAATCAGATTGAAGGAAATTAAATTTCCGATCCTTTCGTTTTTTGTAGTTAAAAACAACAAAAGAAAACCAACTGGCTGGCATCAGGGATAGGAAAACAAATAATTACCTACCCAAGCAAGAATTCAATACAGAATTCTCAAAAGGCAATAATTAATCACCCAAGAGAGCTGATATTTTCAGACAAGGAAAATAATGGTCAAGGGTAAATACCATCTGTGATTTACAATAAACGTCAGGAAAAAGCATAAATCGCTAAGTGGACTCATCAGTGAAGGCTATTTCTTTAAGTGATAATTTAAACAGTCTTCATCAAGATGACGACCGGAAAAAGAATGAGGAATTGTGGGTTACACATAGCTACTGCAGGGTTCAGTCAACCCTATGGGAGGATGAATTCTCATCATACGGTCAGGTATTTTCTGTCACAGAAATAGATTAGCTATGTAATAGAAACAGAGTAAGCTATTACTGATATTAAATTATCTTTTGCTTCATATCTTGTCTACTTGGATTGAATTTGAAGGCTACATGTCTGCTGTGTCATGCAGTGAAAGGGAGTGGGTGTTGTCAATAATTTCCTTTTCACTGACAGAAACGAGTGCCTGTGGCTGCGGCAGTTGTTTTGCATCTGCTGAAAGTACAGTGTGAAGGATTTGGTTGTTAGTTATCTCCGCTCCCACATTCGGACTTGTTCTAGATAAGATTTTCCTTGCACAAAGAAATTGCACTATTTCTTCTGTTTTGAAGATAACACCGTCATGCCTTCCAACTTTAAGTGAAAACATGAAATTGGTAATAAGATGTTTTTAAAGCATTCATGCATTGCAAAACAAATGGCATAGTGAACAAGTTGAGTCCTGCATCTGATCAAATGGAGCAGCCTGAAATGGCCTAAAAAGTTGAATTAAAGTCAGTGACAACTAACATGTAGTCTGTTTGGAAGTATTTTTTTGTTTTATCTTGGCAAGGATGAGAATGGCATATGAACAGATGATAAGGCTATGTCTGTCTGTAATTCGCCTACTTGAAATACAACCAATATGTCAATATATTTCAAATGGCACCACCCTACCACTAGCAGACCTTCTAAAGATGAAAAGATTACATGTATCAAGTCGATATGTGTATCGATAATTTATCATATCATAGGTTGTGTATCGTGAATCGTATCGAGATGCAGCAGAGTTGTATTGATTCACCCCGACTCTACATACAGCTAAAACACAATGGAGGACAGTCTTAGAATATATAGTTTTTTCCAAATAATTAGAGCTTTTATATATCACTTGGTTTGACTCAAGGCAATGTGTGCCATTACTCCAGGCATGGGTTTGATACCTGCTTGGAAAACATAGCAGCCGTCTATCCAGTGTAACCTGTTTGATGATACTGACATAATTCTGTCTTTCTATCTACTAAATGGGCTACATCTGCCCTTGAATCAATATGGGACATCCTGATTAATACTGTACCCCACCCTCCCAGTTTACATTTCATTGACTGTGGATCTCAATAACTACAAGTGTGGAACTTTGTCATTTCAAAAGAAATTGTTATGTTGTGAAGATATTAACTGAAAGTTTTAATTGCATATTGGAAAAGGAAAATATTACGAGATTTTGAGATTTATGCTAGCTTAACATGATGCACCTGGCAAAAGGATACAATATGGGTGGAAAAGGAATGAAAGTTAAGCCATTACAAAATAAATTTCTTGCATGTATTGGTATAAATTTATTAAGGAGTGATTGCATTCAGTAGACAGAGTTATGTATATTTCATGCATAACATGTTAGTGATACTCTAAAAATTTTATAAAAATTAAATATTTTCTCAAAAGACAAATATAAGATACACATTACAAATGGTTGACAGTAGAGCAACTATGATGGCTCACAATTCCAGATCCATTCACTATTGTATTTTCTATGCTACCTTGCAAAAATAATTTAAAATGTAATTTAAATTTTGAACTTCTGGCACGTCTCAGAAGCCTGAAGGGAGGGAGTGAAACACAAACATGTCTCTTGCATATGGTTACAATATGGAACTGTAAAGTAAAGTGGCAAGTTAAATACATTTCCAACAAGTGGTGCAGGAGAAAAATGTTATGGACAGACATATGCAGAAATGGATGGGGATATCAATATATCCAAAACTGTTTGGAATGATTTTTATATAAAAATTCTAACAAAGCATAGTTTGGTTTTACATACACTAGTTTCATTTGCATTTCAGAACCAGAATGCTCTTAGGCCCTTAGGATTGCAGTTGTTGAGTATACCAAGAGGAGAATTTACCTGTGTAAGGTGGAGAGTGAAATACTAATCTATTGTTACAATTGCTCAAAAGCATGCAGCTTATGAGATATATGTTTGATAATCATGTTTTCTCCCAGTTTGCAAAAAAAGAAAAGAATTCTGTGAGGAAGAGATTTTTGTATATGTCTTTCTGGGTATTACTTCTTCCCAAATTTATTTCGGGGGGTGTGTGCATTATAATATTTATATTATGATAATGGGCATACCTGATAACATAATTTGAAGTAAAAATGGTTTTGATGCTGTTTACATGTACATAATACTACTATATATTTTACAACAGTTTGATCACTTTAAAGTTCCCAGTCAAACATAATTTACTGAGTCACCATATGATGTCGTAAGTCTTTACCTAAATATAGAAACATGTGGGATTATTGGGAGTACTCAGTGCAATTTCACATCTGATGATATTTTAATTACACTTCATTCTGGGGTCTTCATTTCATGTTACTTCATTTTCTTGCCCCCAATACAACATGTACCTCTACAGTTCCTTAGTTACTTTTAGTAGTTCACTTTCTTAAGTGCGGCTCATTAGCCAGTTGCATGCTCACAGTTCATGTGCCTGTTGCAACTCCATAGTTAGTTGCACCATACTTTACCTGTGTATATTCCTTAGTCTATTTGTATCTTTTATTCTTTTAGTATATTTATAAACTAGTCAGATGTATCAAATTTGATGGTTACATGCCAGAGTTGCTCCAAGTATATGACAAAGTTGTAAATAAGATGTATGTATATATCTGAGAAATACACATTTTACTATCATTCCTTTTAGTTGTGTATTGTGTAAATATGTAATGAAGTGATTCTATGATAACCCTTTCTTTTGGTCTGTCAGACAACAGAATTCAGTTGGGGAGGGACTGTATGATATTATTTTCTCTGGGTCTGCCTGATAGCAGAATTCTGTTAGGGAGGTATTGTATGATATTATTTTATCTGGGTATGGTGGGCCCTTTCTGGTGTGGATGCTGGTAAGAAAATTAACAGAAATAGTGCCATGCATGCGCAAGCTACATGTAACAAAGATTCATTGACAAGCTTATTTTGATGATGTAAGCTTGCCACAACCTCGTGGCAACAAGGATGCATTTTAGTTTGGGAGACATTTTCTTGGCATTCATTTGTTTCTTTAGCAAGCTCTTCCATCACACATTCAGGAAAAAATCCCCAAAAAATTGTTCTCGTTGCTTAGTGGTCCAATCTCAGCAATTTAACCAACATGACAATCAAACCAATCAATCTCAAACACGACAATGTCATCACTCCATTGTGCAAGTAGGGCTATAGTCTCCACATCATCCGATTCCAAATCACTTATATCTGGTGCTGAAACTGGACTAACATCAATATTTGAGCCAATTTCTAGGCTTGATCCATCAAACTCTTCATATCACTTGCATTAAACCCTTAAATCTGCTAATATCCAAATTGGAATCCATCTTTGTTTACCTCAACTACACGTTTCGCTTTAAAGTGTGGAAAAGCCCTTCCTTTGTGTCTAAATTTAATGTCATTTTACAAATTTGTACCAAAATGTAGAGTAAAAAGTCCTTTTATTGGTTATGATAATCAAAAATATAAAAACATTCAAACAATCATCGTTCAGTTAACACAACGGTCATGTACACATATATGCAGCACTGGGTTTTCAAGTAGTGCAGGATCAAGCGCATATATGTATCAATGTGGAGCAAACAAGTGTTATTGACAGTGCATATAAGTGACAGTGGGGTTGAGTAGTTATTTACAAGTGATGAATTGATGTGGCAGTGGTTGCTGAAGAGTTAATGGGTAACAATAACAAAATGTCCAAAACAGCTGCCACGGCAGCCATATAGGATATCATATGGACACCATTTTCATTTGGGACCAACTACACTTCAGGATAAAAGTATGCTCCAGGTTTCATGACTTTCCTTTAAGTACTTTTAGAGAGGTAGTGGTAATAAACAATTACTAATTAATGCCAGACACTGGACAACAGACACTGAACAGTAATGATAAGAAACAACTGCTAATGGATAAGACAGTGGGTCACAGACAACATATACACCATCACACAAGTCCATCTGGTGTGTGGCCACTAGCGGTAAAATTGAAAATTATATAATTCTTACCTCTTGATGAAACAGTCATGAAAAACCAACTGGTAAGGAATCTAGCACCTGCTTGCCACATGATTTGAAGCTGCAAAAGAATATTTATTCATTATAAAACATGGATACATTGTATTGGTAAAAACCAGGAAAGAAAAGCTTTTAATTTACTTGAATAGACCATGCACATATACTCTATCTTTTACTGCTTCATAGGTGAAATGGAAAAGAAAGAAAAAAACAACTTTTTTTAAAAAACTACTTATGGTACTGCCATAATGACCTTACATGTATATGTAAAGTTTGCTGTACAGGGCTGATAAAACCCCATAGCCCCTTGTCAGAGAAGTAAAATTTTCTAAGGCGCTATTCAGGAACAATTCCTTTGTCCTATTTTAAAATAAATCGAGCAAGCATGCTTTAATCACTTTATCTATCTTTACCTGGCCATTTATTCCCTCCAGGCATACTGAATGCTTGAATCTACCTATCTCCATTTATTCACTCGCATCCTGTGATATAACACACCTACAGAAGTAGTCACTGATACTGTCATCCTGTCACACGTGGATATGTTCTATTACCGTCTGATTCCATTGTTATGTATAATGTTTATATAATATTATAAATATTTTAGGAAATTATAAATGTTTCTTGACTTTAATATCTGCTTAAACATTAATGTTAAGTATAATGTTGACATGTTTAGCTATTGTTCTAGAATTAGGTTGTTTACTTAATATATGAGTTCAAGGATGGTTTTGGTAAACAAGTTGTTTATTCCATTTGAGGTCAGAGTTGATTTTGTTTACAGATAAAACCAGAATTTCCTTAGAGTTATGTGTCAAAAGTCACACACACCAAGTAATATTCTAGAATATTCTGTCATATGACATGTCTTATATTTATACAGTATTTGGTAAACAAGATTCCATTCCAATTTTAAATCTTGTGTTGAAAACATTCTTGTTTTTTTATGATCAGTTTTTTGGAATCAATATATGACTTTTGAATACCTGTGGACATTCTCAAAGATGATCTTGATTACATTATTGGGGTACATCAGGACACTCCAGACTACCCATTCATTTGGAATATTCATTCACTCGGAACATTTATTCATTCAGAACATTCTAAATTTAGGACTTCTGATTTGGACATTTAGGATTATTGGATTATTTGGATTTATTTCATGTTACTGTACGTGTCTTTTGATTTTCATTTTAATTATCTAGAAATAAATTGTTTGTTGATTTTACAAATATTGTTGGTTTCACTTTCTTTCTGTTACATTTTTTTAAGACCATAAAGGCGTAACATCATATTGGGCTAAGCAAATTATTTATTGGTCGATTAAAACGCTTCAAACAAAACAAATCTGCTATGAATAAGTAGCAGTGGCTTAAATGCCCTTTTATATTGTTGCTTATGAAACTCAAATACTCCTGGACATATCACCATTTAATTTCAATTCATCAAGTCAGTGCGATTACAATTAGTGACAAGCACTTTACGAACAACAGTGTCTGTTTCTTTTATGGGGGCCCCAGTTGGCCAAGTGGTCTAAGGCGCTCGCCTTTATAGATTACTGACATCTCACTTCTGTCTGTGTGGGTTTGAGTCTCGGGCTTGGTCAACATGGTTATGTGAAAAAACTTGCCAATAGCTTCCCATGGGTCAGTGGTTCTAATCGTGTTCTTCCTCCACCAGATATACTGGCCACCATGTATAGTCTATCATATGCTGAAAAATGGCGTTAAACCCAAAAAAACAAGAAACAAAAACAGTTTCTTTTATGAACTGATTAAATGACAGTAATGATTCTTTAGTTTTTAATTCATTATACAGAGAATCAACTTCCATGTGTGATATTACGTTTCAAACAGATAGATCACACTAATTTAGGAGCTGCCTGCATTTATATTTAAATGACTGATAGTATGTTATTACCACTTTTGAAGTAGTTGTCAAATGAGGTGATCTTTATTTTGTGGATGAAATGAATTTACTAAATCATTTTTTCAATGAAGATAATAAGGAAGATCCAGCAACAGAAATTTCACATTTAAGTGGAGGGATAAAACATAAGGCAGCATCTGACCGGAGGTAAAAAAATTTCCATTATGAGACATAAACTATATACTGTAGCAGCAAAAACATTTCAAAAATATGATACAACCAAGACACTAAAATGTTTTAGCTACAATGCGTTGATAATTATCCATGGCTTGAATTCATTTACTCTGAAGGAAAGATGTTTGGTAGTTCTTGCAAACAATATTCCAAATTGGCGCAGGCTGGAAATTCAACTACATGTAGTGTATTTGTCAATGCAACTGTGCAGCACAGTACTGTATATGCATGACACATTAGCCAGTATGTGCAGAAAATCCATGAAGATGGGGTTGTTTACACTTCACTACGAAAGGCCATTTTATGACCAAATGAGAATGAATTGAAGAAAAAATTACAGAAATGAAAGTGCTCTTTAACACAGCATACTCCTAAGCCAGTTATGGAAAACCATTTTCTAATATGGAAATGTTGTGCGTATTCCAGAAGAACATTGTTGAACTTTGTGTTAATTACAAAGAACACACTCAGGGCATTAGACTTTGTTCTGTCAGTTGATCAAGTCTTGAGAGAAATTAGGGAAAGTCTGAATTATGATAAATTCCTATCCATTCGTGCTGATGAAAGTACTGACGCTGCCATATCCAAGCAAAAAATAGTGTAAGATACTATAACAATTGAAAATTGAAAAATTAAGCTCTTGGAAGAAATAAATGTTATACATTATTTATTTTGTTCTTTTTTTACAGATTCAAGTGCATACGTCTTATCCAATCTTGGCAAGTGATTGAAGTTTTGGGGATATGTGAAAAGGTGCATGGGACAAGTGAATTTTCTGAGACTACTTGTTCTGGACAAGTGGATGAACACAAATTTCATCATCCCTACTGTACATATTATTTTCCACCATTTCAGTTTTTTTATGTTACTCAACAGGAAGTTACAATTACAGTTCTGGGTTCATAAAACTTGCCATGTGTGAAACAAAAGCTTCATTAATTTTAATTAAAAACCACACATTGCATTAACCAACCACAACACACCATGTCCCTTTTTACTGAATAAGGAGAAGTGAGAGCTGAATAGGGAGAAGTTGTAGCAATGCAATAAATGCAATATATGTATGTGTGTCTGTGTATGCTATTTAAACTGTGTCCTTTATTTCTCATTATGAATATTTTCATTTAACATTGCTTTTAAGCAACAGTTTTTATTCAAGCAGAAAATTCTGTGTTTTATATATATCATATACACATTCTGTAAGTGCATGAATGTATCATATTCATATGCAGTGTATTCATACTTTAAACTGTATATGTGTGGTTGGAGCGATATATACATTGATGGACGAATGAAAGATTTTTGTATTCACACTGTAAACAAAACAAACTTTTGTTACAATCATCATCATAATATCATTAAACTTCAATTTCAAGAATCAATAATTCATAGAAGATTTAGAACTTTTGAAGATGTTTAACTCGTATTGGTCTTAGATGTGCTAGAACCCATGAGCAGTAGAGAGGGCCAGCATACTAAATTGTGATGGGGGGGGCACCCATAACATTTAATTTGATTTGTTTCCTTGTTTGCCACCAATAGAGTTGCCCCCCTCCCCTCCAGGCACGCAGTGAGATATACAAGTTTCCCGCCTAGGGATCCCCCTAGCCCATGAGGTTTTAAATGATGGCTTAGATTGGACGACCACCTCAAAAGACTAAATGTGGGCCCAAACCATTTCTTTGTGGGACTGGCTGACAGCCCAACACAAAGTCAGCCCAGGTGCATTGGGATAACGTTTTATTTGAAAAGATATGTTGTGCTGTGTATATACATGTACTGAGTGACTGTTACTGGGAATGAGAGAGTGATGTGTGGCGCAATGTGTCAAGATTTCTGCAACTTCTACACTGGCAAAGGTTGAGAAAGTGGAATGTGTCATTCATATGGGCAGTGGACATGCACAAAGATGCAGCTGTGTCAGGTGTACAGCAACAATATGGAAAAATACCAGCTGTGACGGAAGGGAGAAAAGGCCAGTGTGCAGTTTACACAGTTGATGGTTGAGCTGCTCATCAAAGTGTGTGTGAACTAGGAAGCAAGAAATATTACCTTATGTGCAGAAAAAGTGGGTAGACAGTAATTTCTGTTAGATCACCTAGGAGCAAAAATGTCTCGAACTCAATGGAAGTGTATAGCGAGTGAGGAATATGAAAAAAATAATGGGGTCCGACCCCCTCCACCCCCAAGCCAAAGAAGCAGCTTAATAGCAATGCAGAGGCATTGACTACAGCTTGACCACATAAAGAAGTGGGGAAAAAAATTTGCCTGCCTCATTGTCATTGAGCAAGTGGTCCCATTTTACCTCAACAGAACAGCACTGCATTCTGGGCCTATTCCCAGAAACTTAGATTGGGACTGGTACCGCAGATTCCGCAAGGGTAAGAATGAAATCGAGGTCAATGGGGCAGTGCATGTGTACAGCATCAAGGACGACGATCCTCTGAGGCTCGGAGATATTAATCTCATGAAAGGCTACATGGTGCGGGGGGGAGGGGGGGCCATATTATTATGTGCATCTGCCATGAAACCAACTAGCTAGTCAGTTATAAGCTGCTGCTCGCAGTCACAGTACAAGCATCTCCAGGCATCCATGGGAATAATCCTCGTTAGCATGCTGCAAAGATTCCCCACCTAGGCTATGAGAGTTGCAACTGACTTGATTTATACAAAGCACTAGCATTTGGCCGAGGGTCATTATTTTCGATCAAATCTGGAGCTGCAGGGGATGCAGGTCATTTGCTGTGGCAATCAGGTGGTGGTCAATGGGCCACTTCCCAAGGATGACCTCACATGGTTCACACAGCTACACTATTAGTCCTTCTCACCCGATTGACACCTAGTCCAACCTGGTTTGGCTGGCACTTTAACAAACCAGGAGAAAACGAGGCCGACCACAATGACTGGTTTGGCTCCCATTGTGCCACTGTAGTTTATGGTCAAGACGGGCGTACTCACGCACCTTGAGGTGGCCAAGGTCATTGTTTCCAACAAAAAAACAGAACAACTGGCTTACAGAGGACAAGGAAATGGGCTGAATTATCACTGGCAAGTTTACAACTGCCAGTGCCAAAGGCTGCAAGCAGATGACACACTGGCTAGCAAATGTGTGTGTTGGTCTGTCAGTGTAGTTTTAACATTACATTTTCCCTTTGTCCCTATACATTTTTAAACATGCAGACATAATGTTAAATTCTCTTTGTCCCCATACTGAAAAATGAGGACACAATTTCACGTAGTTTTTTTTTTTTTTTTGCTGTTATTATCTCTTTTTTATAATTTATCAGGTTTAAATATATCTCTGTCAAGCAGCGTTTTTTAATTTTTATATATATTATTTTTAAACCCCTATTCACTGTTATCTCTTTAACTTTGGATGTTTCCAATCGATGGAAGCACCTGATTTTGTTATATCGTCCTACACCCTATTTTGACGCGCACCCTTTTTGACGCAAGCATAATAACTTCTGTTTCACTTGCGAACGTGGCTTTTATTGGTGTCTCAAGTACCGTCTGTGTTTACTGGAAATCAAGGGAATTACCGACAACACAAAAAGATGTGGAAAATACAACTTTCAAAGGTAATCTACGAGTAAAACAGTCATGGAGAAAAAACTCAATTTTACTAATACCTTTTTTTGTACTGCACAATTCCTTCATGAAATCTATACAGAGTCACTTTATGGACGATATCAACTTGCCGTCTTCTGCTATTATCATTTCTTTCAAAGTCACGTGACAGTCATGTGACATTATGCGAACCTGTTTATTATATTCACTGGAATACATACTGTACACTGTTTCATGTTTTGAACAGATTAATCAGTTTCTTAGTTTTATATTATTATTTAGTATTATTTCCTTTCATTGAAAAGCACTTTTCTCTTTAATTTCCAGGAGCCTAAGACGAAATACAGATTGTATTCACCAACAGCAATGACTTCAGCTTTCAAAAAAGTAATAGAAACAAGTGATTCGATGAGGAAAATTGTCAAAGAGTATGGCATACCCGAAGCTTCACTCCGTCATCGTGTGAGTGGTTATGTTGATCCAGAAATAACCAGTCTGGGCATCAAACTCTTTTCACCCAGGAAGAAGAAGCCCACCTAGCAGAGCATCTGAAGTTTACTGCAAGTGTTGGCTATGGATATAGCAGGTTAATTTTCAACGTGCTTTACTTGCTACTACATACAAATATTAATTATTGCTGTTACAACACATGGTATGAATATTAAATAATCAAATACTGACATTAGCTGTACACTGATAATTCAATGATTGCAATAATTTGATAATTATATTTTTTTTTTTTTTTAAATTGTAGATGGTTTTCAATAATGGATATTTTTATATTCATATTTTTCAGGACTGAAGTATTGAATATTGCAACAGAATATGCAGTTTGCCTAGGATACAGAGCTACAGGTGATGGTCTTAGCTTACGTTGGTTGCAGAAATACATGTCAAGATGGCCAGATCTTCAAGTTATAAAACCAAGAAGTATTCAAATTCAGCATGCAAAGGCAACATCTGTACAATGTATCAATGCATATTATGCTGAATTATATAAAATCTTAATGAATTATGATCTAATGGATAAGCCTGAGAGGATTTACAATGCGGATGAGGCGGGATTGTCAACTACACATAAACCTCCAAATGTACTTGCTGCGACTGGAACCATACCACCAGCAATTACATCGTCAACTCGATTAAACATCACAATAATAGGGTGTGGAAATGCTGTAGGTCAGCACATTTCATCTCTTTTAATTTTTCCAGGTGTGCGAATGAGGCAGGAACTTCTTGAAGGCAGAACAACTGTTGCAGATGGAGCAGTTACAGAATCAGGATGGTCAAATAGTGACATATTTAGACAATATATTGAGACTCATTTGATTAAATACTTACCGGAGAGGAAACATGAACAACCTGTCTTATTACTGAATGATGGACATAAATCTCATGTCTCAATGGGATTGATAGAGTGGGCCAAGAAAAATCACATCATATTGTTTGTATTGCCTGCTTACACAAGTCATGTTCTTCAGCCAATGGAAGTGGGGTGTTTTGGTCCATTTGAGCGTATATTTAATAACAAATGTCACAAGTACATGAGGGCACATTGTGGTAAATCTGTTACCAGGAACAACATATGTGCCATAGCATGTAGAGCATACTCAGAAGCACTGTCACCTGAAAATCTACATGGTGCATTCAGGAAAGCAGGTATATACCCACATAATCCTAATGCTGTTGAAAGGAGCAATTTTGAACCAGCTTCAGTTTTGGAGCAAGATGAAGAAAAGTCTGCAGAAAAGGAAACAGCTGTTGAGCAGAGCACATCATTTTTTCCCATGAAAGAGAGTGTGATTGTAAAGAAGAAAGCACCAAGTAAGAAACGTAGATATCAAAGTACCATTGTCAGTGGTAAGGCAATAACAGAAGATGACATGATAGATAGGATTGAAGAGCATCAGAGCAAATCAAATGGGAAAAGTAAATCCCTATGCAAGTCTACCAAAAATTCAACAAAAACTGAAAAAGACAAGAGAAAAATTCAATGTATGCAAATGGAAACTGCTGAAATAAATAATCATGTTCCAAATGACCTGTCTCCTAAACCAGGCCCTTCTCAGTATCAAACTGATTTCTCATCAGATTCAGAGGTGTCCATAGAAGATATTGAAAAATGTTGTATCTGCCATCAGTTTACACCAGCTGAAGTAAAGAATTCAATTTCAGTAATTTTTTTTTACAAAGTGGGTAAAATGTGATAAATATATTGTCCCCACTGGGTTCATTTGATATACTGTACAGACAAAAGAGTAGTCAGAAGAGGAGACACATTTCTTTGCACACATTGTATTGAAGAATAAAACAAAATACATGCACATGTTTATCAAATTTGAAACTGTTTAATTCATATGAAATATTTCTATATATGTGAATTATATATATATATATATATATATATATATATATATATATATATATATGTGTGTGTGTGTGTGTGTGTATCAAGAAAGACAAGACTACTATAATGAAAATAGGTGAAACACAAATTTTTTAATAAAGTCATTATATTTCACTGTTTCTTAAATTTCTCTCCTATTTCACTTCATTTTCCTATGCAATATTATTGTTGCTCAGAGTTTAGATTTTACACAGCCAACCTGCAGTACAGTGGCATGGCTAAAACGGACTTCTGGGAAGTGCGTCAAAAAGGGTGTCGAAGTACGCGGATATGACGTTTGTAGGTTACAACGCTTAAACAAGATTTTAAGTTTAATACATTCTGTATTTGCAGAGAATTTTTGCTACAAATTTTAGCCAAGTCTTCGTTATTAAAATAAGTTTTATTTTTTTTTTTTACGTATGTGATTTAAAAGGTTGTGACGATGTCAATATAAGTCCTTATGTGCGTCAAAATAGGGTAGTCCAGGATACTTTATCGAATTAGATCTAGCCCGGAGTGCTATGCCTATGGTATCGCAGGTCTTACAATAAGCGGACAAATTAGTAAATAAAGACACTTACCTTCGAGATATTATATATGTCTCCTTTGTTGTTCTTTAGTCTCTATTAAAATGCATTCCATTTCAAGTTTACGGCAAAGGATTTGCGATAAGCGATCGATTGCCAAGACGCCATGTAGATGCCAGATTATCAAAGGGGAATTACTCTGATATCGCGGTAATCCTAAGAATATCTGTATGATGGCATATATATGTCATAAATATTAGAACGTTGCTGTATATGATGCACACAGTATAAAAAAAAGCAAGTTGAAGTCGAGGAAACAAGTTAAAAATTAGTTCAATGAAATAAATCAACAGCAAACTGGCATATTTACTGTATAGTGTTTAAATTAACACATCTATAAGTCTTAGTTTAAACAGTGATGACACCTAAAAACACTGTCTGTTCTCAAACCTGTAACATTTTAACAATATTTAAGATGAGTCCAGTGTGGGCAGAAGTTACATTTTCCTCATGTTACAAAAACAATGGACTCGCATCCCCTTATTTCCTGTGGCTGCCAGTCATGATAAACACGGCATTTTTCATCATCACTACCATTATCAGACAATTCACTTTCTTTTAATTCTAAATCAACTGGTGCTCCTTTGGTGTTGGTTCCTGATGTACTAGGAACATTATCTTCATTTTGTTAGGGAAGTGTAGAATTTTCCTTTCTGTTCTTATTCTGGTCTGCAGTTTTACGTTTAACAACTGCACTTTTTCCATCAGAAAGTTGTATCTTCTTTGCTACAGATTTAAGAATATCAGTATTTGACTTCTTCAATACATTTCCAGACAAGAAGAGTGGAACAAATTTTCTTTTTGGTTTCTTAACAATGGGATTCGTAATAAGTCTGCCTTTAAAAAATGACAACTTGACTGTCATGTTACTGCACGAAATTTGCTCTTTGTTTTCTTGTGGACGAGTTTCTTTCACCGATGGTGTCAGCTCATTTACTGTTATAATTGGACTATGTTCTGATGTGACTTTGTTAGTGTGTTGGGAGAATTCTTCTGCTGATTTTTCCTCTTGATCTTTCTTGGTATATATCAGTGATGGTGCAACTTGAGCATCAGAGATGGACTTGCTGTCAAAAGGATGTTTAAGTATGGTTTGGCAGTAAGTTCAGCAACTTGATGTTTTGTTATGGTCATCCAGGAATATTTTTCATATATGTTTGGCATTCTCTGTTCTACATTAGCTTGAAGGATCCATATATGTCAATGTATAAAGGCTGTGTCAAATGGCTAGTGTGTGGTGGTAAGACAAACAGTATAATATTGTTCCGTTTAGCCCAGTGTGCTAATGTAAGCAAAATATGAGATCAATGTCTATTGTACATGATGAGAGTGGGTGATTTTGTCTTTCCATCAGAAACATACTTTGTTAGGTAATTCTGAAATATATGTGAATTGGACCATTCAGTTTTTGACATTTCACCTGCAGCTCCAGGACTGGCTCCATTCATAAGATCAGCATTCCATCTCTGTCCAATAAACGCAAAATATGGAGGAATACAATTCTCAATTGCATTTCTAGAGACACTTATTGTAACAGTTGAAGATTTTTGTGATGTAATGGCTGTCTTTTAAAATAAAAGATTGAAACTTACAAATATGTTTTTAAATGCACATTTAATGCTTTAACAAGTAGCAAAGTTTTAAAGCGAACACCTCTTAATTTTTAAAAGCCATCAGAACCGACAGAAAACCACGACATTGCCAAACTTCACATTTTGACTCTTATATGCTACCATAGATTCAATCTCTTACTGCTTGACAAATATGGTAATCATGTGATCTGACGTTTGCATCACATCATTGGATATTATCAGACAACAAACTGGTCAACAGATTATTTACAGTGGTATTGATTTGAAGAAGATCTATACTCAATTTGAGAATAAGGGGTACGGTCATGTTTGGTAAGCAGTGATAGTCATGGATTCTTTTTTAGAAAACAGTGTAGGCCTACTCACCAACAATCTAGACATTTTCCAGAAATCAAACGGCGATGCAGAACCATTCTGAATCGTACTAGCAACAGGCGTCGCCGCTAGAGGGCACTGGCGATCAAGATTAACATTTTCTCAAAATGTCAACCTCATTACATAATGTACTTTCTTCTCTTTCGTATGTAAAAAGCCGACATTATTATATCCGAATGTATTCATGGTTGAAAGGTTAAATGTCTATATTTAGCATATATGACATTGGGCCTTTTTGTACAACATATTCGGCGAAAATAAACGAACACCGAATTTTTCAAAACGCAGAAAAAATAAATAAACGAACATATACGCTCACCTAAGCCTACTTTTTAAATACTTTGGAGTTCTTTTTACGAGAATAATGGTAAAATATTTGCGGAAAACCCACGAATTACGTCTTTTTAAAGGTGCCAGCAAGAACGGTAACTCTTCCCGGCACATGGGTACGTACAAAATGGAAACAATGACAACAACACGACATAAATTGGGTTCAAAAACACACGAAAACTTAATTTTATGAAAAGGCAGATGTTTATACCAAGGAATCAGATTATACAAACGTATTTGTCATTCATTATACCAAATTTATTACAACATTTCGGTACAACTTTTGTCGTGTAATGTAATTTCGAGATTAGAGACTTGATGGGTGATACTGATAATGATATTGAAAATATGTATGTGATTGTGATCACTTAGATATTATCAATGTCAGGCCATCTGCTCTAGGTAGGATTCTTATCTAGAGACACTGGTATTCAAATTAAAATGATAATGTTTAGTAGGAACGAAAAAGAGGTAAAAGTTAAACTTATTTTCAGAATTTTGAAAAAAGAAAACAAATTCATTTCATACCATTTTTTGTGAATATCAATATGAATATTGTCATCACAAAGAACAGAAAATCGATCTGTAGTATTTCTCTATTTAAACAAAAACATAATCATAACTATTTCTTGAGAACCAAATCAGTGCCAGAAGTAGAATTGTGGAAGTATTCAAAGTAAGTCATTTTTATGTTTTTTTTGTCATTGATTTTATTTGACAGATATGAAAACTGACAAAAAATATCTTATCATAACTAAATTCTAAAATGGCAATTGTTATTTACTAAATTGTGATTTCAGATCAATGTATATATGTACAAGAACACTAATGCATTTGCAATATTGCTTTTAAGAGTAACATACAATTTAAACTTGTGTATGACTCATGATTATGGCATTTCATGCAAAAATGGGGGGGGGGGGTGCGTGATAAAAAGAAACTGAAAGGCTCAAAAGTACATGGAACATAGAAAAAGTGAATTTATTCATGAAGCTGAATGTTCACAAAACATTTATATATAACCATATGTAAGAAATATGCAACTTTCAGCATGAAATAACATGATGTCGAGAATTTGCAAAAAGTGACCAAAGACCAATATTAACAACGGTGGATGGCTCATGTGTTTGAATGCTTCCTGTTAATTTATTTGAAACGATATCATAAAGATGGGTTTATTTTTTGAATTTTGCACACTCAAATTATGCAGAAAACATTCCATTTTAACAGCAACATATAATTTCAACTTGTGTATGACTGAAAAATATAGTATTTCATGCAAAAACGTTAGGGGGGGTGCTTCATAAAAAGGCACAGAGGGGCTTCTGAATTACCTGGAACATAGAAAAAGTCAATTTATTCTTAAAATTCTTATTCTTATTCTTGAAATAACATAAGATCAAGAATTTGCAAAAAGTGCCAAAGACCAATATTAAAAATGGTGAACGGTCCATGTGTTTGAATGCTTCCTGTGAATTTATTTGAAAAGATATCATAAAGATGGGTTCATTTTTGAAATCTGCACACTCAAATTATGCAGAAAACATTCCATTTTTGTATATTCTATAATTCTGAAAAAATCATCCCCTGTTGCTAATCGTACACCACCTTCGGTCTTCGAAAGTACTTACCTGGGCCAGTTACTATCTAGCTGAGGATTATTTAATCTC
Organism: Margaritifera margaritifera; assembly: GCA_029931535.1. Lineage (NCBI taxonomy): Eukaryota > Metazoa > Mollusca > Bivalvia > Unionida > Margaritiferidae > Margaritifera > Margaritifera margaritifera. Next base: position 486,518 of record JAQPZY010000851.1, on the reverse strand, counting down.
TTTATACCTTACAAATATCAAACAAAACCTTGTTCCGTCTACACATGCTTTTTTAATTTGGAAAAAAAAAAGTTGTTAACGGCGAGTGCAATGTTAAAGAAAATGCTATTTTTAAAGTACAAGCACAGCCTAATACACGTCTTAAGGTGCATGGATGCGACGCGGACCCTCGCGTAAGTAAAACTAAAAGTCGGTACATTTATACTGTATAAAACGTGCACAATACCATCCGCTATAATCATTAAAATTAAAATAAAATCTACGAAACTACATTGAAAAAAATTATCCGAATCATAAAAATGTAATGTAAGTAAAATACAGACTTTATCATTTTTTTTTTTTAATTATATGCCACACATTCCAAAATAATGAAGTCTGAATAAAAATAGCATTATAATATTTTTGTACAAATCAAAATTAAGTACATTTAAAATAGCAAGTAATTTAGACATTATTATTTCGAAGACAAAAAATAAACATATACACATGCATGCAGAATAAGTAATAATTAAAATAATAATTAATGCATTTATGTACATTAGTTCATAATTACCGTTTTTTCCGAGCGTGTGTATGTTTATTTATTTCCGGAAGTGACGTCAATGTTTCGTGACAATGACTACAAAGTCACGAGTCATATGACCAGAATGTGCCAGTTAGACCAAGGTATGGATATTATTAGTTTATAGCGTCTCCGTATTCTTGAAATTAAAAAATAAAATAAATTTAAAAATTAATATTTTTTTCCGTTAATTCAATCTGCAGTTTGTGCACTTATATTACTGCTTGCTTGTTCTTTACCATATAAATACATGACTCAATAGACTGAGAGACAGACAGACATACAAATAGACACTGGTGAATGATACACATTTTATTATAATAGATTCAATGTCTTTTGATGTAGAATATATGTTTGTTATGAAATAATACTGAAACGAAAAAGTCCGTAGTGAATATACATTTCGAGTGTAAATTTTTCTTACGTTGTATAAGAACGCCACATGATTCAAACCAAATATTTACATTGGCTATCTAGTTGTATTAATTCTTAAAGTGGGTTTTCTTGTTCAAAATATGTAAACAAAGTTATCATGTGATCGGCGGCGCTATCTTTAGCATATAATGGAAAATTCAAGGCCAAAATGTCTCACACAAAAAAGGCATTAGTGAAAACAGGTTTTCATTATGATTCTTTTAAAATTACATCATTATCTCGCAACAAGCGCGTTTGATTGCGAGAAACATGGCGCACGATTGAAGCGGCAAACGACAACTGGCCATTGGACGATAGTAATTTAGGTCATACAGTGTATATATGGTAAACATACAACAGGTGGCGCTATGTAGAAAAAATGACGAAAAATCCGAATACCGCGATACCATAGAATCCGCGATATCGAAGGAAGCAAATCCTATACAGAATGTGTACTATAGTACAAATGAAGCTGTCGCAGTTTCAAGATCTTTTAATCTGCATTTTAGTAAGTGTGAAGACCTTCGGGTCCACCTCGGATATTTATGCGACAAATATATGTATCGGCTCAATTTTGGCGCAGTAATTTACATAAAAATCACACATTTTGTTCCATTCGCAACTTCGAAGTCCATCATATGGATCATATGCTATTTTCATGTACTGTGGATGAAATTTCTTTACATATTGTACTTGTGCAAATTGTACATGATCTAAGCACATAGCTGACAGAAATGACCGTACCAAAGTACTCTAAAAACCAGCCTGAATTAGTCAAAAGTACACTATTTTCAGCAGTTATTAAAATAGGGAAACGAATTTTGCCAGAGTTGGCAATACCGGCATCAGAAAGTGCAATGAATTAATTACAAAATATATAAAAAGTAACAAAAGTTATCAGCTTTTTAAATTTTTTTATTTGCCTTTGAAGTCCGGAAAGTGAAAATGACCAAGCGGAGCGGGCAGTTTTTTGAGAGATGCACATCTTAAGTAAGACCAAGCTGTATACTCTATAACCCAAATTGCACCAATCAATAATACACCAAAATAAATGGAATTCAAAGTTCTTTTAATAATACCTAAGATATAGAAGGTCTTTGTTTAAATAGCCAGGATACCAGTGAGGAAAACCTGGGTAATTCTTTTTCTTTAAAAATCTAAATTAGAAATAGTCCACTAAGTCCGGTGGGTATAAAGTGCAAAAAGGACTCCTTTTCGCAAAAAGGACCGGTTCTTTTCGTGAAAAGGACTTACCGTCTACGAAAAGGACTGAGGATATTTTTACTAACAGTTTAACTCAATATTTCTATTTCACAAATGAAATTATTTTGTGTAGTAACTAATTTTACATAGCATTTAATATATATTTTTTCTATAAAGTGTTAAAAATGGGGGAACAGGTTGATTCTGACCAGGCTGATTCGACCCAAAAAACGGGCTGATTTGGCCCAAATGCCAGGCTGAGTCGGACCATGTGAAATATTATTAAGTTTCAACTTGGATTTAAAAGTGATATTTACATTTGTTTCAAATACGATATTTCTCATTATTTCCCAGGTACATTCAGCAGTTCAAATCTGCATTTAATGAAAGAAACCCCGATTTTACGCTTGATAATGGCATTGTTATATATAATGAAATTAAATGATGTAAGACTGTTTATCTCATTCACCTTTGTGCAAAATTTAAATAGTTTACTTTATTGTATTGAGAAATAATAAAATTAATAACACCGAAAAACAATCGTGAAAACAGTGTCCATATAGTTAATTTGTTTTCGTCTATATATATTGGTCTCAGTATGCTCATGTTTTGGTTAGATTTTTTTCATCTTTATATACTGGTCTCAGTATGTTAATGCCTTTTTTTAAAAGTAGATTTATGTAGGATTTATCTTTATACTAAAAAAACCTTATATACTAAAACAATGCGCACCGTAAGTTATTTCATATAACACTGACTTGAAATAACTTTGTGATCGTTGGCTAGATGAAAGTGTTATTATATTATATATGTTTAATATATTAAAATATATATTCAAAAATCAATATTTAATGGATTGAATATGTGCTTTAAATGAAATATTTTAAAATGTTTCAAAGGTTAAAATGAACAAAGCCATGGGTAAATTTATATTATATTCTCTTACTATGTTTGCAAAAACAGTAATAATTACTAAAATAAATCAGGTATACATAAATACAGTATATAGGCATTTTACGAACCTGTGTTTGTCACCTATCACTGAAATAGAAATATTGACTGAAACTGTTTGTAAAAACATACTGGGTCAGTAGTGGTATATATACAAATTTTGGCACTTTTTTGATTTTTTTATTTTTTTAATATAAAAAGTAAGTCATTTTGGGACATCGCTCTTGCTCTGTCCCTCAACGCCTTCTTTTAATATTGAAAAAAATGAAAAAATAAAAAAGTGCCAAAATGCTGTATATATGTACCATTACTTAACCCACTTCCACAGGTAATTATTAATAATACTTATTATTTTTATTGTTTTGACAAAATTTTGCATTATTAGCATTATTTATCTATTAGTCCCATTTCTTTAAGGAACTTGTTCATTTCTTCTGATTCATGGCAATTTTCTCCAATAATTTGACAATGACCAAATGCTAACGTATAGAGTCCAGAATCTATTATTATCAAACACCGACAGTCCAATTTTGTTTACAACTGAATTTGTAACTTATGCTTGTTGCTTCTTATCACAGTCACCTCAGAATGTTGTCTTTGTTCTTTTAACGCCTCACGATAATCATTTAATCCAATAACATAATTCACAATTGTTTTCTTTATTCCTTCAACTCGCTTCTTTATTTTTTCATCGTCCGTTTTAATAAAGTACATCCTACTTCATAGCCCGATAAATTCTTTTATTGGAATAAAATTAGTTTCGTCTTTAAACTTGCCTATTACTTTTTTATTATCATTATATTTAAGACCAGAATTGTCAGGATAATCATTTAAGTCAAATAGCTCATGATATTTATACAAATCTTGGTATATATATTCTGTTTTAATCTCATAACACTTTTTTGATTTTTTTCAGTTTTTTTCAATATAAAAAGTAAGGCGTTGAGGGACAGAGCAAGTACAATGTCACAAAATGACTTACTTTTTATATTGTAAAAGTGAAGAAAAAAAAAGTGCCAAAATCTGTATATATACCACTACTGGGTTCTTTTGGCAAAAAGGACCCATTTTCACATTTTATAGTAAAAAGATAAATGTTATGCTATGTAAAATCAGTTAAAACACAAATTATTTCGTTCGTCAAATAGAAATATTGATTGAAGTTGTTAGGAAAAATATACTGGGTCCTTTTTGCAGACAGTAAGTTCTTTTCGCGAAAAGGACCAATTTTTAATACTTAATATTAAAAAGAAATATTAAATGCTATGTAAATGAGTTAATACACAAATTATATTCATTTGTGAAATATAAATATTGATTGAAACTGTTAGTAAAATCATCCTCGGTCCTTTTCGCAGACAATAAGTCCTTTTCGCTAAAAGGATCATTTTTAACACTTTATAGTAAAAAATATATATTAAATGGTATGTAAAATGAGTTACTACACACAATAATTTCATTTGTGAAATACAAATATTGATCGAGACTATTAGTAAAAACATACTGGGCCCTTTTCGCAAACGGTAAGTCCTTTTCGCTAAAAGGATCTATTTTTTAAACTTTATAGTAAAAAGATATATTAAATGGTATGTAAAATGAGTTACTACTTACATTAATTTCCTTTGTGAAATAGAAATATTGATTGAAACTGTTAGTAAAAGCGTACTGGGTCATTTTCGCAAACGGTAAGTCCTTTTTGCTAAAAGGACCCACTTTTAAAACTTTATAGTAAAAAATATATATTAAATGCTATGTAAAATGAGTTGCTACACAAATAATTTCATTTGTGAAATAGAAATATTGATTGAAACTGTTAGTAAAAACGTAATGGGTCCTATTCGTAGACGGCAAGTCCTTTTCGTACTTTATACCCACCCCACTAAGTCCACGCAACCCTCGCTGATATGGCGACCCTACCGTAAGCGGGACAATCGAAATCGTATGTAATGTAATTGACTGACAGCTGGGGATTGATAAATTCTTCTTTGCTTGGACGTGAAGGTCAGAATTATTTAATGCCGACTGTCTGTGTGTTCGTGCGTGAGTGCGTTGCGTTACACTAAAAAAATGGAATAAATGTCTGATGCGAAGATGAAAGTTTTGTTTGAAATACAATGATTTAATGAATTACACTCCTTGAAAAAAGAAAACTGTGACATTAAAAAATGAAAAGGTCAAGAAAACTGGTAGGGAAACTAGTGCATTTTTAAATGGTCTTATCAGAAATTAAATCTAAATTAGTGCCATCTTCGTTCTTATTCAGTTCAAATGGTTCAACAAACCACTCTTTTCAAATCTGGTAAATAAAAAGCACCTTTTACTGTCATCCATGAATAAAACCATGTCAGTCATTGACATAACTGACGAATACAACCATGTGACTCAGCGACCGAACAATGTCATACATAAATGCAACCATTTGCGTTCGCGCGGGGGTGGGGGAAGGGGGCAGTTAAATGCCCCCACCCCCGCCCTGATTTCTGAAAAGTCCATTGTCCAGTGTGTTTGTGTGTGTGTGTGTTTATATATATATATATATATATATATATATATATATATATATATATATATATATATATATATCCCTTTCATTTTAGCTTTTACCCCCTCCCCCCTTGGTAAAATTCATGCGGAAGCCCATGAATACAACCATGTCTTTCGTTGACCTAACTGATAAATATGACCATGATGTTATTCGTTGACATAGCAATATTATCCATGAAAAACAATCGTCATTCATTGACCTAACCATGTCTCCATTTATACAATTATATCATTCTTTGAGCTTACAATGTCTTCCGTGAATACTACCATGCCATTTACTGACCTAACCATCAGTGGCGGCACGAGGGTTTGAGGCGGTTGGGGGCAATATTCTTTAGTGGCGCCCAGGGACAATATTCTTTAGTGACGCCCCTACTGAGGTGCCCAGGGACAATATTCTTTAGTGACACCCCTAATTTGTCACAGAGAACAATTTTTAGGACAGTTGCCAACCTCCACCCCCACCCCACCCCCATCTGTGCCCCGGTCACATCTGCAAAAAAAAAAAAAACCTCCATTCACCTAACCACATAACTCTTGAATTCAACCATTGCATCTGCCAATCTACCCATTTCACTCATGACTACCATGTGATTTATTGACACAAACATGTCACCTATGTATACATCCATGATATTACCCATGAATACTATGTGATTCATTGACAGAAGCATGTGACATATATACACTCATGTGGTAGACCTAACCATGAACACAGTAATGTCATTTATTAGTACAATCATGTCAGTTTTGAACTAACCATGTTATCCATGAATACAGCCATGTCATTCATTGACCTAACCATGGCAACCATGAACACAACTATGTCATTCATTGACCTAACCATGTTATCCTTGAATACAACCATGTCATTCATTGACTTGACCATGGCATCTCTGAATACAACCATGTCATTCATTGACCTAACCCATGAAAAAGGACACATCATTCACTGACCTAACCATGTCATCCACTGACCTAACCATGTTACCCTTGAATACAGCCACATCACTTACCTAACCCTGTCACTGAGCTAGGTGGACATCTTTTCTTGTGATTCAGGTTAGCAGGAATTATTTTGAGGCAAATTCAGTATGTAAACAGAATTCAATTTTACGTAAGTACCAGATATTACATTTTAATAATAGACTATACACAATATGCAGGTGAATACTATAGCTCAAAATGGTCCCTTTCCCCCAAAGTGTGCAGACCAGATAGTAAGTAAGCTAATGATTGTAAGAAAGAAAAAATCATAACATTACATGAATTTATTTACTATCATCAACTTTATTCTTTGCTGAAATATATTATTTTGATAGTTTTAACTAATCTTAAATTCAAATCGATATACAAGTAAAATATAATTTGTTTCATGATCAGTGATTCAGTATTCTTTGATGTTGTGAAATTTCAAAACTGGCAGCAAAATTATAAAATTGTTATCTCCAGTTTTCATCTCAAAAGTATGTTTGCCCCAACCATACCTGTCAATTTGTACAGGAATCCCGTAATATGTACGGTTTTTTGGGGGCTTTTGCAGTGTACATTTTGTACAGTTTTTTATATTTAAAAAAAAAATGAGGCAAGTCCTTATTTTCATGCTTCAATCACTACATCTACCTTTATTTGGCCTTTCATACCCTCTGGGTGTACTGAATATTTGATTCTACCACTCTCCATGTATACATTTACCTCCTGTATAACACCTACAGGTGGTTAGTGATAACTGTGGCATATGTGCACGTTCTGTTACCGCTTGACTGCATATTGGGCTAAGCGACCAAATTATCGGCCAATCAAAACACCTCAAACAAAACAAAACCGGTATGATTAATTAGCAGTGTTTTAAGCGGCTTTGTTGCACTGTGTTTACTCAAACCAGATCCTCACGAGTGGTTCACTTTGATTTTAATCCAGCGAGTCAGCGTAATTAAATTAATGAAAAGTACTTTACCGACATCAGTGTTGGTTTACTTTATGAACTGATTAAATGACAGTAATGATTCTTTCATTTTTAATTTATTATAAAGACAATCAACTTTCATGTGCGATATTGCGTTAGAAGCGAAACAATTACACTAATTAATGAGCTCTGTTCATATTTAAAAGAGAAAATGTTTGTTATGATCACTTTAGAAGTAGTTGTCAAGCAAGCTGTTATTTACTATATGGATAAAATGAGTTTGCTAAATTATTTTCACAAGGAAGGTAATAACGACGATTTGAGGAAGTAAAATTCTTGTGAAAGTGGAGGGATAAAACGTAAGACTGCAACTGAGTGTGAGAATTCCTTAAACCAAGAGAATGTAAAAATTCTAACGAACATTTCACCAAATGGACCAGAGCTTGAGGACTTTAACTCAGACACAGCTATCAACTGCTGGCTTAGTGCTAGTGCAGGTGGCAGACATGTACATGGACATTTTTTTTCAAATTCCAGCAGCTAAAACATATATACATGTACCTGAAGTAGCCAAACATATATCAACATCTGTTTCAGAAAAATTAAATTCTTTTTATAAATAATTATGTTGCATATTATTTTATTTGTTCTTTCTATGGATTAAGTACATACATCTCATCAAATCTCGGCAAGTGATTACCATTTTGGGACAAGTGAAAAGTAAGGTGGCCATGTGAAAAGTAAGGTGGGACATGTGAATTTTCTGAACCACTTGTCCTGGACAAGTGGATGAAAAAATTCTTTGCTCAGCCCAGTTTTTGGCGTAAGGTTTTTCTGGTCTTTGTAAGATTTTTTTGTCTGGTGTACAGGTTTTTGTCTCAGGAGGTTGACAGGTATGCCCAACCATATCTATATTCATTTAAAGTTTAACCTCCAAAGTTTGAACATAGCTGATATCACAAAATTACATACATCAGAATGAAAAATCTGCAAACATTAACAAATATAGATTTCCACAGTTTATGTAATAGGAAGTGACTTAATAATCAGTCAATCGTTTCATGAAAAGCCACTCTCTCCCTGTTTTGTATTATATGTAGGTGTTCTTAGCAATTAGTATCTAACACATGTACATTGATTTATAATAACTCTTACCTTTCTAAGTGTCGTGACCTCATCAAATCAATATCACTGCATCGGGTAGATGATACACACATTATGATGATACACACATTATGGGGCATTTTCCTTGCTGACGACCATGGCCATTTACACAATGACCTCACTATGTTATGTAACAAACTGTGATGATATGATGCAGACATAGGTAATATTTAATTAAAAAATTGACAGAATATCTGCAATGGTTCAAGAGTGACATTCCAGAAAAAAGAAACAGCTCATTAACTTGTATTTTCCCTTGGTTTCAAAAAGTATACCTTTGCATGGACAGAAGTCAGCACCTTACATTTTTATTTGCCTTGACATTGATCATGAGACACCAAGTGTTATTGCATGGTGTAAGACACACCACCTAGTCATGATTTATAGATGGTAAAAGTTTCTTTAAAATATCTTTGTTAGTCAAAAGTTATATTCCAGACAAGGTTACAGGATGGTCACCACCTTAAATCGAGAGTTACTTCCCTTAAAAAAATAAAAGTAATCTAGTCAACATTACGGAGATGCTTCATAGCTTTCAAAATGATCTTTAAGCATCTTATCATATAGGAACAAGTTTGTAGTGCGTTTCAAAGTCAGTTGATAAGAAGGAAAGAAATATAATAATTTCAGTTTTCAGCTAAATATCTAGACTTTACTTTAGTTCCATGAAATATTGACACCTTTTTTCTTCTATAGTTACTTACATTTAACCCTTTACTGCATGATGACGTCTTTTGACGCCAACCCCTTTACTGCATGATGACGCCTTTCATGACAAATCCGATTAAGATACCCAGAACTACTAAAATTAGGTCTTCGTACCCAAAACTATCACTTATATGGCTGAGAGAATGAATCTAGAAAATAAATATGAAGCAAATCATTAGTTTATTCGCAGGATTAAAGCAACTGCACAGTTCAATCTACACGCATCAGTTGTATGGAATCAGGACACAACTAATACTTCCGGTTCAGTACCCACGAATGTAGTCCGAGTCTATTTTTAGATCATTTTTTCCTCTCTCAATTTGGTGGTGATGTATACATTAGATTTAGTCATTCTTAGTATTCATTTAAAGGAAATTAGTTATTGTTTAGAATATGAGCATTATAGTGTGGTTGTCAGTGTGTATTTTGGCGACAGTGCACAGTGAGTAATGAGGCATTGGTGCTGATCCGGAAGTGAAATCTGTGACTCATTGCACATTGCTTTGTTTACAGTCCAGCCATTCATAAGAATGCCGGTTAACCTATGACAAGAACTTCAGCGAGAGTTCATCTTTGAAGATACTTTACAGCAACATATGATTTATTAGGATTTGGACACAGTGGAAAGTTCAGTACTGACAAACAAATGTAGATACTATATAGGAAAATTAATTTTGCTCTTATTCCTGTCAGTAGGAAAGTTATAAAAGTTTAAATTGTTATCCCGAGTTTATTATTCAAGGTAGATGCATGAAATTTGGACATTTTGTGTATATTGGCTTTAAAAATAGAACTATGAAATTAAAAATTTAAAAATTTAAATATTTTTAAAAATTTAAATTAATTTTTAAAATAAAATTAAAATTTTCAAATTTTAGTAAAAAAAATGCACATGTATAGAGCCTATGGGGTTGATACTTATTATTGTCACCATGTATGTATTTCTACATCTTATACAAGTTACAAAGGTGGATATTTTTGAAATTCTGTCAGAGAAAATCTTGTTCAAATCTGTGCCAGCACCTAACAGTATTTGGATACTTTGGACAGGCAATGTAGCATCAAACAGGTTATATGGGCTATTGTCATATAGGGACCCTGAGACTACCATTTGGAAAAAGAAACATGTCCATAGACTGGCATTCATGATAAAGATGGGAAGTGTAAACATTCCAAAAGAGTTAGATGCATCGCATTTATGCCACAATAGTTTGTGTGTGAATGCAGATCACCTCAGCCTGGAACCCAATCACATCAACAGCAAATAGGCAGTACTGCATAGGATATGGGAATTGTTTTGGACTTGGTGAATTTCCAAACTGCATGCTACAGTTGAAATTGTGATATGGAATAATTACAGGTATAATGATATGCCCTGCACACCCACCCACCTACATCCATAGAGAAATGTACATTAGCATGACATGGCTGGCTAATTGCTGGTTGCATGGATAAAATGAGATTAGTTGATTGATTGATTGATTGATTGATTGATAAATAGATGTATGCATTGATGATTGTTTGTTTTAGTAAGGAGGATAGAAGAAAGAAAGAAAAACTGGTCTTTTTTTTATTTGACTATGCTGGTATGACAGCTTTATCTTAAATCATACATACACTATTTCATTCATTCATTCAATGCTACATTCATTCATTCATTCATTCATTCAGACAGTCAGTCAGTTAGTTCATGTTATTTTAGAATATGTTAAAATATTTGTTTGTTTGTTTGTTTATTTCTTTATTTATGTCTTGATATTCTGAGAAAACTGTTTCGACCTCTCCATAGGTCTCATCAGGTGGTAGTAGGTAACACAACTGCACATAGCATGCGTTGTGTTACCTACGGATTTCCCCACGACAGTTTTCCTTTAAGTATTATGTGTTTTTCATTGTGACTTTTGGGCACTGTCCTTTTCTACATGGACTAAGATAATTTTTTCTGTCTGCAGTGTCCTTGGCTCCTGGTAAACCTGTGCGTAGGAGTGATCGCCCTTGGAATAACTGTGCAGTCAGACTTCCTGTGTTGCTGGGCTGAGTTCTGTTCCTCAGATGAGCCTGAATCATATATCTCTGTCTTTCAAGTACATGTTTCCTGTTTTCCGGATACTTCTGATACAAATGATGGTAAGTACAGTGTTTTATCCATTTGATCTAGTGATCTCAGAGTACTTGGTGAAAGTATACCCCCCAAGTGTTTTACTTTTGTTTTCAGAGATGATCCAAGTCTGTTATTGAGTCTGTGAATTGTTGAATACACTCTTGCCTCAAAGTTTCTTGAATAGTTAACATTTTTAGGTACGGAAACACTGATTGATCTGTTCACAGCCTCACATTTCTGCGTGTTTGTATTAAGTTGCAATCTTTGTACAACATCACAGGAAAGTTTCATTTTCAGCACTTCCAGGAGAATATTCTTATCACTTTCTGTCATGTCTAGATGAGTCACTTGATGAAGTCCCAGAAATGCAAATCATATCCACCAACTGTTAGTACTTCCTCCCCGACAAACCTTAGAATAATGCTGACATTTTTTGCAGTCCCCAGAATAACATTGCAGAGCAGCATCCAGTACTTGGGGAAGTTGACATTGGATAATTCTAACATCACCACCGGTGTCTTCCATCATTTGTTTGAAGATCAAAACTGCAGCGGGCTTTAACATCTTGACTGAGAATTGTCTGCTTAAGCTTTTTTCCTTCTCTTGTTCTTATTCCCAGAAACATATTTTTCCCTAAAAGTTGCAGAACTGCACTGTTTGAGATCAGGACTGTCACATCTGTTGTCCTGATTGCCATTACGATGGATGATATCATTCCACATTTCAACATTTTTATTCATACAGATCATACGTGTTCCCTCATGCTGATTCACTTCTGTCTCTTTCAGGGTCAGTCTTGCTTTGGATGATGGCCATAGAATTCTAGCAGACTCAGGTGTGCCATTACAGTCTGGTGCCACAACTGACTGGAGACCCCCACCTGTCGGCTTCGTCACTGCCATGAGAGAGAACTTGTCTGCATTCATTCTTCTGGTCACTTGAGCAGATGCAGCACTGGAACTTGGTAAAGTATCATCAGTCATAAATCTGACCCCTTTGTTATGTGGAATATTTCCTGGTTTAAATAAAGTTTTCTTCTTCTTGGTGTACCCTTTCATGGTTTCAGTTAAAATAACTGCATGTAAAAGTACAAGAATTATCCTCTCTCCCACTTATATAACTGGGAAAAGGTATGCTGCCCTGGTATCATAGAACTTCACGAACTCTTCAATACTATTGGAAGCCTAACATCTAAGAGCTCCTCCCCTTAAGGGGTGAAAATTACATCACTACCTTAGTTACTACCCCTAACTAGCGTATTCAGATGCTACCAGATTTCAGGTGCTACCTATTATTGACAGGCCCTGGTTTAATTACTTCACACCTGATAAGGAAAACCATTGATGTTTGTGATAAAGGAATGGAGACATGTTGCAAAAGAACAAAATTTGTCAACTTGAGTTTTTAAATTTTCATGATAATTTAATTTAAATTCAAATCTTTAAATAAAAATATGTATCATATTTTAAAATTGACTCTCCACAGAGAGTTTAGCAGCCAGGTTTAATTTCTAGTAATTTCCAGATTTGTATGAGGACTAAAAACTAACTACAGTTTATTTCAAGTGTGTATCTTAATTAATAAATTAACCATTCAACTTTAAGTTTTGTGCATTGTTCACAGTCGGCCATTTTAAAATTCATAGTGTTTGTAATACAATGGTGTCAGACAAAATGTATATGCATGCACCAAATTCACTGAAACTTTGCAGCAGTATTTCAGACACATTTATTTTAGTTTTTTTCCATTCAGGTGACAATTTCTGTAGTCCGAGTATATTTTTAGATCATTTTTTCCTCTCTCAATTTGGTGGTGATGTGTACATTAGATTTAGTCATTCTTAGTATTCATTTAAAGGAAATTAGTTATTGTTTAGAATATGAGCATTATAGTGTGGTTGTCAGTGTGTATTTTGGCGACAGTGCACAGTGAGTAATGAGGCATTGGTGCTGATCCGGAAGTGAAATCTGTGACTCATTGCACATTGCTTTGTTTACAGTCCAGCCATTCATAAGAATGCCGGTTAACCTATGACAAGAACTTCAGCGTGAGTTCATCTTTGAAGATACTTTACAGCAACATATGATTTATTAGGATTTGGACACAGTGGAAAGTTCAGTACTGACAAACAAATGTAGAGACTATATAGGAAAATTAATTTTGCTCTTATTCCGTATCTAACAGCGTACCCGCCATTTGTAAACATGTGCTCTGCATCTCGCAGTTGCGACGTGAAGTCATTTGAAATTTTGAATATTACAGTTGAAAGATTTTTGATAATATACACTAGAATATGCCATTCTTTGAACTATTCCAGTTTATTATTATCAAGGTTTCACCAAAAAAGAGGAATATTAGAGCGAACTTCAAACTTTGGAACGAGGCTATACGCTAAAAATAAGTTACTGCTACGTGTTCACTTCTTAAGTTCATAACCGTCATTTCACCAAACAGATAGGACCAAGAATCACCAATTTCTCAGACATATGGATTTTCTATATTTAAAAGACATTTACTCGCTAACTGTAATACTAATCAGCACCAAAAATATACAAATGAAGTCCTCGAATATTCGTCTATTTTTAGAAACACGGAAAAACCACGGTCACATGGCACGGCAAATTCTGCTCAACTTCACTAATCGATAGTGCATGTTTATCGCGGTAAAATTTAGGATTTGCCATTAGAGAAACGTGTTTCAATACTTTTAAATCATTAATTAATGTTACATATCATTTTAAAATCATAATTTGTTGAATTTCGTAAGAAACTTGATGCACGATAGCGAGTGCCTCAATGAGTGAATAGAGCACCTTACATTTCGAAATCCATTAAAATCGTTAAATATAAATACTGCACATAAATACTGATTTCATTCTCGATTGCCATCCCATACCAGTAATTGTAAACAATCTATTTAGGAAAGCTTGAGCATTGAAAAAGACAACATAATTATCTGTGCAATCAAGAGATATCATATTGGCAGCAGGCAAAACATAATTTGGTCAGTGAATCTAAATTTTAGTGAAAAGGGACAAAATTAAAGTAATGCTTTTCCATCTGTCACAGGGCACATACTAACAAGGTAACCATTGAAATAGTTTCAGGCAAATAAAATAAAGTATCCACTCATTATTTGGCTTCCTTTTTATAAAGTTATTGTTGGTGATTATTTCAAGATACATGCATCATTATTTTCCTATTCATTCAAGCTAAGTTACTTCACAGAATTTCCAATAATTGTTTACCTATGCAAGCCTGTTGACTATGAAATATAATTCTTTTGTACAATATTTTTGATTTTAATTAAATACTTGTTAAAGACATCGAATTATGTGCTTTTTTGTCATTCTTTTCAATAATGTGATAAGTTAAACAAAATAGTGATACAGTTACAAACTGAATGCATTTCATAATGCTATTATATTAGACATTTTTATTCCACACACATTTTGGCTGTCATGATTTCAGAAACATACATTCCCACTACCATTGACTGTCTCCATTAAGATATTCTTGCTCTTAATGTTAATTTTGATTGAAAATTATTTAATGATGTTTATTCCATGTGTAAGTAATGATGATATTCATCCTCTTTATTATTTTCTCATAATAAAATATTTGATGATTCCCAATAAGCAAAACATCTAATATGCTAGATTAATCATATGATAACTACATGTCTTAATTTTCTTCTTAATTCACAAATTACATGGTGAAATGAAAGATCATTACTTCTGAGTAGTGTGATTGAGACATTGATCTTTGGGAATATTTCATGGTTTATGAAGACATTTTTAAAAATAAATTTGTATACAGCAGTTCATATTTTTTAATAATCGTTCAAGATCTGACATCTTTGACACTCAGTACTCAAACAAGATATAAAGAATGGAATGGCCCTACCATATTTGCCTATAATGCCCTCCCCTCTGCCATGATTTCTAGCATCCATCCCACATTGTCCAGATTACTAAAAAAAACTTTGTCCAGATTACTAAAAAAAACTACTTAAAACTGTGCTATCTTCAAATAATTTCATATATTATTATGTTTTATTTAATATAGAATACTTCTATGAGTGGAAGCTTCTTTGTTCTTTATTTTGAAAAGAACATCCTAAATATTGTTACCAAAAGTGTTCTTGGGTTGAGAAATACTTATACCAGTATGCCCTTTTTGTTATGTTCCAAAAATTACACCTTTGCCCAAAAAATGAGCCACATTTGTCAAATGTGCCTCTCTTGTGTACCCCTCCAAAATTTGATTTTCACACAATTTTATTTTTATATGACTTGAGTATTCAGTTTTATATAAGGCCAACCAAAAAAAATGTTTTTCGTATTGCACTGGTTTTAAAATTAGGGTAGGCAGGTATTTTTTTTTTTTAACATATAATTCAAATAATATTTTAAGTGCTTCAAAGTACTGGGCAAAACCGGCTCAATAAGATGCACAGATAAATTTCGGTGATTTGATTTTTTTTTTATTAAAAAACATTTTTTTTTTTTAAAATTGCGGGGTGGGGTGGGGAAAAGTGCTAGGGTTGGCAATGAGAAACAGGGACATTTGGAAGACCAGAAACACATTTTTTGTTGGCCTAAGCCAGCTTTAAGGAGATTTTTTCCATTGCCTATGCCACTATATCTATCTATCTATCTATCTATCTATCTATCTATCTATCTATCTATCTATCTATTATCCATTCTTGAAATGGAATATTTATTTCAGCAACTGATGCAATTCAAGTTCTTTCTTTCTTTTGACGATTGTTTGTTTTTGGATTTTTTTCCAAATCCCAAAGTAAAAAAAAAGTACATGATTAATTATTTTCTGATTATGTTCCCTGACACACGAATATTAAAACCATGTGCTTCCAAACAGACTACAGATAACTTTATCTTAGAATATAAGAGCTTATTTCATCATCAGTGGTCATCGTGGTATATTCCTTGTGTCTGGATCAAAATAATGCAGCACCAAAGTCCATGCTTATGTATATATGTGAATAAATACACATGAGATTGATTATACTACTTTTATCTTCATGGTTTTTATGAATTGTTTGTCATTCTTCAGCTTTCTTTCAACATCTTTTGAACTTGAACACAGGCATTCATATTTTGGAGATATGGTATAAAATCATCTTTAATATCTTAATATTATCGCTGCATTTTTTAATTGTTACCATAGTAGCACAGCTGTTTGGTATAAATTTCAACAAATTCAGTGTTAGACCAAAATACTTTTTTATATTTGAAATGCTTAAGACCATGTGAGTACATAAAAAAAAAATATAAGCACAGAATATACATCCAAAACTTTATTGAATTTAAGTGTTCAATCTTAACACTTCACTATTGTGCCAATATTTGGTGGAACTTGGACAATCCAAGCCAAATAAACAGAAAATCTTGCTTTTCTAACAAAAAATTGGAAGCATGACTGATTTGGCAATAAATTAGTAAGCTTAATATAAATGAATAATGAAAAGTATGTAATTTTTGTCATGATTTGAACACATTCTAGACTTGATTTGGTTGCCATGGTAACCAACCATTTCATCCCCTGTATGCTGAAATATAGTATGCCCAATACCAATCCAATGTCCACAACAAATTTCCCACTATAAAGGAAATTATTATTGCACAAGAAGTAACTCAAAAGTGATGCCAAATTATTGAATTAATGGATAAATCCTGTGCAAAATAAAGCACCTGTTGTGCCAATATTTGGTGAAACTTGGACAACCCAAGCTAAATAATTAGAAATTCTCTCTTTTCTCAATCAAAAATTGAAAAAATTCAAAGCATGACTTATTTGGCAAGAAAATAGTAAGCCTAATATAAATGAATACTGAAAAATATGCAATTTTGTCATGATTTGTACACATTCTAGGCTTGATTTGGTTGCCATGGCATGGCAACCAACCATTTCATCCCCTCTATGCTGAAATAAAGTATACCCAATATCCATCCAGTATCCACAACAAATTTCCCACTATAAGGAAAATTATTATTGCACAAGAAGTAAACTCAAAATTGATGCCAAATTATTGAATTAATGGATAAATCCTGTGCAAAACAAAACACTTGTTGTGCCTATATTTGGTGGAACTTGGACAATCCAAGCCAGCTAATTAGAAAATCTCTCTTTTCTCAATCAATAATATAAAAAATTCAAAACATGACTGATTTGGCAAGAGAATAGTAAGCCTAATATAAACGAATACTGAAAAATATGCAATTTTGTCATGATTTGTACACATTCTAGGCTTGATTTGGTTGCCATGGAAACCTCCGTTTCATCCCCTGTATGCTGAAATAAAGTATACCCAATATCCATCCAGTGTCCACAACAAATTTCCCACTATAAGGAAAATTATTATTGTACAAGAAGTAAACTCTAAAGTGATGCCAAATTATTGAATTAATATATAAATCCTGTGCAAATCAGGCAGTCCAGCCTCCAGACTGATGTGCAGTATCATATAGGAACAAGTTTGTAGTGCGTTTCAAAGTCAGTTGATAAGAAGGAAAGAAATATATTAATTTCAGTTTTCAGCTGAATATCTAGACTTTACTTTAATTCCATGAAATATTGACACCTTTTTTCTTCTATAGTTACTTACATATATGTATAGATATATATACTATAATAAACCTGTGGATGATATCAATGTTTCGCAGAGTTAAGATACCTATTTTCGAGGGTCTTTACTGGTTGAAGGGGACACTAACCTATACTCATGTGTTCTCTGACAATGATCTAAAGCTGCAGAATAAGAAACCTCTTTTGATATCATTCAGCTGTGATATGATTTTTTTTTTTTATTTTAACAAGGGGTCAGGTCTAGTTGTCTAGTAGTGACTTGTAGGGTTACCAGTTGTCAGCTAGCAATAGTTTTATCAATACAACTTTTTACCTTTGAATTAATAGAATACATATACAGTTTTTCAATTTTCTTTCTTATGTACACATCTGTTTGGACTATTTATCATACTTTATGTCATTATAGTCATAATAACTAAAATACTAGCCATTATTAATAATATTATATAATTATTCTTTTAAGAAATTTGAGCATGTTGCCAAGATAATGTTCTGGGGCTCAAGAGATTTAGAGCCACAGTGTCACAGGAGGCATCAGTTTAAATACTGGGTTGGGTTTGTTTTTTTTCCATTAAGGTTTTATTTTTCAGGAAATGGGTTTGAAGAGAAAAACATTTTGGTCATATATCTGTTATAAATCTGTTCGTTATCCTGTTTCCATCACCTTTAAATTTAGTGACCAGATTAAGAGGACAAGGTACATGGAAATTTTAAAATAGCCTTTTAAGTGACATGGAATTTGTAGATATCCTTAAGAATTTTATATCTGCTACTATCGATCATTATAAGATGAATAATGGTATACAATAACACTCATGATGCAACTAATTTTAACATAAATGATCAATTGTTTTGGGAAACTTCTAAACTAATCATATGCAGAAAAACCATCTCTTACTCTTTTATAAAAGACAAAAGGATCAGCTGGAGTTAAGAAATTGAGTCTAAATTAAAATGTTTATATGATAATGAACATCTTGAAGATAAGGTCAATAACACTGGCATACTGGAAGCAAATTTGAAAATTCTTTGGGAAGAAAAAGTTAAAGGCATGATCTTAAGAGCAAAAATAAGATGGAAAGTAGAGGGGGGGGGGGACTCACTGATAAGCTCTATATTCTCTATATTCGAGAAAAGGCATTACACTGACACATTGATACCTAAGCTTATCCTTGATGATGGAAGTGAACTAACAGATCTGAATAGCATTTTAATTGAAACACTAGAAATCCCCAATAACTCTCATTTGAATATCTTTTTTGACTCTACAAATCCATTTATTTGCAAACAATCTGCATATGAGAAAGAAGTGCTTGAAGTCCCTCTATGACTGCAAGAATGTCTATACGCACTGAAAAACATAAAGAATGGCAAGTCACCTGGCTTAGATGGTTTTACTGCGAAGTTCTATACATTTTTCTGGGTTCACCTGGAGCCTATTTTGGCTAGAGCCCTAAATTATACATATGAAAACAATAATCTATCAGTTACACAAAAAGCATGGAGTTATCACATGTATTCCTAAAGAAGGAAAACCAAAATCTTATCTAAAAATTTGGCAATCCATCTCTGGTCGTTTTGCACTTCTTGGAATTAAATTTGATTTGAGGAAAAGCAATACCACTGTAGTAAATTATACAGAGAAAATTTAATCAATTAAAAAAATTACTTGCTAATTGGTCTTTTAGAAATCTCTCCGTGGTTCGAGAAATCACAGTTAATAAATCTTTTGCTTTGACTATGCTTGTTCACGGTTTTATGGTACTTCCTGATCCTCCAAAGGAAATCATGCAGCATATTCAAACAGTCCTTTTTAACTTCCTTTGGAGTGGAAAGGTGACAAAATTAAAAGGAACATTCTAGTCAGTAACTATCAAGATGGTGGGTTGAAGATGCTACACATGAAATCTTTTTGTCATGCACTCAAGATCATGTGGATAAAAAAATTAATGTATTCACTGAACCATTCACCATGGAAACTTTTTCTTATAGACATACTTGAAGAGTTTGGAGGGGACAATATTCTGATTTAAAGAAAGAAGGACTCCACATAGTTTCACAGAAGTTAAACAGTTTTTGGAAAGATGCATTTTTTGCATGGTTGGAATTGGATGACTATCCCACCACAACCCCTGAACCAATTTTATCATTGCCTCTCTGGTATAATATATCAAGATAAATGATAATACAATCTTCTGAAGAAATGGTGTGAAAAGTCTCTATTGTTTATTAATGACAAAATTAAGGAAGATGGCATGTTCCTTGCATACAGTGAGTTCATACAAAAATTTAATATTACTTTTGTAGAATTCAATGGAGTTTTTGATGCAATACCAGGAACTTAGACAAACACTATTAGAAATGCTATAACATTAGAATCTCCACTATATGAAAATTTACATCTTCTCAGAAAGCTGGAGAAGATTGCAAAATCATTTTATACATTATATATGAGGAAAAAAAATACTTCCAGTTCAAATGGAAATTAAATGGAACCTGATTTTAGATCTGAATTACTCACGCGAAGATTGGGAATCAATATTTTTCTTTACCTATTTTGGGTACAGGACTTAAGAGTTTTCAATACAAATTTCTCCAGAGAATTGCTTAACATGAAAATCTCTGAAACATGAAAACAGTGTTGATAAAATTTAGGCCAGTTCTTAGAGACAAATGTCATATTGACTTAGATTTAACAGAAGATACCATATTATTTGGAATTATAAATTCACCAGAATTGGAGTTCATTAATGTATGCTTAATTCTGATAAAAAAGTACATATATACTTGTAGAATTAAAAATTGCATTCCAAGCTATTGGTACTTGCATACAACAAATCAAATTTTACAAAACATCAAGAATTATATTCTACATCTTGTACTCCTTGGCAAGGGCAAAAATAGTAAGAGGATGGTGGGAAAAGATTAAAGCAGCACTGACAGCTATTCAGTAATTAGTTATGTAACAAACAAATATGTGTGTGTGCGGGTATTTATGTGCATAATGTGTATATCTGTTTATATATGTACACATATATATTGAAAATTAACAATTTACTTTGCATGTATATATGTATATAACTTAACCAAATAAAAAACAACAACACACAAACAGAAAAAATAAATACATGAAAAAAAATCATTGGCCTCATATGTAACTACTGAATGAAACGGCAATATGAGTGAATTGCCTTGACCAAGGATCCACCATGGTAGCGTACCTGGGTTGGAATTGAACCCATGACCTTTGATTTGCAAGTCCAGCTGCTGATCTGTTATTCTTTAGGAACAATTTTCTTCCATTCCTTCATATCCATGGAGGTGCCTGCTAAAGCAGGTTTCACTGTACTTTCAATGGATACAAGACAATTTTTATTGTTTTCATGACAACTACCTTGTAGCTTACATAGAAAGCACAGTAAAAAAAATCAATATTTTAGAACTTTTATTCTTGACATGAACATAATGTACCCTTGTCTGTCAGTATCTTGCACCTTGATTAAAACTGCATTGCCTCTCAGAATATCATACATTGAGATAATGACATAATGATTTAGTGGTCATACTAATGAGATACAATAAAGATAATTTTGAAAAAAAATGTGCCTCAATTCTGTAAACAATTGCCTTGAAGTCAAGACAGTGGGGAAGGAGAGGGAATGGGAGATTCCTCAACCTGTCTGCCCAAAAGTTTAACATGCAAGTGAACTGAGATGATTTAAACTAACAATTTCATCACACACTCAGCTGGCATGATCTCCACAAAGAAAATGACCAGTGTCACTAAGTCATATAGTGGTGCAAGGTCACTGTGCAGATCTAAAATATGCATACCTTGGCATAAAAGATTTAACAGATAGGTAACAAGTATGTTGCAGACAAGCTATAACTATTGTAATAGGTAGTAATTATGTGCTGTGGTTATTTTTACCAGTGTAGTACAATCTTTTGACCAAGTATTCATGAGAATGGTAAGGTAGGCCTCTTTTTCAAAAGCATTGCATCACTTTATGAACTTTAACATGATTTTTAGTGAGCAGATCTAGTACTTTCACAAAGAAATAAATGAACCAAACAGAAAGATCCAGATGGATTTTGGCAGCAAGACCAGCATTGTAGTTACTAGAAGTTACAGAGAATACTAGAGTTGAATCTGTCAAAATAGGTTGTGGGAGGGAATGCAGCTTTTTGTTTAGTGGTGGGGCATTTGTGTTCTTTGAATACATCTGTAGTTTGAATACTAAGGAAATTCCCTGTGTTGTTTTTTTTCCATACTTCCTACAAGTAACAAGACCTATGACATGAATGTATAATGGCTTTGTTTATTCTTTTTCCACAAATTACTTTGGCAAGATGTGGGTATCACATTTTTCAGACAAATGTGGAATTGCTACAGTTTTCCATTTAAATGAATGACATGTTTGAATAAGGCCACAGCAGATATATTTCTTGCAAGCATCTTGGAAGATGTATCATTGCATGGAACCCTTGCTAATAGGTTTGCTTTTTCTTCTTGCAGATTCAGAGACAGATCCGCAGACATAACAGAAGAGAAAGTGGAAAAGAAGTAAGTTGTGCAAGATTTAAATAAGGGTTCACACTATTTTTGAAAATGCTTGAATCTGATGTTGGCATCCTGCAGTCTTTCCTGTGGCGCTAGTTTTTTCCTACTTTTTGGTCAGACACCTTGGCTTCCCTACTTTTTCCAAAATGGCCCTACTATTCCTACATTTTAACATTGTATGTTGAAAGTCAATTACATATTGCATGAACGTCCATAACAAAGTGAATTCAGTTATGGTCTCTGTGATGTGAAACAGGGTGTTTCAGGTTTATGTGCATATTTTGGTCATTTCATAATGTATTCAGATCACATGACTTCAGATAAGCACAGTAGAAACTATACATTGTAATTCATTAAAGCTGATATGAGTACTTAGATTACATTAGGATTAGTATAAATGTTGAATCAACTACCACTAGAACAAGCAATTTAATTTTTTTAGTTTCTGAAACATTTCTTAAATTTGACAGTCCTAAACATCATAAAGATATTTTGAAACAACCCATATAAATGGACGTGAGAGCACATGCACAGATGTCTACACACCATAGTGGTTACATGTTCAAACCATAATGGTTACTGTTGTTATAGATGAGTAACCTCAACTTCACAACTACATGCTTTTAATGCATAATTAAAAACTGAATGTAAATCTTTTGGACTTTCAATGTTTGGTGAAGTTTTGGAAACTGAAAACAATTGCTTATTCTCGTGGCAATTGATTAAATATTTTTGCCTTTTTTGTAGTTACAGTAATGTAATCTAGGCATTCCTGTCAGTTGCAGTTAATTACCATTTGGTGTCTTTTGCTGTGCTCATATAAAATCATGTGACCAAAATACATGGTGTAATTACCAAAGTGGGCACATAAACCTTAAGAACTAAAGGCAGCCTGGAGTAAAGAGACAGCTGGTATGTGAGTAAGGGCATGTTATTGTTCAAGTTTGTGAAAGCAAGTGAAGTAAAGGTTTTATTTTGACAAGTCATTTGCATACATTAATACTATTTTTTATTATAAAACAACCATAATGTCCCATACTTTTTCCCTATTTTATTTTTAAAAGTAAGCCTACTTCATCCATCCCTTTTTCACAAAGGGTTGCTGCAAAGACTGCATGCTGACATCAAGGTCACTAATAAATATATGACTAATGCCAATCCACCATCATTATGGTCTTTATTACTAACAATATAAAAACCTTCTTCAAATGAAGTATTGTGAAGTAAAGTGTGGGACTCTTGTATTATTTCAGTTAGGAAGCCAGAAAGTGATGCAGATGAGACTCGTGTTGATGAAGACACTGATGTTCATAAAGTCTATGTCAGAAAGAAGAAAAGAGGCAGAGTTTGCATAAGTAAGAATTACAATTCCTGACCTATATCTTGTGACTAGTACTTTTGTGACAGTAAGTTAAAAGTTGTAAAGTTGACGGCAACTATAATCACATTTTCTGTCATATTTCCACTGCCCCCATCGAAGGAATTGGTAACTCTTTCAGAATTTATAATTTTATACAAATGCCTGAATCGCACAAATATAGGTAGTCAAACACTGCACTGAAATTACTGCACGTTAGAGTAATTTACAAGGAAATGTATTTTGCAAGTGTCATGGCACTTCCCTGTTATATAAGTAGCATTATCTTAGAAATTCACATTATCTGCATTGTATATTCATAATATGTATGCATAACTGTGAAAATCTTTTTATCCTTGGCTAGAAGTCCAAATATGTAAATGTTCACCTTGATATCCACTAGAGTCTACCAGAGAATGGTCTTTTTTCAATAATAACCTCCCATCACACACTCAGACATTTTTATTGATGATTGTCATGGAATATAAAGCCCCCCCCCCCCCCCCCCCCGAAAGTTACATTTCATCATATTCTTTACTTTTATTGGGATAAAGGCTGGAAAATATATATTCATGACATTATTGCCATCAGTGTAGTTTGATAACTAATAGATAAATATGTATATATGTATATTGCATATCCTTATCTTTTTCCAAGATGAAAGTTATTGCACATTTAAATTCTTAAATGCAGTTGTACAAAATCTATTTCAGGAAAAATTACATGGATGAAAGAAGAAGATATCCTGAAAACAAGTTTCGGCCACCTGCTGAAGGAGGGACATCTTCCAAGACACAGACAAATAGAGAAGATATTTGCTAACAGACTTCTTGTGGTGTTTGGTTGGTGCTCAGTGGAAATATTGAACCAAACTTTGTGTGTAGGTATATCTTGACATTGTCTAAGACAAGTTCATTGATCTTCTAAGAATTTTGTACTGCACTTACAGGTCTACTTGCAAGGTGTATTTTTGAACATATAAACTTGGACATGTCAGAAAATATTTACGTGCAGTTAGATAACCAAATATGGCTGGCTCCCAACACAGTTCAGCTTGAGATAACGATTTCATTTGGCAAATACTGGCTGATGATAGCGATGATGACAATGATTTTTAAAGTTTTGAAGTATATGAGATTATTCGAGCCCGGAAAGTGTTACTGGAAATACCAGTGAGTAATTTTGAAATAGAAAATTATGTTGAATACAAGTCCAATGTACATGCTGGAAGGACAAAAACAGGCCGGTCAACCCCTATTAAGCGGTCCTTCAAAATTAAATGTCAAAAAAGCAGAACACTAAGCCTAATTAAAGTACAGGCAATTTAAATGTAGAGTGCAATTTTTCATTTCTTTTCTCAAACAATTCTGCCTTGAGGGATCTTGTGCTACAAAACTGTATAGCACTCTAAGGGTTAAGATAAATTGAATAAATAAAAATCAAAAAAGAAATTAAAAAGTAAGGATATTTATTTTTTTATCAGAATAACTCGGCCTGAACAAAGTGACTATGGCATTGATGGACTTAAAACCCTAATACAAAATTGTGGAACAGATAAGAAATCTGGCATACATGTAGTAGTCAGCAAAGCTCTGATTCAAGAAAGCAAAACTTTGGCAGAGCTCTTGTTAGTGAAAAATATTATTTTGGAGTAGAGATATCCAAGAGACAAAAACCTATGAACTGTTGAAAATTGTACATAACAACCATAAAGAACATTTTTCCAACTTGTTCAAGCTGGCTTAGCTAGCTATGCATATGTGAAAGAAGGTTCTCAACACCATACAATATTTATACACAGATAAGGAACAAATTAAGCAAAAAAATGATCAACAGATTAATGCTTATACAACTAGAGGAGAGATCTTTTGAGGATTTTGATTTCAATAGAGCAGGAAGAAAGAAAGAAAGAGACGGATATTTATGTGTTAGGTAAATATTGAACTATGGCCGTTTCCTCCTCCCCCTCATTTTTTTCTACCCCCCCCCTTATTTTGGTGACAAGGGGGAGCTCCCCCCTTTGGATCAAATCTTGGCAGCATCTCTGGTACCTTATTACTGAAAGTGATCACCTTTGTCCATGTTGGTTTGAGTCTCGGCTCAGCCAATGTGGGTACAGTACAGCTCACGTGATTTTTCGGAACCCCATGCATCGCGGTGGGGTACTTAATCCCCTCCACTTTAGCTCCGCGATAGCACTCCGCGGTGGAGGCATAAATTGGCATAAATACCTACAAATCACCACCGCGTTTCGGCAAGCACGCCGATGTAAACTCCACCGTGGAGGAGCTAGTCAACATTACTGATTGACATCTGAACAGCCAATGAATGAAGACTACCTATGGAAAGACGGAGACGTCAAGAGTGATTTACAACCGGATACCATTTGAAGAATCAGTCGTCTTTATTTCGATCATATTTGGACAATAAAAAAATTATTTCAAAAGGCTTGTATATTTAGTACACATTACTGTTTATAAAAGGTTGATCGACTTCTTTTGCAATAAGTTTATTCCATGTGTAAGTAATGATGATATTCATCCTCTTTATTATTTTCTGATTTTATGATTTTAATTTATTTCAAAGAAATATGAACAAACTTATCCACTGACTTGACGAGAAGCACACATTGCTGAGCTTCTCAAGCAGAATAAATTTATCATTTTGTTCCAAAGGAAAGTAATTCTCTGAGATATGGACAATTAAAATCCAAATTGACATCCGCTTCTGCTTACACACCCCCCAACAACAACCTAAAACACCGAATTTACACTGAAATGCAAACCGCGTGCTTAGTCATTATGCAGTAATAGCAGAGTGACGAGGCTGAATATTATGACTCCATGTGTACTGTAAGGGACTGACCATTTAATATATGGGGTTTATATGTTGTTGTTTTTTTTTTCGACCGGGATATTTTTTGTTCTTTAATCACAATATTTATTTATTTTAAGTGAAATATGGAACGGATTAACGTCTACTACAAAAATCAGAGAAAGACAATTGTTTTCATGCATTTACCCCCCCCCCTGGAAAAGTAAATTGTCTGTCCCTAATAAAGACTTGACTTCAGCGGATGTTCTACAGAAATCAAGGCAGTGACCATTGTGAACACTGTTGTAAAATATTAACAAGGGTTTGCATCAAAGGATGATGTAAGTTTCAGCTTGGGAACAGTGTGTTTTTATGACACGAAGCCATCTGACTTGGCGCGTTGTACTTTACAGCCGCAATTATGGTCTGGTCCCGCCATTAACAACGGAAGTTTGATAATTGTTAGTAATTAATCTGAACTCGGCTTATTACCGAAATGAAAAATAATATTGAAAATTCTAAAATCTGAGATGTTCTGAGATTTTAATTTCCAACAAGTTTAGAGCATTTTGCATGGATGTATTGTCTTCACATGTATCCTATTATTTGCTCATTTTTCTACGGCGAAAATATAAAAATAAAATATACTCTTTTAATTATTTTTATGCAGATATTAAAGAATGCAGTTTCCTGTTTGTGACTGTTAGAGCCTTTGGTTATTGAGCGTGTTTCTGTGCCTCGTCCCGCCCTGATTTTAAAAAAATAATAAATATATCCCTTTTACTTCGGTGTCCCCCCCCCCCCCCCCGAAAATTCCTGCAGATGCCCATGAACACACACACGACTTTAGAGCACGTGCTCGGGAGTTCCTGTGCAGTGGTGGGAAAATTTCTTTCTTTTTTGCTCCATAACGCTATAATGTCTAGCACGTTATTACTTTTTTACCACTACTGAACGTTTCCAGATTTCAGTTTGTGTACATTGAGATTTATAATCAGTCAGATTTTAATATTTTAATTCTGACGACTGACTAAAAATGTCGACAAGTCAAGCAGCGAAAAAGAAAAATTTTGGTTAACATTAATAAGCATTTTAGCGTTATTTTTGAAACTCGCATTAGTGAAAAGCTCTTCAAAACATAAGCAGAATCACGAAAAACTTTAATGGCAGGAACATCTTTTTGGCTTAGTGTGAATGAGGCGGCCGCTAATTGAAGAAAGCTAGCCAATCATGGAATACTTAAACTCTTACTGAAGCATTTACAACCCCCCCCCAAAAAAAACGGTTTTTAATAGTAATAGATTACAAAGACTTGCGCAGTAGTGCTTTGGATTCCATATTTTATGAGAGAGAGAGAGAGAGAGAGAGAGAGAGAGAGAGAGAGAGAGAGAGAGAGAGAGGAAGGGGAACTTTACTAAGAAGAGTTAATGATCTAAAATTATTCATCTTATTTTTCTGTATTATGCAATAGGAAAACGAACAGAAAAGAAAAAGTTAAACATTAATTTCATCTGATGTGCAAGTTTGTCAGATCAATGGCAAAGAAAACAAACCCGCAGAAGCGCTGCTGTTGTACTTTTAGGTTTACAGTTAGCACATGAAATTAACACGTCAATATCAGCAGTGCTGATGGCTTCTCTTGTGCTAGGTTACTTGCATGTGTCAACTACATGTATCTAGGATGACCATTTGCGGCCATTTGTGATTTTTAAAAAAAACGCTACTTTGGTAATTAATGCAAATTAGTACAGTTTAAAATAAAATAACGATGTGAAATCTTAATAATGCTTTATTTAAGCAATTGGATGTCAGAAAAAATCATACAATATGTGAATGAGTACTCATGCATGGAGTAACCGTCGGAACTTGAGCGATTTTGTTTCACTTCAGTCAGGTATGACTGCAGCTTTGTTATTAATTTGTTCGATGTTTATCGTTCTTTTCATTGCAGGTAGTACAATATCACTGACTTTCATATGATCATTAAAATTTTGTATTGCATTTACTGAAAAAGAAATAAAGATATGAATGCATGTTTAGATTCCGATAACACAGTATTGAAGAAAAAAAAAATTGATTCATTGCGCAAAATGTAGTATTAATACAGTTTGTGAGGCATTGTCATTACGTTATCATCATCTTAAATATGATTTGGCACTATGTATCATTTATTATCTTCGTTAGAACAAGGAAATATTTATAATTAACTGAATTACTATGTTTTTTTTAGTATCAAAAAGTTAGCAAATTGCTCCCCAGAGGGATAACGATGTAGATAAATCGGTGCCCCCCCCCTCCCATCTCTCTCTCAACCTCTGCTTGCACGGGTGATAAAAGGTAAACCACGCCCATATTATCGAGACCACATCCGCTCCGCAGTGGTGATCGGATGCAACTCCACGAGAAAGCGTGGTGTGCAGGGCTATTCTCCGCGACAACTCCGTCAGGATGCATGGAGTGATGGTGGAGGGGTTTTTCTTAATCCTCTCCACCCCCGCCGCGATGCGTGGGGTTCCGAAAAATCACGTGAGCTGTACTGTATGTGAGAAAGCCTGCCAGTAGCTTCCTGTGGGTCAGTGGTTCTTCCTGGGATTTTCGCCGAGTTCTTCCACCACCAAATATACTGGCTGCCATGTATAGCCTATCATGTGCTGAAAAATGGCATTAAACCCACAAAACAAAACAAAACCAAGCAGCACCTCATTATCAGTTTCTTTTGATGCTCCCCTGGAAACAGGTTAAAAAGTGACAGATTTAGAGATACACTGATGAAACTTGGTATAAATATGTCACAAGATATATACATACCATTTTGCTATAAAGATCTCGTAAAAAAAATGTCTTCACATTTTCCATGGAAATGAGTTGAAAATGCCAACTTAGGAATCTTTATACATCAAACTTGTGCTCTGGATGTGCCTTTTGCTATTAGGAACTATTCATTACTAGCATATATATGTTTTCATTGGAAAGAAGTTGTATATTTCTAATTTTTGTTTGATGAGAACCATTTGAGATATGTTCCTGAAGCTTTATACATCAAAGTAGTGCTCTTGATGTACCTTCATTCTCCATATTTCTTTTCTTTCCATATAAACAAGTATGAACTTGGCCACTTTAGTAACTCTAATAATGTTTGAGATGTGTTCATGAAAATGTGTACAAAATGTTGATATAGTTGTTTAGATGTGTCTTCTGAAGGTAACAAATCTTTGTTATTTATAATTTTAGCATTTCCATGGAAACAATACCAACATAACCACTTTCACTGAAGGATACCTCAAAAACTGTGTGAAATTGGTTCATGAAACCTTCTATATTTATATAACCAGTGACCCGATGTGCCTTCTTTATTAAGAATTTTTATTTTATACCATTCCATGGGACAAGCTGCACAAAACTCTAATTTGCTAATTTCAATGCACATGTTACTTGCAGGAATACATTTTTTTTAGAGGGTTAATTTTCTATTAAACTCTGAAGTGTATATCATTGGTAAAAATAACAAAGTAATATTTCAACATGCATGGACAAGGGCAGGAATATGGATGTCTGCTTTTGGTATTAAATATTACATGTTGACCTTTCATTTTGAGTTCTCTGTATGGGTTCAGTGCTAAACTTGGGAAGAAACTGGATGTAAATACAACAGTATTATTTCTTTACAGAGGTTTGAAATGTTAAGGTAGAGTGTATTATGTTATGATTATCTCTGTCTGTTGCTAATTTCATTTCTGCACAATAACTCGAATTGTGCACCATCTACAGTTATAAAGCTTTTTGGATGGCTTGTACTTTGGGTAGTTTTTAGCTTTACTGGTCATAGAACAGGACAACTTATGGAACAGTGACTATTGTCCATTGTCTGTCCATCCATTTTGACATGTTTGTTACTGCAGTTCCTCCTTAAATACTTGGAGGATTCCCATGAAACTTTACACAGATTCATCCCATGGTCTGGTTTGTCCTAAGCAAAAAATTGGTGCTGCTTGCACATCCAATATGGCCACCACAGTGGCCTAGCCATTTTGTTGTCAAAAGGTCAAAGATCAAGGCCACTGTGACTGAAAGAAAAAAATGGTTTCCACACAATAACTTTAGTTGTCCATCATCTACGGTTACCAAACCTTTTGGATGACTTCCACTTGAGGTAAGGAAGGACCCTATTGAGTTTTTAAGTTGCAAGGTCAATGTCACTTTGACTATGCATAATAACATTTGTTCTTCAAGACATATTTAATCCAGACTTTGTTGATTACTTGCATTTGGGGTAAGAAAGAAACCATTGATTTAGGGGTCAAAAGTCAAGGTCTCTGTACCTGACAAAAGAAAATGCACCAACATTGGACTTGCCTACATGGAGGACATGTGGGGAGGGAGTATTATGTACTGTTCACAGCACTCTTATTGATTTGGGTAATTGTTCATGGAGTCTTTCTGTATGTTTTACACTCTCAATCAGCCTCTGTTATTTTCTGATTAATTTTCTCTTAATTTGTGTATCATTATTGATAACTGCATTAAATTTGTTACCAATGATAATGATGCATTTTAGGCTGCCATGTTTTTGACATGTTTGGCATTTGAGTACACCAGTTGGCTTTGAATCAATTTATAAATGACAGCTCTTTTGTGTTGTGCATTTATTATCTTGCAAGGTATTTCAATTTAAATTTTTTCTAGTTTTACTGGTTAAAAAAAAACAAGCTTAATGGAATGGCTTCTTGTATTTTAATGTCTTGTCTGTTCAGTTTTTGTTTCACATCACTACTATTGAACAGCTAACATGAAAGCTGACACATGCTTTCATCTTAGGGCCTGTTTGGTGAAAATAAAAATAAAGTCAGTCTGATATTTTCGGCCAGTGATAAAATCATTTAACGGTTTTGAAGAATTTCAAGTATGCTTAAGTAGTGCCTGTTTCTTCCCAATTTTATAGATTTATGTATTTTTATATGCCTGCTATAATGTGGAGCTTGTTATGTTATGATGTTGTCTGACAGGCCATCTGTCTGTTACTAATTTCAATTTAACACAATAACTTAACTGGTCCACCATTTACAGTTACCAAAGTTTGTGGATGGCTTGCACTTAGAGTGAGGAAGAACCCTATCAATATCTTGCTTAAAGGTCAAGGTCACTGACTGAAAGAAGAAATATGGTTTAGCACAATAAATTGAGTTTTCCACCATCTGCAGTTATCAAACATTGTGAATAGCTTTCACTTGGGTTAAGGAAGAATCATATTGATTTTGGAGTCAAAAAGTGAAAGGCAAGGTCACTGAAAGAAAAAGAAGAAAGGTCTTTACACAATAACAGTACTTTTAGATCACATACCTCAACAGAACTTTATGAATGCCTTGTACTTGGGATAAGAAGGAATTCTATTGAGTTTGAGTTCAGAAGTCAAGGTCACTCTGACAGAAAAATGTGGTTTTTGCACAAGCATTTTAGTTATCTACATAGAGCACTATTCAACAAAGGGCAGGATGTATAATGTGTTATTTATAGTACTCTTTTTTGCTAATATTTTATCAAACATTTCTTTAATATCAATCATTTCATGGATTTTAAATTCATGTATATTTACTTTATTTTGACCTAGAAAATGGTCTCACAGCAAAAAGCAAACGTGTCATCATTTGTAAAGTCATTGCTCAAACCTACCAAAACTTAAGTTGGAAATAAAATGTTTTACAGAAAATTGCTTGTTTTGTCATATTTGCCTTTAAAGATAAAAATATAATGCAAAATATTAATACACATCTTTACATATGTATTCCTTCATACATTTTTTTGTTTCAAAACTCCATGACTACAACATGACATTTGTTAACATTTTATAGGTGGTAAGTAGAAACTTGCACCTGTTATGAGCATCTTTACGTTTATATGGATATAAACAGGTTTATCCTGGAGGAACGGAGAGCACTTATGTTCCAAAGGTCACCCTTCAAAATTGTTCTTTATTAATTGATAACAAAGATTTTAAAATGAAGTATTTTACCGTAAGCAGCTGATACATGAATATCATATGCGACATTGAAACTTTATATTCGTAGGAATGCTGTTTAGAATAAAAAAAATTGGCAATATTTTTTTTACGGTTTTATGCTTTACCTTTATCTTTTTCTCATAAAAAAATGTTCATATCTTTACCTTTTAACTTCTATCATGTAGTACCTAATGTTTATATTAGTATTTTTTATTTTTTGGAAGTCTTTATCTTCCAAATGTTTTTTTCTTTATGTTTCAATTTGAATCAGCACCATATAGCCAGTATTGTGCTGCCAATCTGTTAATTACTACAACTACTATTACTACTACTTTGCTTTTCAGATGTTATAGGCACAAAATGGAAGTTTGTACATATTTTTGGGCACGTGTATTTATGTATGTTTACAGACATATATAGTTATACATGTAGTGGAAACAACTCAGTTGTTTCCACATGTTTTGAAAGCCCAGATTAGAAGCTCACTTTTTAAAATATTATATTCCAAGACTTTTAAAAACAAAACAGATCACACTTTGAACCACTGACTAATACAGAAGTGATAGGAAATAACACAGCATTTATTCCTGTCATACCTCCTTTCTTTCAGGTTCCTCCTTTCACTTCTAAAACTTTAACCAAAATGCACATAGTTTGAAAATCTTTGTCATTTATATATGTACAGTTGTAAATGTTCATGTTTTTGGGCATGTATATTATACTTATTTATGGGCATGTGTGTGTGTATATATATATATATATATATATATATATATATATATATATATATATATATATATATGTATGTTTAAGGGCATGTACATGAGTATTTTACAGTATCTGCCTTATGCATGATTAAAGTTCACTGGTATTATAACAAATTAACATACTTCTCATCACCCATTAACCATCTCGATTTTGAGATACTTACCACTCTAGCAGACATACATTAATGCGTAAGCCAAGTCGGCTGTTCATTTGCAGCCCCAGTTACGCATTTGTTCTCCAATGCTGGCCTAAATGTGACATGCAGTCACCAAACAAGCCAATCCATTTTCAAGTCTAACTCAAAGTAAATGTAAACCATATTACAGATTTAGCTTCTGTGTGAATTTATAAACACTAGGCTTACGCTAATTAGGCTCATGCCTTCTACCTTAAAAATTAGGGGGGGGGGGTCAAAATATTAAACTACAGTGAGACCTTAAGAATACACATATCAGTCTGATTAGGGGAAAAGCTTCTCAGTTTCAAAACTTTGGGCAATTCTGAATAAAACGCAACCTTAATATGGATAAACTTAAAAACGGTTTGTTTCCTATGATTTATTGCATTGTCAATAACTGAGAAGCCATGATATGCAGCAATGGCAATGAGAACCTTCATACTTCATTTTTTACTTTCCCCACTTAAACCTAAAATTTCCTTATAACATGTCAGTTTCATCATTTTTCATAGCTGATAAACCCTGCAGTGTTAGTGTCTGGTGCTCTCAGTGATATATCACAGCACAAGTAGTACAACTCTTCATGAAATCTCAAAATGTAGTGAATGAAAGATGTAAAAGAAATCAAGCTGCTTCTCTTGTAAAGTAACTGCAAAATGTGCATGCTAAGTGCTTAAAAAGTATGAACGATGCACAGCATATATAAACTGACCAGCACTTTCTCACTGATTTCACGAAGAAGGTCAAATCTATGCTACAATGAAGAAATATGAGGCAAAGTGTAAGGGAGGCAACTCCTCAGGCAACCAAAATGTATGGACCAATGTTAGTAAACTGAACCCCATCATTAGGGAAACTTAAACAATGAAATTCTATACCCAGACTCACCCCACCTGTTGATAAGACAATATTTTTGGAAAATAATTGTTTTAAGAACAATAAGAAATCAAATTTGGGTCATTTTTGCATTAATTTAAGAAAATGTAGAAAGTATCTACTGTAAATATTGATAAACTGAATAAGGAAAATAAATACTTCAATTGAACCACCTTCTATGAAACTTATAAGGTTTTTGTTGTTAGCAGAATGGATCAGAACAGATAGCTGTTAACTCTGACAGCTCCCTTTTTCTATTATGATGTATTATATATCAAAAATTATAGGGAGTGTGTGTTTGGAATACCTTACTGCGTCAGATTCAAGACACGGAGGTAATAAGGAAATGATTTTTGGCACAGCTAATAAGATTTAACAATATTGAAAAAATGACATCAGTTGTTAAGGTCTCATGGAACAGTTGTTTTGGTGAATTTTCATCCAACAATGACATATTGCAGAAATATGAGAATAATCTTACATTAAAGATACAAATAAAAGCTAGTCAATATTTTTTTGTGGAAAGAATGCTTGTAAGATTTTGACTGAGGTATTCAGGTTAATTCCTTGTACAACTGATGTCTTTTGTACTGAACCGACATAAGCACCAACCCATCTTTTTTACATTCATTTTTGACAGCAAAGAGCGATTTTGAATATTTTCCTGTGAGAAGGAGGCTCAAAGAATCAGTATGTGCCTTATGCATGATTAAAGTTCACTGGTATTATAACAAATTAGCATACTTCTCATCACCCATTAACCATCTCGATTTTGAGATACTTACCGCTCTAGCAGACATACATCAATGTGTAAGCAAAGTCGGCTGTTAATTTCCAGTCCCATTAACGCATTTGATCTCCAATGCAAGTCTAACTGTGACACGCAGTCACTAAACAAGCCAACCCATTTTCAAGCCTAACTCAAAGTAAATGTAAACCATATTACAGATTTAGCTTCTGTGTGAATTTATAAACACTAGGCTTATACTAATTCGGCTCATGCCTTCTACCTTAAACATGAGGAGGGGGTCAAAATACGAAACTGTACAGTGAGACGTCAGTTCACAGTATGTAGACAGTGAAATACAAATAGTCGGCTAGGAAGCAGAGCTAGCCACCTATCGCAGTAGACACGTGGGTTCAAGGCCAGTAGAATATATATATCTCAAAAAACGGCCTGGGTGGCAACTATTTTGAATTGGATCAAGCTGTTTAGTACACAATGTTTTTTTTTTCTTCTCAAAATTATCACCTAGGAATAAGGGCTTGTGTTTGCACTGTGAGCATCACTTTGTGTCAAAAATGGCATTCAGATTTGTTGTGCTATGAAATTCCATTGACTTGTCAGGTCAAGAAATGTTATTCTTTTGTTTTCTTGTATTATAGGCATCCAAAAATATGGACTTTTTTTTACCTCACTTGTGTAGTTTTATTCTTATAAATTTTTATATTAGGTTGGTGAACTTGGCATTAAATTTGTGCATAAAAACCATCCCTTCACCCTCAAAACCGATTACTTCTATTTGGGCATTATGGGATTGCGCACTACATACAAGATTTAGTTACCTCCGATATTGAAGAGCTTGACAACATGCAAAACTGGCCTCCAATTATCATTGATAATTTTATGCTTTGTAAAAACACGTTAACACATTACTTAGTTAAAATTACAACCAAGACATATTTTAGATTAACCATTACAAGTTAAGAAACAATAAACAAACGTGTCTTCCGAGCTGGTCGCAGCGTAGGAATAATATCCAGAATTGAATAGTAAATCGCCAGATAGCCGAGGCGCTTACTTAGCGGCGATGGTACAGAGTGCCCCATTTACAACTTCGAGGTAAATCTTATGGATCATACCTCGAATGTGCATCGATAGCTCCCATTCAGACCACTTTGGCTATTTATTTTCATTTGTAGCATCTCGGTCAATCATATAGTCAATCGAAAGGAGGAAATAGCCTAAACTGGTTCTCTGATACGTATGCTCCCTGCGTTGCTCTCCGCTACGAAGACTTCGTAAAAACGGAGTGCAACGCAGGAAGAATACAAACCAGGGAACCAGACTAGAAATAACCAAGATAGTCCAAATAGATTATGTTTCATTTTAGGTGGCACTCTCCAGTTTCGTACTTTGCATAGATTTTTAAAGAAAAATAATTTCCCTGATTTTCCTCACTCGTTATCCTGGCTATTTTAAAAATAACTTTGTATATCTTAGGTATTGTTAATAGAACTTTTAATTCCCTTAATTTGGTGTATGATTTATGGGTTTAATTTGGGTTATAGAGTATACAGCTTTGTCTTACTTAAGATGTACTCCTATAAAAAAAAAACTGCTAGCTCCGCTTGGTCATTTTCACTTTTGTTTCGCTATTTTAATAACTGCTGAAAATAGTGTACTTTTGACTAATTGAGGCTGATTGTTCGAGTACTTTGGTGCGGTCATTTCTGTCAGCTGTGTGCTTAGATCATGTACAATTTACACAAGTACAATATGCAAAGAAATTTCAGCCACAGGAAATGAAAGTAGCATAGAGTTATGCCAATATTCTCATCACTGTGCATGTTGCAAATGCAAACATCTTCACCTTACACCTGTCACTCTCTCAAATGTACGTAATATCTGAAGAACGCACCCTTATTGGCGAACAAAATCATTCGGAACTACGTCGGCTATTTCTGTCAGACAAAATAGACCCCAAAGTTGCGAATGGAACAAACTGTGCCATTTTTATGTAAATTGCTGCGCCAACATACAGCCGATGCATATTTTTTCACAGAAATAGCCGAGGTTGACCCGAATGTCTTCACCATTACTAAAATGCAGGTTTAAAAAGATCTTGAAACCGCGACAGCTTCATTTGTACTACGATTTAATTTGGTAAGGGAAAAGGCATCGAAGCAAGTATAGTATGATTGAAGGAATTAGACTTGAAACTATACGACAGTGTTAATATGACCATTGCAAAATAGGCCAAGATTTACAATCATTTAAAGCGGCTGCAACAGAGCCACAGGGGCTATCGTTGTTTAACATTTACATATCAAGTATATATCTTATTTGATTATGTTTAAGAAATCAGGTGCTTCCATTGATTGGAGACGTCCAGAGTTAAAGAGATAACAGCGAATTGGGGTTTTAAAAAATCCCACCGCTGCTTGACAGTAAATTGTGTCCTTATCGGTCGGTATTGGGACAAAGAGAATTTAACATCATGTCTGCATGTTGAAAAATGTATAGGGACAAAGGGAAAATGTCATGTTAAAACTACACTGACAGACCAACACACACATTTGCTATAGTGTGAGCCCGATCCATTCTGAATCGTACACCACCTTCGCTCTTCGAAAGTATTTACCTGGGCCAGTTTCTATCTCAATGAGGATTATTTAATCTCTCTATACCTTACAAAATTTAAAACCAAACCTTATTCCGTCTACGCATACTTTTTAATTTGGAAAAATAAAGTTGTTAACGGCGAGTGCAATGTTAAAGAAATGCTATATATAGTACAAGCACAGTGCCTAATACACGTCGTAAGGTGCATGGTTGCGACGCGTATCCTCGCACAGGTAAAACTAAAAGTCGGTACATTTATACATTATAAAACATACACAATACCATCCTCTATAATCAGTAAAATTAAAATAAAGGCTACGATACTACAGTGAAAATTTTTATCTGAAGCATAAAAATGTAAGTAGAATATAGACTTTATCATTTTTTTAAAATTATATGCCACACATTCCAAAATAATGAAGTCTAAATAAATACAGCATTATAATATTTTTGTAAAAATCATAATTAAGTACATTTAAAACAGCAAGTAATTTAGACATTATTATTATTATACAAGACCAAAACAAAAAACAAACATATACACATGCATGAAGAATAAGTAATAATTCAAATAATAATTAAAATCTTCAGATGACAATACTTTTTCCAAGATCAAAAATGAATATAAATAAAAATAGAAATAATATTGTATAATAATGCTGATATTTTGTATCACAATTTTTAAATTAAGAAATTGAATTTTTGTTGGAAACAATGACCTTGGCCTCCTCAAGGTGCGTGAGGACACCTGTCTTGACCATAAACTGCAGTGGCACAATGGGATCCCAACCACAGTCATTATTATTTGTTCTCGTTTTCTCCTGGCTTGCTAAAGTGCCAGCCAAACCAGGTTGGATTGGGTGTCAATCAGGCGAGAAGGCCTAATAGTGCAGCTATGTGAATCATGCGAGGTCATCCTGGGGAAGTGACCACCACCTGATCACCACAGCATCCCCTTCAACTCCAGATTTGATCAAAAATAATGACCCGCGGCCAAATGTTATGGCTTTATGTAAATGAAGTCAGTTGCAACTCACATAGCCTAGGTGGGGAATCTTTGCAGCATACTAACGAGGATTATTCCCATGTGTCCTAACATGGATGCCTGGAGGTGCATGTACTGTGACTGCCAGCAGTGCCTTATAACTGAATAGCGAATTGTTTTCATGACTGAGATGCCAGTCCCACCCCCCACCCCCACCCCTGCACCATGAAGACTTTCATGAGATTAATGTCTCCTAGCCCCAGAGGATCGTCGTCCTTGATGCAAAATATGCTGTACACGTGCACTGTCCCGTTTATCTTGATTTCTTTCTTACACTTGCCGTACCAGCCGATCTAAGTTTCTGGGAATAGGACCAGAATGCGGTGCTGTTCTGTTGAGGTAAAATGGGACCACTTGCTTAATGACAATGAGGCAGGCAAAATTTTTCCCCCACTTCCTCATGTGGTCAAGCTGTAGTCCAAGCCTATGCAGTGCTAAGCTGCTTCTTTGGCTGGGGTGGAGGGGGTCGGACCCCATTACTTTTTTCATATTCCTCACTTGCTATACACTTCCACTGAGTTTGAGACATTTTTGCTGCTATTTGATCTAACAGAAATTAGTATTTACCCTCAGCAAATTTTTTTACACAAGGTAATATTTGTTGCTGCCTAGTTCACACACACTTTGATGAGCAGCTCAACCATCAACTTTGTAAACTGCACACTGGCCTTTTCTTCCTTACACTGCAGCTGGTATTTTGCCCTATCGTTGCTGTACACCCGACACAGCTGCATCTTTGTGCATGTCCCCCGCTCATATGAATGACACATTCCACTTTCTCAGCCTTTGTCAGTGTACGTTGCAGAAATTTTGACACATTGTGCAACAGATCACTCTGTCATTCCCAGTAACAGTCACTCAGTATATACACAGCACAACACATCTTTTGAAATAAAACGTTATCCCAAAGCATCTGGGCTGCCAGCTCACCAAAGAAATGGTCCATATTTAGCCCTTTTTGGGGTGGTCTTCAAATCTAAGCCAGTATTTTAAGACCTAATGGGATGGGGGGGGATCCTTAAGTGGGAAACTTCCATATCTCACTGCGTGCCTGGAGGGGCGGGGGACAACTCTGTTGGTGGCAAACAAGGAAACAAATCAAATTAAATGTTATGGGTGCCCCCCCCCCCACACACACACACACAATTTGGTATGCTGGCACTCTGCTGCTCGTGTGTTCTAGCACATTTAAGATCAATACGAGTTATACACCTTCAAAAGTTCTAAATCTTCTATGAATTATTGTTTGATGAAATTGAAGTTTAATGATATTATGATGAGGATTGTAACAAAAGTTGGTTTTATTTACACTGTGCATATAAAAATCTTTAATTCTGCCATCAATGTATATATATCTCCAACCAAATATATACAGTGGAATGTATGAATACACTGCATATGAATATGATACATTCATACACTAACAGAATGTGTTTATGATATACATAAAACACAGAATTTTCTGCTTGAATATAAACTGTTGCTTAAAAATAATGTTAAATGAAAATATTCATAATGAGAAATAAAGGACACAGTTTAATAGTATACACAGACACACATACATATATTGCATTTATTGCATTGCTACAACTTCTCCCTATTCAGCTCTCACTTCTCCTTATTCATTAAAAAGGGACATGGTGTGTTGTGGTTGGTATGCAATGTGTGGGTTTGAATTCAAATTAATAAAGCTTTTGTTTCACACATGGCAAGTTTTATGAACCCAGAACTGTAATTGTAACTTCCTGTTTGTTGAGTAACACAACAAATGAAATGGAGGAAAATAATATGATGTACAGTAGGGATGATGAAATTTGTGTTCATCCACTTGTCCAGGTCAAGTAGTTTCAGAAAATTCACTTGTCCCATGCACCTTTTCACATATCCCAAAACTTCAATCACTTGCCAAGATTGGATAAGATGTATGCAGTTTAATCCATAAAAAAGAACAAAATAAATAATGTATAACATTTATTTCTTCAGAGAGCTTAATTTTTAAATTTTCAATTGTTATGGTATCTTATATACACTATTTCTTGCTAGGATATGGCAGCATCGGTACTTCCATCGGCAAGAATGGACAGGAATTTATTAGAATTCAGACTTTCCCTAACGTCTTCTCCCAAGACTTGTTCAACTGATAAAACAAAGTCTCATGCCCTGAGCGTGTTCTTCGTAATTAACACCAAGCTCAACAATGTTCTTCTGGAGTACACACAACATTTCCATATCAGAAAATGGTTTTCCATAACTATCTTAGGAGCATGCTGTGTAAAAGAGTGCTTTCATTTCTGTATTTTTTCTTCAGTTCATTCTCATTTGGTCATAAAATGGCCTTTCGTAAGTGAAGTGTAAACAACCCCAGCTTCATGGATTTTCTGCACATACTGGCTAATGTGTCATGGATATACTGTGCTGCACAGTTGCATTGAAAAATACACTATTTGAATTTCCAACCTGTGCCAATTTGGAATATTGTTTTCAAGAACTACCAAACATCTTCCTTCAGAGTAAATTAATTCAAGTCATGGATAATTATCAACCCATTGTAGCAAAAACATTTTAGTGTCTTGGTTGTATCATATTTTTGAAATGTTTTTGCTGCTACAGTATATAGTTTATGTCTCATAATGGAATTTTTTTTACCTCCGGTCAGATGCTGCCTTATGTTTTATCCCTCCACTTAAATGTGAAATTTCTGTTGCTGGATCTTCCTTATTATCTTCATTGAAAAAATGATTTAGTAAATTCATTTCATCCACAAAATAAAGATCACCTCATTTAGCAACTACTTTAAAAGTGGTAATAACATCATATCAGTCATTTAAATATAAATGCCGGCTGCTCCTAAATTCGTGTGATCTCTTTGCTTGAAACGTAATATCACTCATGGAAGTCAATTCTCTGTATAATGAATTAAAAACTAAAGAATCATTACTGTCATTTAATCAGTTCATAAGGAAACTGTTTTTGTTTCTTGTTTTTGTGGGTTTAACGCCATTTTTCAGCACATGATATGCTATACTTGGCGGCAAGTATATCTGGTGGAGGAAGAACACGAGAAGAACCACCGACCCATGGGAAGTTGCTGGCTTGCTTTCTCACATAACCATGTTGGCCCTAGCCCTAGAGTCGAACCCACACAGACAGATGTCAGTGATCTGTTAAGGCAAGTGCCTTAGACCACTTGGCCACCCGAGGCCCCCATAAAGGAAACTGACACTAATGTTCGTGAAGTGCCTTTCACTAATTTTAATAGCACTAACTATGTGAATTTAAATCAAACTGTGATCCGTCCTTGAATATTTGAGTTTAGTAGACAGCAATAGAAGAGGTCATTTAAGCCACTGCCAATTATTCATAAGAGATTTGTTTTGTTTGAAGTGTTTTGATTGGCCAATCATTCAGTTGCTTAGCCCAATATGCAGTCAAATGGTAATAGAACAAATACATGTGTGACAGTATCAGTAACTACTTTTGTAGGTGTGCTATATCACAGGATGCGAATGAATAAATGGAGATAGGTAGATTCAAGCACTCAGTATGCATGGAGGGAATGAATGGCTAGGTAAAGATAGATAAAGTGATTAAAGCATGCTTGCTCAACTTATTTTAAAATAGGAAAGAGAAAGTGTTCCCGAATAGCACCTTAGAAAATTTTACTTCTCCGACTTTAAAAATTAATAGCAGAGGACAAAGGGCTATGGGGTTTTATCAGCCCCATACAGCAAACTTAAAATATACAAGTAAGGTCATTATGCCATTACCATAAGTAGTTTTTTTAAAAAGAAATTCTTTCTTTTCTATTTTCCCTATGTAGCAATAAAAGATAGAGTATATGTGCATGGTCTATTCAAGTAAATTAAAAGCTTTTCTTTCCTGGTTTTAACCCATACATTGTATCCATGTTTTATAATGAATAAATATTCTTTTGCAGCTTTAAATCATGTGGCAAGCAGGTGCTAGATTCCTTACCAGTTGGTTTTTCATGACTGTTTCACCAAGAGGTAAGAAATATAATTTTCAATTTTACCCTTAGTTGCTACACACCAGATGGACTTGTGTGATGGTGCATACATTGTCTGTGATCCACTGTCTGTGCAGTTGTTCTTATCATTACTGTTCAGTGTCTGTTGTCCAGTTTCTGGCATAATTAGTAGTTGTTTATTACCACTACCTCTCTAAAAATACTTAAAGGAAAGTCATGAAACCTGATACATATATTTGATACATACTTTATCCTGAAGTGTAGTTGGTGCCAAATGAAAATTTTGTCCATATGATATCCTATGTGGCTGCCATAGCAGCTGTCTTGGACATTTTGTTATTGTTACCTATTAACTCTTTAGCTACCATTGCCACATCAATTCATCACTTGTAAATAACTCCTCAACCCCACTGCCATTTATATGCACTGTCAATAACACTTGTTTGCTCCCCACTGATGCATATATGTGCTTAATCCTGCACTGCATGAAATCTCAGTGCTTCATATATGCGTATGTGACCATTTGTGTTAACTGAATGATGATTGTTTGAAAGATTGTATATGTCTGATTATCATAACCAATAAAAGGACTATTAACTTGACATTTTGGTACAAATTTGTAAAATGACGTTAAATTTAGACACAAAGGAAGGGCTCTTCCGCACTTTAAAGAGCCACATGTAGTTGAGGTAAACAAGGATGGATTCCAATTTGGATATTAGCAGATTTAAAGCGTTTAATGCAAGTGATATGAAGAGTTTGATGGATCAAGCTTAGAAATTGGCTCAACTATTGATGTTAGTCCAGTTTCAGCACCAGATATAAGTGATTCAGAATCAGGTGATGAGGAGACCATAGCCCTACTTGAGGAATGGAGTGATGACATTGGCGTGTTTGAGATTAATTGGTTTGATTGTCACGTTGGTTAAATTGCTGAAATTGGACCACTAAGCAACGAGAACGATTTTTGGGGGAGTTTTGTCCTGAATATTTGATGGAAGAGCTTGTTAAAGAAACAAATGAATGCCAAAAAAATTGCCCCCAAACTAAAATGCATCATTGTTAGCTAGTGAATGCATGGCACTATTTCTGTTAATTTCCTTACCAGCATGTGCAACAGAAAGGGGCCAACAGACCCAGAGAAATTAATATCATACAATCCCTCCCTAACAGAATTCTGGTATCAAAGACCCATAGAAAATAATATGATAGAATCCCTCCCTAACACAATTCTGCTATCAGGCAGACCCAGAGAAAATAATATTATACAATCCCTCCATAACTGAATTCTGTTATCTGACAGACCAAAAGAAAGGGTTATCATGGAATCACTTCATTACATATTTACACAATACACAACTAAAAGAAATGATAGTAAGATGTTTATTTCTCATATATACATACATCTTATTTACAGCTTTGTCATATACTTGGAGCAACTCTCTTGCACACAATCATCAAATT
The DNA here is from genome assembly GCA_029931535.1 of Margaritifera margaritifera. Taxonomy (NCBI): domain Eukaryota; kingdom Metazoa; phylum Mollusca; class Bivalvia; order Unionida; family Margaritiferidae; genus Margaritifera; species Margaritifera margaritifera. Next base: position 441,958 of record JAQPZY010000851.1, on the reverse strand, counting down.
TGATACATCTGACTAGTTTATAAATATACAAAAAAAAAAAGAAAGATACAAATAGACTGAAGAATATACACAGGTAGAGTATGATGCAACTAACTATGGAGTTACAACAGGCACAGTGACATAAACTCTGAGCATGCAACTGGTTAATGAGCTGCATTTAAGAAAGTGAACTACTAAAAGTAACTAAGGAACTGTAGAGGTTGTATTGGGGGCAAGAAAATGAAGTAACATGAAATGAAGACCCCAGAATGAAGTGTAATTAAAATATCATCAGATGTGAAATTGCACTGAGTGCTCCCAATAATCCCACATGTTTCTATATTTAGGTAAAGACTTATGCCATCATCTGGTGATTCAGTAAATTATGTTTGACTGGGGAACTTTAAAGTGTTCAAAATGGTGTAAAATATATAGTAGTATTATGTAAACAGCATCAAAACTATTTTGCTTCAAATTATGTTATCAGATATGCTCATAATGTAACAATTATCATCAAAACCCTCCCGCAACCCCCACCCCCACCATATCCGGGAAAAAGTAATACCCAGAAAGGAAAATATATTACAAGAATCTCTTCCTCACATAATTTATTCTTTTTTTTTTTTTTTTTTTTGCAAACTGGGAGAGAAGATGGTTAGCAAACATTTCTCTCAAAAGCTGCCTGCTTTTGAGCGATTGTGCATATATTTGGCCACCTTTACACTTGAATCTTTGATAACAATGTTTGTAAATGTATTGTCAATGATGTTAGTTTTCAACTCTGTAGTTAAGTATTTGTTTTCATAGCATTGTTTATTCTCACATTTAATTTGTATGTTTGTTCATATGTATTTGTAACAAACTTCCCATTGATTATCTGTCCAGCTGGTTTGTGGCAATAGATTAGTATTACACCCTCCAGCTTACACAGGTTAATTCTCCTCTTGGAATTCTTAATGACTGCAAGTCTAAGGGCATCTGATTCTGAAATGCAAATGAAACTAGTGTATGTAGAACTGAACTATGCTTTGTTAGAGTATTTATATCAAAACATTCCAAACAGTTTTGGATATATTGATATCCCAATCCATTTGTGCATACGTCTGTCCATAACATTTTTCTCCTACACCACTTGTTGGAAATTGACTTAACTTGTCAGTTTACTTTACTGTTCCATAATGTAACCATGTGCAAGAGACATTATGTTCACTCCCTCCCTTCAGGTTTCTGAGAGGATCCAGAAGTTCAAAATTTCAATTACATTTTGAATTATTTTTTAAGGTAGCATATAAATTACAATAGTGCATGGATCTGGAATTGTGAGTAATCATAGTTGCCCTGCTGTCAACTGTTTGTGCATTTGTTCAAATTTTATTTGTGTGGAGAAAATATTGAATTTTCATTTCATTTTTTTAGAGTATCCTTATGATGCACAAAACGATAATCAATATTTAGGTGAATCCTGAAACATTATTGTTTGTAAAGTCAATGCTTTGCATGAATAGCACAAGCAATATTCAAAGAAAATTGATGTAATATTTTACACTGAAGATTCAGTTTATTAATCACTGTGTTTTTCGTTTAACAGTTTCCACCCTTAAATCATTACCTATTTCAGAATGCATGCATATGTTGCAAAACATTTTCTGCATAAGATAGTAAAATACAATTATGCTGGGACTTTTGTCACAAGCATTTGACTATTTTTCTGTTTTAAATTATTTCTTTTCTTGCACATGTATTTATACAAAATAGACGTTTGGATGCCATTATATAAAAATCACACTGGGGAAAATTACATTATGAAATTGACTATAAATTCCATTTATCTTCTTAAGATTACTGAGATTAAAGCTTACATTTTTTTATCATTTATCCCACATGAAATCTCAAGTTTCATAGTATAATTTATCATAAAGCATCGTAATACTGTCTCTTAAAAGGGAAGCTTGTTCTGGATAAGGGTCAAAGATAAAACATTCAGGATGAATGCAGTACTCTCATTTCATTTCCTAACATATAATGTGGGATTTCCCTTGGTTAATGGACAGGTAACAATAGCGAATACTGTTGCTTATACGAAAAAAAAATGCAAACAAAGTTTTTGTGAACTAATTGTTGATATGGACAGGAACGGCGGTGATGTGTGTGTTGGGGAAGTAACGGTGTCAGAGAGGATGTATCTGAATCAAGTATTTCAATATGGCAGTTAATGTGAATTGACCATTTCCTGTGTGTGTGTGTGTGTGTTGGGTATGTGAATTTAACATGTTTGGGTTGGTATGGCAGTTATGGGAATTTAACATTATTTTTGAGTCTGTATAATATTAGGGGTTGAACAATTTTTAGAAACTGGTTGCCTGGCTGATTTTTCTAAATTCCTGTTAAATTACTGCAGTTGCCCCTAAGATTGATGTAATTAAACTTTTCAGCAGCCTTTCATCATATATACTTAGTCCCTACCTGCACACAATATTTGACCTAGCAATAAAATCAGAGGATATTAAGATATCATTATACTTAACTATAAATCCAAGGTTATTCCAAAGGCCTCGGGGTGGCAAATCCAAGATGGCAGTCTCCATTGGAGAAATCAAACTCCCAGAATGCATTTTGGCAGGTCATGTGACCTTGTAATGCAAAGTTAGCAGCCTCTCAAGGCACCCACAGATTTTGAGAGCCCATAGGAAATACATTAGAAAACAATATATATGTAAAAACTACATGTAGATAGATATGTACACAAGAAAGGGTTAGAATACAAATATGCTTAGAAGAGCAAAAACAGATGTGTACATGTATATAGACCAATAAATGGATAGGCATAAAAGGGTTTGGACATAGCTAGATTGATAAGTAAGAGAGAGAGAGAGAGAGAGGGAGAGAGAGATATGTTAAGGTAAAATACCTTTAACTGAAAAATTAAACAACCGGTAACAATATTCTTGTTTTGTTATCTTCGCAGTTTGAAAATTGTATTTAGCAGTCTTATGGACAGAGATATTTCCATTACTAAAGCATACCTATTTTTGTATGTAGCACACACCTGGTAATGATACACATGCATACATGTACATGTACCAACTATTATGAAGTTATCTCACATGGTTCTGGAGATATGAACAGCACAAAAGTGTGATGGAGTACTTTTACTGTTACAACACATCTAGTTGTATCTCTTGTTAATGCACATACTGTACATTATACTAACTTATTTTCTGATACTTTTACATGCATAACGAGAATATTTAACTGACTTGCAATATATTTTTTGTGCTATTCATGTCAGCGGTAATGAAGGAGATAACTTCAACAAACTTGTTTACCATGACTAGATGACTAGTTTTGTTTTATAGACAAAATTATGCATGCTTTAATAATGGAAATATCTCTGTTCATAAGCCCTTATTTGCTGTTATGACTATGCTAGCTATAACTGTTGTTAATGCACATACTGCAGTGCTTAAGGAACCAGACCTGTGCGTATAGTCAGCAAAATAATATTTAACTGGCTGCAATGAATTTTATTTATGACATACTGCATTTGAATATATTTGTTTACAAAAAACTCTTTCGCTATAATACCCATTATCTTTTTGTTTTCAGTTGTACAAGGTGTTCTTTATGCATCTGTGGTAGAGAGGGACAATATAACCATGACATGCAATGGAATTAGAAGTGAGATGACCTCCTGGGTGGGTCCTGATGGGTCAGGTCAACAGATCATATATACCAATATAGGGCAGACAACCATTCTGGACTCTGTGCCACAGAAAGACAGACTTCATGTTCAAGTAAGCCCAGGAACCATGACCTTTATGTCTTTAACCATAGCTAATGCCATGAAGACAGATGCTGGGACATATGAATGTAATGATGGATCACAGTTCAGTTATACATTTGTCCTTCAAGTCACAGGTATGCATTAAAGCCACTTCAATATCTGCCTGTCATAAGGTGGAGCATATTATGTTATCATGTCCTTATATCTATGTGTTCTTTTATCCATCTATATGTTTGTCCATCCACTGATGTGTTACTAATTGCCTTTCTGCACATATAAAAAATGATACATGAACTTTGCTAGAAAATATTCTTCTGTAGCTTTATCTTTAAACTTTGAAAATAACATTCTTTATCAGAGAGTATGACATTTTTCTTTTTAAATGACCTCAAATGTGTACACTGCATTGTCAGTTGCGCTCTATCAGTGACCATTCATGTCATGAACAAAGTGATTTCAATAAAAAAATTACTTTTTTGTCACTTTCTTTGTGAATCTCTCACCTGATTGAAGATTGACATTCTTACTTTAAAGTCAGCCACTGCACTTTTTACTGTAGCTTCCTGCCTGGAATCAACAACAGTTAGTCAGGATAGTTACTAGCAGCCACTGCTCAATGTCCAACTTCATTGTTTCAAAATGTACATAACCGTTGAAAAAAAATGTTGTTATCACAAAATGACACACTTTAATTTTAATATTATATTGATTTGTGAAAAACAAATTTGGGCTAAGAACCATTTTGATGAAAAGTTCTCATATTATTGTATAAAACTGGTTTCTTAAAGTGTATAAAACAAACTGTATAATCATTTGCTTATTTTACCTATTAGGGACCGACTATTTAAATATAAAAAGATTCAGTTGTAATGTCCCGGATTCACATTTAAAATTTCTTTGTTTTTCTTCTAAAAATCTGAACAAGTGTATTTTTTTACCAGCGTAATAAGCGCAGAGCAGAAGTCTTAAATGACTTACGGTGTACATTAGGACATTTTCTAGGAACTACTGGTCAGTGTTGTGCTTCAATATGTAAAGAAAAACAACATTACCTGTTGAATTAAACTGTTTCTTGTTTTCACAAACGGAACACTAGAAAACTAATAAGATATTAGTTTGCGAAAAACAATATTTGGACTTGTAATATGGACTGACAAATGCAGTGAGATTAAGTTGTGATATTTTTTCATTCAATTAGATCTAGCAGTATATAAAGCAAACTATATAAAACTGTCATTTTCAACATTAATCTTTTGATGCACAGAATAGAAATCTATAGCAAGCAGCACATATCTATGACATGTTGCACAAAGCTATAGTACACTATAGCCTTCATTTTAGCAATGCAAGAGAGAGAAAGATGTACACCATAGTTTTTTCGCTAACTATGATTTTTTTAAATTTTGTGGACATTTTAATTTCAAAGATGTATACATGTCAGTAAAATTATTTTATCTGAACATTGGCATGCAGATTAATTTATGTTAATAGAAAAATATTTTCTGTAGTTTTGCATAGTTCTGACGAATAGGTTTCTTTAGATCAGGTACCTTTGTAGAAAATAAGCGTAATACAAAATTCGCATTGATTTCAGTGTTTACTTTGTTAATATGGAAGGTAACTATGTAAATGAGCTGAGATTACTGTGATATTTGGATTAATTTCATAGTTATTTGGAATCAAAATACATATTTATTCAATGTCCCCAATTAGATCGTATAACTTCCTACACTGTGTATTTGGTGTCCCTGATCTGATGGTGAAAATTATAATACATTAATTTTTTATTGCAAGAGACATAGATACATCCAAAGCATAGTAAAACCGACCTTCTTCTCCAGAAATTTGTTCAGATAAAGATGCCCCAATTTTGATGGTTAAATTCTCATGTCCCCATTTTGCAAGAATGTGTATGTATGTGCAGGTGCATGTATGTGTTTCTGCATCTTGTATGTGTGCATGTGATTACACTCCTTGGTTCCAGGTTAAAGGTAGAAATGCTATTTTCAGAACTTGTAATTCAGTGATGGTCACTGTTCTTTTTTATCTCTTAAATGTCAACAATTTATCAAATCAACTCCATGTTTTGGATATAACATCACCACAAATTTCCCAATTATCTGCATCATTGCTGCCCTTATGTCAGTTTCTTGGGTCATAGACATAGGGTTAGGAAGTAAGACATTTTAGGGTATTTTGTATTTCAATTTTTTTTAAACTTTCATTTCAATAACACTTTACCCAATTCACATCATGCTCACTACCCTATACATCCCTTTATCCGGATACTACTACTACTACCCCTGAATTATGTCTCTGGGTGAAGTCATTGGGTCAAGGTCACCCTTTTTGTTATGGTTGTCTTTGTTGTCATTATTTATATTTTAGTTAGCCACTGACTCACTCAACTACATTTTCAGCTTGCCAGTGACCTTTGTTGCAAAAGGTGAGAAAGTGAATGTAATGTCTATCCATCCATCAGGTGTGGACTTTTTGGCTACATTTGTTTAAGGGCAATATCTCCTGTTCACATTAGTTGATTACCATTAGATTTTGCTCACAAATAAATGATAGGAGCAGGAAAATTCCAAAAGAGTGAAGGCCAGCCTGGTCAAAGATCAATTTCATAGGAAGCAGTTGTTTACATTTTAGTTGTGTTGTCAATGGGTAATGTTTTTGGATCTGTCAGTATTATCTACTACTGCTGTTGATGAATTGTCATCAGACATAGTAACAAAGGTTTTCATTGAATATAAAATCATATTGCTATGGAGGTCAGAGGTGAAGGTAACAGTGTTACATTGGTGAAAGTTTAAAAAAAGGAAGAAAAACAACAAAATAACCTTTATAAGGACAGATTCTACATATGATTTTTGTTCTTAAACATTTTATTCTTTTATTCAGACCCCAATGTGACAGTGTATGTGACCCAGGGCAGACAGTCTGTTCTCCCATGTCCTCTAACATCAGTGATATACAACTTAGAGTGGTCTGGACCACCTGGTGTCACTCTCTATAACAGCAGAGGGACAACTAGACTCAATATTAATGGACTACCAGTTGACTTTGTTTCCCGTCTGGCGGTGCACCCAACAACTGGAGCCCTCATCATTAACAACACTCAGAGGTCAGATGACAATCTGTATAAATGTAACATTGGAGGTCTTCCAAATTATGTAGAGCTGACAGTGTTGGGTAAGAATTATATATTTATTTATGTACCTGTTCATCTTTCCATCAATCCATCCATCCATCCGTCCATCCATCCATCCATCATTCTGTCTAAATCTTTAATAGGAACCTGTGTAAAAATAAATGCATATTTAAAATAAGTAAACATGTTCCACCCCATTTCTAAATGCTCATCCGGTTATTGCATACAAGTTAAGAAAATGTATACCTTCTATTAACAAATTATCTTTATTTACCTGTTACTTTTTATTTTCACTTCATTACTATCATTCATATTCACAAAAGTTGCCACCTCTCTAGTCTGTTAGATTAGAGATAAAAAGAACAGTATTAGGTAAAAACACTGTAAAAGTTAATTAAACTTAAGTATCAATGTTGTATTCATATCTCGTTGGACAAATGGAAATTAACATAAATATAAATTTCCATCTATATTTAACTTGGATTAAAAAATTCAATTAGTTGACCATTTTATTCTTGATGAAAGTATGCATACAGCCTTCAAAAGTGACACGTTCAGATTGCACATCATGTTCAAAATAACACTGGAAGTCATGCCAAATATGCATGAAATCTGAATTTGACACATGATATTTTTCTGGTAGAAAGTTCTGCTGATGTACCTATTTTCAAGGTGGTGACCCCCTGTCATGTGCCCCTAATTTCACCCAGGCTTTAGTAAATTCTTGACAGGGAGATGCTTGTTTACCATCACTTAGTCAATGAAGGTAGTTTACATTATACAGTAAGCTATTACCACTGATCATCCATGTTTATTTAATAAGAGGGATGACACTGAGATGTGGTGAACTATTGACTTGCTACTCCTACCAACTTCAAAGTTGCTCGTCATCATTATAATCTGATAGAAATACAAAAGTATTTGACAAGTATTAGCTTCCACCACCACCAATGTACAAGTCAATAATGCAAACACCAAAGCAACATTTTAGTGAATACGGTCGCCAGTGGATCCTTGAAAATCCTATATCTTCTGGTCCTTATATGCCCCCCAACTGGAGAAATTTAAGGATTAAAGAACCAAAAGAGAATATAAAGAAGGTATGGACCAAGTAGGTATGCATAGAACTTACTAGGTTTAAACAAGCCTCTCGTAAGATGTTTGATTTTTATAATCAAATGCTTAATATGGCTCGCGCTGGAGAAGTTCTCCAAGCCAGTGAAGTGATAAAAGGTTTTATTCATGACCTATACACGGCAAGAAAAGAAGGTCTCAAGTCACAAGTACCTGAAGGGGAAGTCAAACCCGAAGCTGAATGTGAACATCCACAGGAAGAAGTGGACCAAGCATATGCAGAACAACGATGAGAACAACGTATGTGTGATCCAAAACAACGTGTATATGAGCTAAAACAGACAGAAGCGACAGCGCGGAAAAACCAAATAAAAAAGTTTAAACAATGTAGTAAGCTGGTAGCAAAATATTTGACCCAAGCACCTGCATCCATACGCAAAGATTTACCTGTACCTGCACGGAAAAAGCAACTTGAAGATTTACTTGAATCCGAAGAATTTGCCGAGGCTATGGAAAAACAACCAAATGAAAGAAAAGGCCTTGGTGGACCATGTGACCCTCACGGCCTTGCGAATTGGTTGGAAACACTCGTGGGGTCGGTTTGCGTGGGCAACAACGCACCAGAAGTTATTAATGAGGCCGCATCGATTTATCAGCGGTTGATCACCAATGATATCATGGACCCGGGGATGTTTTGCTTGTTAATGCATGAACTTATTGAAGACATCAATGATTTATGGAACTAACGTGATAATGAGTTCTGAGACAATTCTCCTCGAAATGAATGCTGCTTTGCAGCGTGTCATTGCAAATACAGCCCTGAGCATTACATCAATAATTGCGATCTTGTCAACAAAATCAGAACTCGATGTGACTTTTTCTACATCAATTGCTGCGGGGATATCCTGCACACTCGAAATTGTATTGGAGTCGTTGCAAGTTTATTACAGTTGGCCTAATATCCGATCATGACCATTTGGTGGTTTTGGTGCAAATAACTAATTTGTGTTTTCGGCAGACAGCGGCACCACCTAGAAGAATATTGAACTTCCCGCGGGTGCGTATGACATGGAATCGATCAATGAAGATATTTGACAGAGAAACGCATTGGTGACCGGTAAATACTACAATTTTTACACATGAAAACGAGCCCACGCTCAGCTCTATCATCGCGATTGAATCTGCATCAATTTAACCTGTGATGCCATCAGTGGCAGTTATGAAAGTGGAGCTTGCTCAAGTGTAGCTGCGGGAGTTATAGCCTTCCAGTGTTATATATTGTTTGGGTTTTCCCAACTGTGGAATTGGGTGATTTGATAGAAGTTATTCCCGCGGAAACTGTGTATCTTCCATGCCAGAATCCCGGGTTGACACAACTTCGCGGTGAGACTTTGACAACACACCCGTACATTAGAGATCAACCTGACATTGAAATATAATGACAGTTAGACATGGACATCTGATACCCGTGCATGTTTTCAACGAGAGAAAACCCATTTAAATGACATATTACGGACATGGCCTTGGTGATGTTGTCCAAATAATTGTTTACAGGTGCACCAAAGGTGCTCGCTTCCTTGTCTTTGTGCGCTGCACCAATTGTTAAACAAGTTGCAGTGCGAGTTGTTGATAGCATCCAAAACGTTGCTGCAGATCGGTTGAAAAATCTGGGATTGCAAGTGGTTTGATCGATTCGAGATCAATTGCGACGATTGGTTACTCGAGGACTGCCCAAAGCAATTACAGTACCATCAACAGAAACAATTCCCGTGCCAGTCGGTAAAATCATCAATGAAGCTGCTCAACAACATATAGCTGAATCAGCGATTGCAGCGGGAAGTGGATTATGGTTGTGGGCAGGATGCTGACGGAAAAGATATTAGAGAAAACCAATAATGTATAAGTGTAAACAATGGCCCTATTCAAAGATACATCCGATACCGCATTTGACATGGACACTCATGTGTTGGTAGATTGGAGCAAAAAAGATTTTTAGTATTATTCGTATCCGTATTTGTTACCTCAACCCTATTAAAACAAGAATTACAAGTGCAGGACATGTCTAGGTTTTTTCTTCCATGTGAGGCTTTCAAGGAAATTGAGGGAAAACTTGTACAAAACGATAATGTCAATATCCTGCCAATGCTTAAGTTGGATTTGTCAACAATGGCATCATGGCATTGTTTGACAGTGCACGTTGTTTCATTGACAGAAAGGAAATCAAATCAAATCACGACAACGTTGATGTTACCACAACGATTCCTGGACTCGCCAGATACAGTGATGATTATGCAAGATCCGTTGGCGTGTCTTTGATATTTTATAAGGACTCGTCCAATAATGCAGATCATAATCCGTATACAATATCTGTTGTTCATTGTGATTCTTTTGAGCCACACGCTGGTGCTCACACTGCTGTAGTCATTTGCGCCAACCCGAATTACAACCTTGGATTTGCACAGCATTGACAACAACTTGGAGAAGGCTCATTCAAGTTTTAGTGTGCTGTTCCCCTCAGTCACATATCTATGTTTTGCAGAGATGTTCGCACTGTTTTTTTCATAGCCAAACAAACAGTCGCGTTGACCCATAAGGGCACCACCACCAATGATGCAATGTGGTGTATAGGATGTGCTTTTGGCAAAGTTGAATTGTCTCAATTAACATTGTGGATGCCTGTGTTAACCACTTCACTGGTCATAGAAAACCGTTTGTTGTCATTTATGAGTTCTGGAACCGCATACACGCTGTTGTTTAGTGCGCACACCACAGACTCGCACACGACAAATAATATTCTGGGACAGTTCACATGGGAAATAAGTACCCAACATGGTCTTAATGCACCAAAACATGTGTTTGTGGGATTTCAAAATGCTAATAGAGCTAACAACCAAGAAAAACGTAAGATGATATTAGACAAGTTTGGAGTGTCTGAAGTTTCTCTGTGGTTAAATGGTCATCAGGAAGCCTCTGAAGAAATGGTGCTTAACTTCACAGACAATCAAGTCGCATGTGCAAATCACAATATGTGGTCATACCTGGACCGGCATCAGGACATTAACACAGGTCTGCAAATTTTCAAGAATGATTTTCGTACGTTGTACCCGATTTAATACTTTTCATTGGAACACCTGGAGTTATTTAGGCAGTCTGTGGTTGACATATACTTTCATGCAGTATAGGTGGGCCCATTGACGCCGCCAGTTACAAATGCTTTGCTTTGATTCTTTCTGACAAGACGGTGTTGTTGGGGGGCGCAGATGGTGGAATGAGGGTCATTGATGTGCCTGTGGAAAACTCATAGTGGTTTTCTCAAATTGAACCTGTTACATTTATAACTAATAATGTCCTAGCATAATAATGTCCTAACACAAAGTTAAGGTTGATCTTAGTGAAAACCAGCTTGCGAAAACCAAAATCATAATACAAAGCAATTGTGGGGTCACATTGAAACTTTCGCCTGCAAATTTAACTGGAATTGTCCATGTGTGGTTGGCCCAATCATAACTTAATCAGCTTAATGTGGCCAAACGAAAACAAACACCTGGGCGACATTAAAGTTATCTAAGTTAGAAGTAATGCAACTGCAAAAGACCAGTGGAATATTTCCATTTCTTGCGGCAATTCCAGCATTTTTAACGGCTGCCGCTTATGCAGTTGCAAAATCTAGAATGGTCTTGAAAAAGGCGGTCGGTGGAAACATCTACAAAGGAATAAAAGAAGGAAAAGGTCTTTGATTACCCGAGACAACTCACAAAATACCCCCAGGCATAGGTCTTCGACTACCCGAAACAACTCGCAGAAGGCCTCGCATTTTACCAAGCTTGATTTACCTGCGATGGTAAAATCAGTCAAACATTTTCGAGGTGTCTTTATGTGGAATGATCTTGCATCGATGATTCCCAACGCAAGAGAAACCGGAATTGTTAACCTGGATTTATCAACAGGACCTGACACTCATTGGGTTGCATACATGATAACGCCTCAAAATCTTTTGTATTTTGACTCATGCGGGATTATACCACCACTTGAAGTTGTTGATTATTTAACCCGAGGCGGACGTCAACTGCTGTTTTATTCAACACTACCATTGCAAACTTGGTTGGACAGACCAATATGTGATCATCTTGTTGTTGAAGCGTTGCATGCACTTGCGGGAAGCCCGACCCTGCAAGCACTTGTTGATTTTACATTAAAGTACACTTAATAATATACAAATGCCTATTAACATTTATGCAAGCTCAACTGCCCGACGCTGCGGCGCCGATGCAGATCTGAGCAGGTTTGCACCAAAGTGGATTTAACTGAGTTTACCAGCCAGGATGTTGTTGACGTCAACCCAGGCGAGCTTGCCATTTTCCAAGATCAAACTGGAAAACTTCAAACATCTAACGTGGACATTCAAGATGTTATTGTAAGGCTGCGAGGTGCCATCACGAAAAAAACCAGGCTGAAATAATTAAAAACGGGGGAATCAGAGACACTAATGTGTCTATTGCTTTTATCAAAGACTGTTGATACTGCTAGTGGTGGGATGAAACAATATGTGGATGAACAGATCGCAGATATGCGTTTGCCACCACGCGTAGCAGCATCATTTGGAGGATACATGGGAATTTTGACAAGTGAAGAAAAGGAGGACACAACTGCCACCGGCACGATACTAAGTGGTCGACTTATTTTCACTAGTCAAGATGGCTTTCATAAGCCTAAATCATACATATTAAAGGTGCACGAGTTTGGATTGTATTTATTCATCTTATCTGGTTTTTCTAGTGGGTGGGGTTCAATAGCAATATTAAAAATAATGTCCAGTCTGGTGAATTAATAATTCGTGACACCATAGACATCAGTGTTGCACAAATTTTTACATATACGATACCGATATCATTGGCCGTCGGATATGAAATTCAGTTTGAAGGACTCAACATCTTTCCAGTCGGGTTCTTAACGTCTTTGGTGTTTGTGTTTAAGATTAGATTTATCATTATATATAAGCGATGGATTCTGACTGCGGTAATGAGGTTGCGGAATTTACCAATGGAGTGTTGGATCGGCTTACCAGTGATACCAACAATGATAGCGATTTTGTTCCACTTCTTGATGAATATCTGCTTCAGAATGATGTTACCAGACCGGAGTATACACTGAAATATAATCTTGCTAAGGGTGAAATATAAATCAACTGTTGGCACCACCCTGAAGTACTAATACCATCTCAAAGCCAGCGTGGAATCATTGCAGTAGCACATGAAAATGCCCAATCGTTGACTCTGCCACCACCAAGCATGAAAATACTCAGGGATTGTTTCAATAATGATGAAGTAATATTCTGCAGTGAATCCTTTCCTTGTGAAATTCACCAACGAATTTGTTAAACCAACATTGACTCAACTGAGAAGAGAAAGATCAGATATGCAACCATGGAGTAGTGGATTTTCAGACAGTAAAAGTCGAGTAACTGTTTGCATAAAAATTAATAACAGCTTGCTTACACAAAATCTTTTCACGCTATCATTTATAATCCCATCACACATGCACAAAGAAAATAAAATCATAATGGGTATAGAAGGCCTTAACCTAGATCGGCACCAATAATACAAAAAATTATACAAAACCAATATTATACTACTACTGTGGGATTCAAGGGTGTCATTTTGTTTTCTCGTACTATGGAAAGTGATTCAGGTCTATCATACACATATAAGGGTGCGGTGTACAGAGTAGTGGGATACTAAAGCTTGTATTTGAATTTAATCAGTGAATTATTGTTTATGCCAAAAAGGTTACTTTTTAAATTTAAGTAAAATTTAGGTCTGTCAGTCTTCCTCTACTATACGAGGGTTCCAATCTAGATTAGTTCTTTATACTTCATAAGTTATATTCTTAAAATAAAGACATTATATCTTTATTATTATTATTATTATTATTAAAAGGTTACATTTTTTATTTATATTTTCTTATTGATAGTGACCATATCTGACAGTGGATCAGCATCATTTGCATACAAATACAAATCTGCCATTATACTACTACATCCTGAATGATAGTGCTCACCAAACAAAAATAATATGAAATGTTTTGCAAAACGAACATAATTAATGGAACAAGGCTACATTGTGATCAACTCGGCAATGTTTAGAGAGGTGACGGAAGAGCATATATGATGGCCTGTCGTCTGTCTGTCCGTTAGCACAAGCTTGTTATCACTACTCCTCCTGAATTGACTGGAAGATTGCCATGAAACTTTACACACAATATTCATCACAAAGTCTGGTTGGTCCTAATTACAAATAGAGCAGATCTGATGTCCGATATGGCCACCAAAGCATCCATCTTCAAATTTTTGTATCGCTACTCCTGAATGGATGATATATCATCATGGGGTTTTCACTTGAAGACATCTTATGATGTCTAGTTGGCTCTAAACAAAAATGGTGCAGATTTGATATCCAATATGGCTGCTACAGTGGCTGTCTTGAAAAACTTGTTGAAAATCCTCCTGAGCGCAAAGTCATAGTAACTTGGGGTTTTCACAAGAAGACTTGGGGCCCCAGGTGGCCGAGTGGTCTAAGGCGCTACCTTTTACAGATCACTAACAACTCACCTCTGTCCATGTGGGTTTGAATCACAGCTCGGCTATCGTGAGTATGTAAGAAAGCTTGTTCTTCCCGGTGTTTTCCCAGGTTCTTTCTCCACCAAATATACTGGCCGCCATGTATAGCCTATCATGTGCTGAAAAATGCCGTTAACTCCACAAATCAGAAGACTTCTTATGATGTCTAGTTGGCCCCAAATGAAAATGGTGCCAATATGATATCCATCTTTAAAATCTTGTTATCGATACTCCTCATGAATCGATGGTCATATCAACATGGCCTTTTCACTGAAAAACATATTGTGATATCTTCTTGACCTAAATAGAACCGGTGCAGATCAGATATCCAATATGGCCACCACAGAGGCCATCTTGAAAATCTTGTTATCGCTACTCCTGAGTCGATGCTCAATATGGGGTTTTCACTAAAAGTCTTCTTATGCTGTCTGGTTGGTCCTGAACGAAAATGGTGCCGATCTAATATCCAATGATGCTACCACAGTGGCCATCTTGAAAATCTTGTTATTAGGAATCCACTTGAATGAAAATAATATTGTCATGGGATTTTCATCAGAAGACATTTTATGATGTATAGTTGGTCCCAAATAAAATTGGTACTGATCTGATGGTCAATATTGCCACCACAATGGCCATCTTGAATATCTTGTTATCACTACTACTCCTGAATGGATGGTCATATCAACATGGACATTTCCAGTTTAAACTGGATAGAACAGGTCAAGTGGCCAAGAAAACCAGCAAATATATAGCTACTTATGATTTCTTATTAAATGTTGCATATTCCAAATTTGCTGTCATTAACTGCTGTTTTCAATGACAAAATGAGCAATATCAAGGTTTAATTTGCCAATTTTTATCGCGATTTTATTCACATTCAGCAAATAGGGACCAATTTTTAGCTCACCAAGCCATAAGACTGAGTGGGATTTGGTATGGCCCAGCATCCATCGTGCATTGTTCATCATCCGTCTCCTCATTAGTAATTGCTTGTTACCACTCTGGAGGCCATATTTTTGATCAGATTATATGCTTTTATCATAAAGGTCTCAAACAAGTTCGATGATGAGCAAGATCCAAGCTTATTGATGAGGTAGTTTTGCATCTGATTGGTTGATCTTAGTACCACTGTGGAGAACAGTATAGTGGTTCGCATATTAAAGCAAGGGAATTACCCTACAACAAGGTCTATTTAGAATTGCAGGTTTAATAGCAGCAGCACATAACCTGTCACTGTTGTGTTGCATCCCTTCTGGGATGCTAAGTCTCCTCATATCAGCTCGTAAATCCAACCTCCCATTGTATGGAATGTTCCAGAAAATCTAGAATGGAGAGAACCCAGAACCAATCTGACTATGACGTCATTAGCTAACATGGGATACTCTTCTCTCTTTTCCTCCGATGCTTGTAAATCTAAGTAATGTACAATTCGCTTGAAAAATTGCCTTCACTTACGTGTTTAAATATTATTTTTGCATAGTATTTCAATTTTCCATTTTAATAGAGTGATTTATCCCCTCAGGTCTTACCTTATTTGATTGTGAGTTTAGCTGGCTTGATAGTTTAGGGGACTTTCTTGTGCTGTGTTCTTCTAGTTGTGATCTTTGTTTTTCCTTGTTACTTAACCCAACATTAGGGTAAGTAATTGCTCTGCATGGCAGTTATGATATTTTAAGTACTATTTGCTTCAGCAGCACACGTTTATATTTATTTTGTTTTGCCTAGGGTAAGTTTTACTACCCTTATGTTGTTACAGACTCTTAATTCCATTTTCTTCATCAATTGTATGAATTTAATAATTATTATCAATTGTAATAGGCAGTACGCTTTTTTACTGCAATGAAATAATGTTATAGCACTCCTTCATCAGTGCATTTTCGAATACATACTCGCTTAGGCAGTATGAAATTAATTGTTGCATCAATTATTTTATTGCACTGCTTAGAATAAGTACTTGCTTAAGCTGTATGATTTTGATTTTGATCAAATTATTTTATTGCACTGCTGTGATACAAGCTTAAGCAGTACGATTTTAATATGTTGTGTTAAAATAACTTTATTTTGCTGCTTTGGCAGTATAGTTCAATATCAAATATTTGCATCGCATTTCTTTTTTCTTTCAGAGAGTACTAGATCTGGCTGTATATAATTTTCTTTTCAGGAATGTCACAAACTGGGGGTAAATTTGGGCACAAAAAGGTCCCATAGGATCCTAAATCCCCATGTTTATCTTGTACCAGGTTGATGCGAACAGATGGGATCTACCTCTTCCTTAGAGTGTAGGAAAGACATCAAGGCATGCATTGTTTATGGCCATTTCCCAATCAGATAGTTTTGTTCTGAGTCCTAAGGAACTCGAAACATAACTTCTCTGTCCCAGGAGAGTGTGGAACAAATCACTCATCAATTCCAGGAGTGTATGGGACCTGTCTGTCATGAAGCCGAGAGACACAGTGCTCCTGAAGAGTCGCAGAGATCAGATATTGTGTCAGTGCATACTCATCCAACTAGGGAAGGGGTTTGGATTGGTATCCCACCATTTCCTATGTTCATTTGAAAACCCTTCAAGATGTGTGGAGATCAATTTCAGAGAAGCGAATCTTCCTTCCCATTAATGGCACCATGGATGCCCATGCTTTGACTTCAGAGTAGTTCAGATATGGCAGGTTGTGGACCTACATCTTCTGCTCATGTGGAGCCAAACAAAAAGGAGGGGGGTCTAGTCTTTCCCACTAAATGATCTAGGAGGGACGAGAAGCATTCTGATCCCCCGAAAAGGTCTACAAGTAAGGGTGGACCCACCACTCCCCGTGAGCAGTTGTGGGATGTTGATACCCCTATAGATGGGACGAGAAGTGTTTTCAATCCTCCTTAAAATACCTGTTAGTACACGTAGTCCCACCATTCTCCATGGGGAGTTGCAGGATGATGATATCCCTACTCCCCAGTCTCTCTCCCATCAGAGAAACAATGAGCTGGGAAGTCCCATCACCCCTTAGAAGTGGGCACAGGACAGTGAAATCTGATGGTTTTGATGGACTCAAACGAGTTTGCTGAGGAACCAGCCAAGATGGTCCCACCTCTTGTCGGTGCACAGGTGGAAAAGGAGGAAGAGATCTGCTCTTTTGATAAGACAGTGAACAAATTTTACCCCCACTACCCCCCCCCCGGATTTGTGTCCCAAACTTCAAGGTATGGAGGACAAGAAAATCCTCTCCAATTTAGACTCTCGGGGGCTGCATCATGACCAGATCTCCTTTTACTCCATCGTTCAGCCATGATAAGTGAGTTGCCCCAAAGCTTTTTGAAAGGATATGAATTCAACAGGCAACATAAGTGGTAGTCTGTTTCCCCATCTATGCTCTGACTGCTGGTTTTAGTGTCCAACTATTGGGTTCCTACTCCTCTGCTGTTTTGCCAAGTCTTTGCTCCCAGAACTTTTCCCAGAGTGATGGGAGTAGATGCCGCCCACCTGAGGGCTCTGAGAATCTCCATCCTCCAGTATTTCAATGACTGGTTGGTGCACACTCTCCTCAAAGAGTCCCTGTTACAAGATCTGTCCCGCTGCTAGTCCTCTGTGACCAGGTTAGGACTCGTTCAAAACATAGATAAATCGGAGCTGATCCCTTCTCAAGATTTTGTTTATTTGAGGATGAATCTCTTCACTAACCTTGGATGAGTTCATGTTCCATTGGACAGGAAAGATAGAATCCTAGCTCTTTTGGTGTCATTTTAAGCCAAGAACGCCTACAGTATATTTATCCCTCCTGGGAACCTTGAACTCTGGCAGACCCGGATCCTCTAGGAAATCTGCACTTGCGTTCTCTGCACTTTCTATTTGTTCCAAAATGGAAACCACACAAGGATCCTCTGTCTGCTCAGATTTATCTGTGGTCAGAATTGTATCCCCATTTGAGTTGTTGGGCCACTCTTCACCGGTTTCTGGCAGGGGTCCCAATGCATGCCCCTGAAACCCAAACCTATCTGTATATGGACGCATCAGGTTCAGGTTGGGATGCTCACTTGGAGACAGAAGGGTAGTTCTTCAGGGTTTGTGGTCCCAGAAGGAAGCTACCCTTCACATAAACAATCTGGAAATGAGGACGGTATTTTTTGGGTCCTACGGTAATGTGTCAACCCATTAAAGAGTCATTATGTGATGATCTTTGACATGTCAGTAGTAGCATAACTCAGGCGACAATTAGGTACGCATGCTCCTTCTCTTTGATGGAGGTTTGGAACTTCCTTTGCTCGTAGCCTCAAAGGGGAGTACTCTCTGAGTTCAGCATATTCCCCGCAAGACAAGTCTTATGTCCGACACTCTGTCCAAGAGATGCAAAGTAATCATTATGGAATGGCCTTTGCACCAACCCACAGCATAGTCCCTGTTCAGACTGTGGGGGAGAAGCCTGGTGCAATCAGACTGATAACAAGCTTCCCTTTTATGTCCCCCCAGTCCCAGATCAGGGGGCCTGGACAGTGGTTGCCTTCAGTCTGAGGTGGGATAGTTTCTTCACTTATGCCTTCTCACATTTCAGAACGATTCTGCATGCAGGACCTACACTGCTCAGCTCATTCTGATAGTCCCTTAAAGGCCCCAGTGATTGTGGTTCAGCAATGTTCTCATTACCCGGTACCTTAGAGAGGGGATCTGATGTCAGAGCACAGGTGGTCTTTTCTCCACAATAACCCACAGATTCAGTACCTTCATTCTTGATTCATCTCAAGCAGTCTCTCCACCAGGACAAGTTTTCAAGCAATGTTGCCAACTGCATCGTCCAGGCTAGGAAATAGTCTGCATCCAAGGTCTATAATGCAAGGCAGAGAATCTTTTGCGATTGTTGGAGTAGGAAACACGTTAATCCTAACTGTCCCTCTCTGAGTGCAGCGGCATCCTTTCTTTTCTTCCTGTTTGAAGATATAGAATGTTCACTTTCTACTATTAAGGGCAATAGGGCAACCCTGTCCAAAATGCTTAAATCCTGTAAGGGTCCAGCCATTGATTTGAATCTTCATCTTTCTGATCTTATGAATTATTCGAGCAGCACAGATAGGTTTCTTGCTCACTAAGGCCTAAATGAAATTTCTTGCGTGTGTTTTGGGCCTTGATCAATCCCCTTATGTACCACTTGGTGAAGCTTCTTTTGAGAATCTTGTGCATGTTGTGGGCCTTGTCAAAATCCCCTGATGTACCGCTTGGTGAAATCTTTTTCAAGGAGCTTACCCTTAAAACAGTTTTCCTGCTTTCCTTAGCTTCAGCAAGGAGTGAGCTTCCTGTCTTGTCTATAGAAAAAGGCTGTTTATGATTCAGTGGTAATTATGAATCTGTTTCTGTCTTTTGCCAAGTGGGTGTTTTGACAAAAAACCAGCTTCCTTCAGTACCTCCACTTCCTATAGAGATCGCCAGTCTCAGTCTTATCAGTGCTAGGGGAGAATCAAGATATACTTCTCTGCCCCACTAGGCCAATATGGTTCTATTTGGCCTCATTAAAATGGAGAAGAAAGTGTAGGAAGCATCTTTTCCTACATATTAAGGGCTCCACTGATATCTCTCCATCCACCATTCCAGGTGGATTGTACTCGCCATTAAGAGAACCAATCAGTCACTTAATGAGAGGGACCTTTCGTTCATGAGAATTAAAGCCCATGAAGTCAGGGATATTGCTATTTCATGTGCCTATTTTAATAATTCATCATTGGAGGATGTTATGTGGGCTGTGTTTTGGCAGTCTCACACTACTTTCTGTTCCTTTTTACTGTCAGTGTTTGGTGCACCAGATCTAAGGCGTATTTTCCTTGGACCAGATAGTTACAGCACAATAGTGTCCCGATCTGCTGCCAACTTACAGTAGTGGACACCCCTACAATAAGGGCGAATACATCATTTATTTGAGGCCATCAGCCTACCTCTGAACTGGCAAATTCAGCAAGGCAATATTGACAGGTAATATGTTACTGCTATTCAAATGTAGTTGGAGAGGGGAGATAAAACTAATTTTAAAAAAGTAACACTTACCTGCCACTACTGCAAGATTCCCTTCTCCCACCCTGCTCTGATCCAAGTCAAGGAGGAAGAGTATACCGCATGAGCTGATCATGTGGTAGTCAGAATGGTTGTGTGTTTTCTGTTCTGGATTTCTAGAATGTTCCATATAATAGGAGGTAGGAATCAGGAATTATGAGCTTGGACGAGGGGGCTTAGCATCCTGGAAGGTAAGGAAGGCAATGGTGAAGGATAACTATTCCGTTATTAAAATTAGTTTGACACCCCACCCACCCCCAATAAAAAAATATATACATCTTTGGGTTTTGATTAGAATCTCCCCCTTGGTAAACCTTTTAAGAGTTGAATTGTTTTAATTTTTGTTTTAGAATATAGAATTCATGAATTCCAATGAAACAAGTTATATAAATTGGCAAAATAATACACCTTATGGATTAAATGGAATAATCTGTAATTCAAAGCTGTATATCATACAAACAAAAAAAAGTCTTAAGTATGTATATAAAATATTTTATATGCAATGTTGGGAAGAGTTTACTCTGTTCTGCTTAGACACAAAGTAGATGATATTTGTGTGTCTCATTAACCTCATTACCCAACCAAACTTACAAAACCACTAACAACTTTAAATGGTAGTACCTGAAATATTTGTTCGCTTTATAATATCACGTATATACATTATTTGGTGTTATTTTATATATTAAATGTTATTAGTCACACATTAATTTAGATTTATGTTTCGTATTTTTGTCCTTCCGTACAAATATACAACAACCTGATATGGTTTTCTACTAAACCACCTCCAATTTTAATTACTCATTAACCTAAATATATGGACTTTCCAACTTTCCAAATGCCTAGCCTAGAAACTTTCTGACCATAAAACGGAACATAAAAAAAACCCAAAAGCTAACAAATTCCAGATTTTCAGAATGTTATGACCAGATCACATTTCATTGTGTTATAGTAACAGTATTAGAAGTCACACTCATGTCAATATGTGCTATTTTTTCCCAATATCTTGTAGCACCTCCAGGACATGCATTAGACGGCATTCTTCAAAAATGGTTGCCTTTGCATGCTGTTTGCTAAATAGAAAAATGCTAATTTTATTTAGGTAATTACATAGAGAGTGTATATCTATCGGCAAACATCATATTGTTGAGTAAAAGAAATAATATTAGGTCATGCAACCATGGTTCACTTTCAGTAAAAAGAGGTGGAAAAATGAGTTTAAAAAATATTGTTCCGACCAATCAATCCAAATTTTTTTTTTAAGCATCAAACTGGAAGCACTCATATTTTTTTAGGCCTAATAGACAGTGTGGCAATTAGGTGCTCCTAATTTTTCTTTCTACTCCACAGTTTCACTAAATGTATGGATTTGGTTTCACAAGCTTACAGTTGTCATTTGCAAAGGAGAGTTACATCATTCTGACTTGGGCCTCTTGGGTATGTTCTACAAGAATAAATATTATCCACACCAGCCCCCACTTTATTGGAAGGTTCAGGAGTTATCCCAGCATGCTAAAGTGAGGGAGTGTTATATATGTTATTGTTTTGGGAGAATAAGGCTCTTCTTCAGTTGAACTTTTTATGAGGAAAACAGGACAGTTATCACTTAGACTAATGTTGAGGGTATAAATCTTTGGAGTATTCTTGGGTGAGTTTGTTTCAATAATATCAGGTAGAGTTTGTGAAGATGTCACACTAGTTGGCACATTAACATGTTGTGAAAGCCTGAGTGTTTCCATAAAATCCAATGAGTGGTTTTAGATTGTTCTGTTGAGTATATCTTTGTTAGCTGAAATACCACTCTATCATGCAATACAGGGTCTGGAATATTTGAGCACTTTATGGCACAAACATGTCCAAAAAAGATATCTTTTAAACAATAAAAACCTGTGCTGGATTAATAACAAATGTACAGGATCACACACTAACCAGTTTAATATATGGATCTATCTACAATAAGAATAATCAGGATTACAAGAATCTGGAACCATTTTCATCATCTACTATACACAAAATTCATAACTCATAACAGCTTGTCAATTCAGATAAATACAAATGTAAACTGAAAACAATATTAAATTGGACAGCATTGTGTGATGTGAAATTTGATTCACAATGGAAATCTGGGAAAACCCCCAAATCATCTAACAAAGCAAGAAACGCTCCTATTCACAGATGATAGAAACAAAGAGGAATATATTTGATCATTTACATAACTCTACAGCTGAAAGGTACACAGTCATGAAGGACACAGCACCCTGACAGGGCTTAATGCTGTGTACCTATACTGGACAATTCGGTTCTTATATTATCATACATGGTATGAACCAGGCATAGAAACATGCAGTAGAGTAAGTTCATAATTAATACTGGATGACTCACACATCACATTAAATCAGTTAAATGAGTGAGTAAAGTCGTGAAAAGAAAATTTGCAGAGGCATTACAAAATACAGTATAAACCAAACATGCATATGTACAAGCATTGTTTGAAGCATGAGACAAATCTCCAAGAAATGACCATCATTAGGTTGCATGCTAGTGCTGCAACATGAAAATGGGGAAGGTTGCCTTGTCTTAAGCTGGTGACGACGTATTTGGTTGATAATGTTACAACTCAACCACATGGAAATCTGGAGAAAAACACCTAGCTTTTTTACTTCATATGTATACACTGGTTGAGTTAAATATTGTAAATGTAAGACTCTGTTTCTTCAGTGTTAAACATGATGTGTTACAACTGTTATAAAATTAACTGTTTGATTGAAATTGTTTGATTATAAATGACAACATGTCATTCATTATGCACCTCTGAATCAAGTTTGAGAAGGATAGAAACTTGAAAAAGGCTTGTTGGGTGGTTGGTGCTCCAAGGGCAACCTATTACAAGATAATACAGAAATTTAGCATAACATCACCTTTCAAATTTCCTAAGTTACCAAATAACATAAAGAGAACGCTTCTAATTGAAATTATTGATGTTCGGAATGTAAGGGTTCTTGAAATTAATGAATCGTAACATCTTCAAAATGAAAGAAAGGTATACCAAAGAGACAATGCATTGGAGAAACAAGATGAAAAGGGACAAAAGAACGATGCAAAACTTTGATGAAAGAAATGTTACACCTGAACCAGTAACTGCTCCAACATATGAGATTGATTGGGGATACATAAATATATCAACTTGTTTTGCTTGTAAAATGACAATGGCAATTAAGATGAAAGGAGTCATTAATGGCTTACATCACGCAGAAATGTATACAGCATTTATTATATCACACAGCATGTTGGTGCATATATTCTTTGATTTTAAACATGGTTCATCCAACAAGATGACCTTCAAGGAAATCACGAGGCTAATGATTCCTGTTGGGTTAACATAGATAATCTACAAATTGTTTAATTTGTTGCCCAGTGATAATGTTGGATTTTATTCACTAGAGCAGTTGTTCCCAAACCCCAGGTCACGACCCAAATTCGGGTTGTGAGGACCTTGCAACCCCATACTGGTACTGCATGTTGGGTCGCAAAAGATGTTATTTAGGGTCACGATCAAAAAAGTTTGGGAACCACTGCACTAGAGCAATGTATTCAGAAGTTTATCCTTGTACAGTCTACTTTTACATTTTTCAAACTTTACGTATGTGTCTATTTTACGTATGTGTATATTTTAACCCTCAGTAATACATGAAGTTTGGGGAGGGGCATCCAGTTGTCATGTGGGATTGACGTTGTTTTCTTTTTTTTTACTGTTAACACTTGCTTAAAAATCTGACCTCCCTGCACTGGAACTCACTTGCAAAATAGTGAAAGAGAGGGAGATTTTTTCCATTGACCCAGCAGAGGAAAATGTTTATATTTTGTATTGACTTTGATGAGAAAAAATACCCCTTTGCTGGAACTCTCACATTTTTCTAACTACTTAGCAGTATTTATCAATAATTATCATAAAATGGGAGCATGCATATTAATATCACTATAGTTACTGTATGTTATACCTCTAAACCTTCACAGTATATTGTTGCATTTTCTTTTCATGCGATCAGCATTCTGACTACATTGTTCTTTTCTTCCATGATGTCTGTGAACGTTTACCTTGATTTGTCATAGCTTAAAAAGATTTTACTTTTTATTTTCAGTACCACCCCAAAATCCAGTTATTACTAACACAACATATGACATTGGGTCAGGGAGGAGGGTAGTTCGGGCAACAGAAGACAATGAGGTCTCTCTGGTCTGTCATGTCAGGGGAGGTAACCCACAACCTTCAGTGAAATGGTTATGTGGTGGTGTAACTGGGTCAGAGTTCCCTGCAAGTAACTCTTCACAACGTAATGCGGATGGCACATACGATATAACATCAGCAATCATTGTAATGGCAAGAAGATCTGAGGACAGGGTGACATATGTGTGCCAGGCTGAACATAGAACTTGGACATCCCCACAAAATGCCTCTTTGGAACTCTATCTGTATTGTAAGTAAAGACTATAATCTTGTTTTTGACCATCTCTGCAGTAAATTCTGTATGTATGTATTCATTTTTCTTCTTAATGTTTTCAGGTGTTGTTTTTATTCATTTTTAAGTATAATCATTGAAATAAAAATCAAGTTGATCAGCAGTAAAAGAATGTATTGAATAGAAACTTACATTAGAGGATAATGATGCAGGCCTTATAAACAATAGAAGGAACTTCTAAGGACCAGAACATTGATGACTCATGAAAGTTTATATTACTGCAATTAATCTAAATAACCAATTTTCTGGAGACCATATTTTAATAATTTCAATTATCAGACACCAAGAACATTTTTTAATCAAAGAGAAAGAAGAAATTAATGTTGGAGCATAAACAGATGATTACAAAGATGACTCTCAGACTTTGAAACTGCTTTAATTGCCCCAATTATAGTCCTAGTTGATCTGACCCCTGGCTCTCCCAGCATACCTAAGAGAACCAGACCTTGTGCACAGTTATGTCCGATGACATTATATCAACACACAAACAAAAAGACAAAAACTAGAACTGCAATTAATATTCTTTATTTGTAATACATTATGACGTAATGGATCTTTATTTGCATGCAAAAATACAATACAAGCTAGTTTACCTAGACCACTTCCAACTGGCATTGAATGTACCAACCTTAGAACACAATAGAGATATTATTTTCTGGAACAATATATAATAATTGTCAATATCAACATAGGGTTTTCACCAAAACACTTTGTATGATATCTGGTTTGTCTTAAATGCAAATGGTTCCAGTCTTGTATCAGATATAGCCGCCATGGTCATCTTGAAAATCTTGTTATTGTTACTCCTTCTGACAGGGTGGTTATATTGGCATCGGGTTTTCACCAAAAGACTTCTAATGATGTCTAGCTAGTCGTAAATGAAGAAGAGTTTTATTTTACAATCCAACAGTTAAATTGTTATGCTGATATGGTTAATGTGTCATTCACCGTGTTATTTTTAGCATGTTTACAGCATTGTATTTCACATTCAGTGCACCATCATACTATGCACTTTTGTAAAGTGTGTCATTTCACATAATCATGAATGACTGCATTTGTTGTAAGCATTTTTTACACTTAAATGTCCTAATTTTGATTACCAAGTAAGTAGACTTGGTTCGGGAAACATCTTTTGAATGTTCAATAATTATGGAGTTCATGTTATTTATATCCACTACAATGTGTTTCTTACATCATACTTGAATGATGTCTTGAGTATTTAGCATTTTATTCATTGTCATTTTTTGTAGGTCTAACTTTGTAGCATGTTTTGGGTCCTCAGATTTATATGCTGATGTCAGTCTCTGCATAAGATGTTTGATTGGTCTGATATTTTAAACTTGTTTTAAACACCAATGAACCACTTTTGCCTATATTTGTCTGAGAATCCTGGCATAAAGGGCATCAAATTTATACAAATTATGCCAATATGTCATCAAATCTGGATGCCATTAAGCTTCAAAAAAACAATTAAAAGTCTTCTTCTCCAAAAAAGGTGTACAGGATTTTTGATCAAATGGGACAGAAAGAATACCAGTATGATGAGCAAAAACATTATAAGTGCAAACAGCATCATTTAGTAGCACAAGGTTTTGGTCATAAATGTTGGTAACACAAAGCTGTGACTAATAGTAAGTACCAAAGAATTACATACATATGCTGTTCTAACTTAAAGGTACTTTTAAATATTTAATACAGATGTACAAAGCTGAAGCATGCAGGTGGCATGAGGACGCAGTGTGTATCAATTCTATGGGTGTTCATTAATCATCTATAAAGAGTTATAGTCACTGGGTGGGTGGGAGAAAGGAACCTAGTTTGTTATCGCTACTTCTTATAAACTACTTTGAGGATTGCCATGAAACTATACACATGTTCATCCCATGGTCTAGTTGGTCCTAAATGAAAATGTTCCCGCTTGGACATCTAATATAGCTGTCACAGCCATAATCTTGTAAATCTTGCTATCGATACTCCTCCTGAACAGAAAGCCATATTGACATGAGGATTCCACCAGAAGACTTCTTATGATGTCTAGTTGGTCCTAATTGAAAATGGTGCCACTTGGCCATCAAATATGGCTGCCACATGAAAATGTTGTTATTGCTTCCTTCTCCTGAGTGGATGGTCATATCAGCATAGGTTTTTCACTAAAATACTTCTTATTATGTCTAGTTGGGCCTAAATAAAAATGGTGCCAATCTCATATCCAATATGACCACCACAGTGGCCATGTTGAAAAACTTGTTATAGGTACTTCTTTTGAAGAGAAAGTAATATTGCCGTGGGTTTTCACCTGAAGACTTCTTATAATGTCTAGTTGGTTCCAAGTGAAAATGGTGACGCTTGCATATCCAATATGGCAGCCACAGTAACAATCTGGAAAATCTTGTTATGGCTACTTTTCTTGAATGGATTGTTGTATCAACATGGGTTGTCTACTAAATGAGTTCTTATGATGTCTGGTTGGTCCTAAATGGAAATGGTACTGCTCAGACATCCAGTATGACTGCTATATTGGTCATGGTGACAATTTTGTTACCATTACTCCAGAATGATCATATCAGCATGGATTTTCACTGAAAGACGTCTGATGATGTGTCTACATGGTTGTAAATAAATATGATGGTGATCTGACTTCAAGTATGGCTACGACAATTTTGAAAATCTTGTTATCATTACTTCTGGTTAATCCCAATTTTGTGATTCATATCACCAAAAGATTTCATATGATGCCTAGTTGGCCCTAAATGGAAATTTTCAGTATGGTCAACACAGCAGCCATCTTGAAAATGTTATCTTTACTCCCACAAAACAGAAAGTCAAATCAATATGAGGTTTCCACCAGAGACTTCTTATATCATTGATCTTAAATGATGTCTTATTGGTCCTAAATGAAAATAGTGCCAATCTGACATTCAATACGTCCACCACAGTAGTTAATTTGAAAATCTTGTTATTACTGAAGAATATCATTATCAGAGATGGTTTTAACACTCGGCAGTTAAAAGGAAGAAATAGTCTTATCTTGAATTCCTGGAAATTCTTTTTAGCCATTAGAGCATCAGTCCCATCGAGGAAAACTGGCTTTATCTCGTGTTATACATGTATCTCAGTCTTTGTAATATGAAAAAAATGTACTGTTCCATATTGACATACATACTACTGGTATGTTTTTGGCATTATGTTTAGCTCACTTGGGTCTATGGCAAATGGAGCTTATAATAAGGCCCTGTCTGGAGTCCATATTTCTAATCCAATGTCATCAAAACTTTGGATGAATTCAATAATGAGCAAGAACAATGTATATTAAGGAGGTGATGTTGCACCTTGTTGCCACTAGGTGAAATGATACACCTCTGCGGCGTATTGATACGATTCATGATACACAGCCTACAATGCGATACATTATTGCAACTTGATAGTCTTTTCATCTTTAGAAGGTCTGTCAGTTGTAGGGTGGTGCCATTTAATATGTGTCGACATATTGGTTATATTTCCAGTATGTGAATTACAGATAGACAAAGATTTATCATCTGTTCATATGCCATTCTCGTCTTTGACAAGATGAAAAAAAAAGATATTTCCAAACAGACTGCCTGTTAGTTTTCAGCGACTTTAATTCAAATTTTTAGGCCATTTCAAGCTGTTCCATTTGATTAGATACAAGACTCATCTTGGTCACTATGTCATTTGTTTTGCAGAGCATGAATTTTTTAAAACATCTTATTACCAGTTTCATGTCTTCACTTAAAGTTGGAAGCCATTATGGTGTTATCTTCAAAACAGAAGAAATAGTGCAATTTCCTCGTGCTAGGAAAATCTTATCTAGAACAAGTCTGAATGTAAGAATGGAGATAACTAACCAGTGATCTCCCCAGAAATTTTCGATAGAATTGGGATAAGCATGTTAGGGTCATAAAACGTTTTAAAAAATGTGCATTAATGTCATAAAAGTGAAACAAATTAATATCAGTGAAGTTAAAAAGAAGTGCATATATTTACATTATTCTTTATTTACCTTGGTTATAACATTGCTTCATGTCTATCTCATTTGTTTCTTAATTTAAATAAATGATATCTTTTCTTCTTTTCGCCATATTTACTGACTGCCACATCAAAATTAAAGTCTTTTAAGGATTGTCCTTCAGTACTGATTGTCATCAGGTAGTTCAGTACCCTCTGTGTCAACCTGTTCCTTACAAAACTCTTAATTCTTTTCATTGAGGAGAATGTCCATTCGCAATCTGAAGAAAAAAAATGGGACATACAATTTATTAATGGATGTAAAAAAAAAAGAGACAAAACTACCTGATTTCTAATTAAGTGAATTACCTAGGACAAATTCTTCAAGAGTCAAGACAGTGATGTGTTTTCAAATAATCATCACAGAATAAGATAATACATATTCCTTTCCATTAAGAACAATATATCAAAGTGTTTGTTATTGTTTAATTTCTTCACTGAATCAATGTCAGAGAGCTTAAATATTGTTCAAAAGTTTAAATTAAATTGAAAATTATTTACTGCATAATTAGTAAGCATATGGATGAAACTATATAAGTTATATTTATGAAGGATTACTTTTTATTTATATCTTTTCAAAAGAAGTAAAACTGGAAAATAAAGATTGTTCCATTTATTACTTGGATAGGCAGAAAATAGAAATGAGAATTTAATAGGGAAGCATCCACTTGAGTTAAGGTTTACCAACCAAACTATATTTCTCTTGCTCAGAGTAAACTATGTAAACATAATAACAACTCATGAATAGAATGCAACTTTCATTCCTTGTCACAACTTAATAAGAACAACAACAATTGCAACTACAACTACTGGTTACTACTATAATATATATCTATATATATATTACAACCCTCCACTCCCCCCCCCCCCAGTAGACTTGAACCAAAATTTAGCAATATGGAAAACTTACCATCCGATCCAGCAATTCCGACCCAAAGGCACAACGTCTTCCATTCATTGTTAAATCCTGTCTTTCATTTGTTTATCTCTTTCTTTGTGGAAATCATGCTGATGCTGTTGGAATCGGAATCATGGCCACCATTGTTGATGCCAATTTCTGATTTTTTTAACCAGGCCAACATGGGGCTAGCCGGGTGCTAGGTAATTTTATGTTTCTTGGAAGGTGGTGTGTTCATTTTTCACAAGAATTTTTAATGTAATAAGTTTAACCGCTTTGGCTGGTAGTGAAAATAATTGAAATATATATAACACACTACCAGTAGACTCCATTGTTGCTGGACAATCACGTGATTATGTCTGTGCAGACGAAACCCGCACCAAAGGTTGCTCACCGGCAGTCGCGCAAGCCAGGTACAAAAGATAATGGTTAAGTGAGTGAGTAATTATCCTAGATTATCTTGATAAAATTCCCAAGAAGAGGTCAGAACAGGTGTCATTTGAGTAATAGGGCTTTGAGTTAGGTGATAGGATGTTTGTTTAACAGATTAATTTAATAAGGGTAGTGGGAAACATTAAAGCGTAGTGGCACAAGATCATAGAGTAGCGGCAGCTTCTAAATTATCGGTGTTTGAAACGATAGCATAGTGGGCCCGCAATGGGAATAGGCCCTGGGGAGAACATTGCTAAAAACCAAATCCTTCCCATTGTGCTTCCAGCAGATGCAAAACAACTGCCGTGGCCACAGGCACACATTTCTGTCAGTGAAGAAAATTATTGACAACACCCACTCCCATTCCACAAATTAACAAGGCGGCTATAACTCGTAACTAGTGAGGTTTGGAATCTGCCCCCTTGCCGATTCTGTACTAATTTGTTCTTTTTTTAATCCAGATGGTATGTTCAGTTGCTGATAACATATATCAGCCTAAAAGGAGACATTCCAAACTTGTTCCCCATGTTCAATTAGGTACTTTACAGATCATTTCAAAGCCACTATTGTTTCTATGTTGCTTTTTATCTGTTTGGATTCAATTAGAATTGAATGTAACATATTTCACTGTGTGACACACCGGAAGTGTTGCCTTCAAATTCAGTCCAAATAGACAAGATATGAAGAAACAGATAAACTTCATGTAAAAGTGGCTATTAAATGATCAGTAAAGTACTTAGATCATATATGGTGAAAAAATCTGGAATGTCTTCTTTATGTTGATATATGTTATCAGTGGCAGAACATGCTGACGGGATAAAATAATTAGCATGGAATTGGCAAGGCTGGGCATATATTGAACCACACGAGTTAGTCACCTTGTGTTAATTTGTAGAAGGCAAGTGAATGATGTCAATATTTTTTATTTTTGCTGACAGAAATGTGTGCATATGACTGTTGGCTGCCTCATGTATTCTCAATTTAAAGAATAAAAAGGCAAACAACTAAAAAACTATTCATGGCTGCTGAAGATTAAAATAACTTGTATAGGGTAAGTATCATTTTGTATAGATTCTTCTCCTCTTGTATTGATATTGGTATCAATACGAAAAAATTATTGATACATCGATATATCGATTAATCATTTCACCCCTAGTTGCCACTCTGGAGACCATATTTCTGATCTGACTTTTATCAAACATGAAATATATGCTTATATCATTAATAATATCTGACAACTTTCATAATGAACGGAATCAACGCATCTGATTGTCTGGGCTTATTATTACTCTCAAGACCATATTTTTTTTATCTAATTGTGATCAAAGTTATATCATTAAGTTCTTGGATGATTTCGACAATGAGATGCATGCAGTCTAATGAGGCAATCTAGCATCTGATTGGCTGAGCTTGTTAGCCTTCTGGAAGCCAGTTTCTGATCCAATTTTGATCAAACTTGCAATTTGGGTTTATGTTATCAAGATCTTAGCTGGATTCGGTAATGAGTGAGATCTATGCATATTAATGAGATTATCTTGCATCTGATTGGCTGAACTTGTTATCAATATGGCGGCAATATTTTTGATCCAATTTTGATCAAACTTGCAATTTGGTTTTATAACATCATGATATTCGATGGATTCGGAAATTAGTGAGATACACACATATTGATAAGATAATCTTGTATCTGATTGGCTGAGCTTGTTATTGCTATGGAGGCCATATTTATCCGATTTTGATCCAACTTGAAATTCTGGTTTATGTCATCAAGATCATGGATTGGTTTCATAATGAATGTGACCTACTGTTATTGATGATGTAATCTTGTATTGATTGGCTGAATTTGGTATCACTCTTGTAGCCATATTTGTGATCAGAGTTTGAGCAGACTATATGCTTTCATTATAAGGATTTTCAGCTGTTGCTATAATGAGTGAGATTGATGCATATTAATGAGGTGATCTTGCAGCTGATTGACTGGGTTTGTTACTACTCTTAAAGCCCAATTTTCGATTTGCTGGGTTTATTATCATAAACATCTTGGATGACATCGATTATGAGCAAGAGACTGTGCATATCAATTATACCATCATCTTTAGAAATAAATTTATTTTATATAGTAAAGTAGGTAACATTAACAAGATATAAATATTGTGTGATAGTTGACTGTTCTTACACTTAAACATAAACCTGCTTGCTGAAATTAACAACTATTAAATTATGTAAGCAAAGTGAACAATATCAGGTCCGCCTGAGCCTCTTGTTAATATTATCAGCAATTGGTACCATTATACCTTCATGGGATAGAAGGGTTAAAAATAAAAATGTGCACCATGCATTTCTGTGTTGCATGTTCAGTATGCATTTGATTAAAATCTTCCTGAATAAAGTCAATAATTGTTTTATATTTTACAGAGAGAGAGAGAGAGAGAGAGAGAGAGAGAGAGAGAGAGAGAGGGATGTGTGTGAGGCAACCCACATCTTCACAATGATTAGTTAAAATCAGGTAAGCCGAAATTATTATTTCACAAGTATATGCCCAACTAATAGAGAATTTGTCAATTTGTCCGGCTTTAGTAATGTTTTTATATGTTTTTTTTTTTTCTTTTTTTTTATATACATTTGTACATTAGAGCATGCAGTATAAGGTACAAATATGCTCGTTAAGTTCCATATATATATATCCTTCATTTTTCCATGCATCTGGTGAAATCCAGTTCAGATGAACCAAGACTATCTTACTTACATTAGGCACTAACTTGGACAGAACAAATTCAGAACTCAGCATAGGTTATGTTGCATTGTATGGAGTAGTTGCATTTGAAACAAAATTCTTTGATTTTTTAGTGTGATTGACCTTCTCAGATCCAGCCAGATCACATGTTTGATTTGTAATCCTGCACAAAAGCCAAGAGGCTAAACTCAATAAGCATTTTATTTTCTGTTTAGGCCTAATGCTGCATACTACTGAGTGCAAATGACATTCTTCAAATGTTAGGAAATATCCAGCAAACATAACATATACCGTAAGAGAAAAAAATATTAATGATTTTCTTTGGGACTACAGTTGGATACAGTAACTGTGATTGACTCATTTAGTGTTGTGATGCCTAAAACAGTAGGAAATAAGTTGGCTTCATTAAGTGCAGTTTAGCAAGCAGGATTTAGCATGGTATTGACAGGAAACCAGTAGGAAATTATATGGCTGTTTGGCAGGAAAATAGTGGGGAATAAGTTGACTGATCAGTCGTCAATTGTAGCAAACGTGATTTAAGCATGACATTTACAGGAAAATGGTAGGGAATTAGTCTACTATTTAATAAGTTGGGTTTGAACATGCTATTTGCATGAAAGTAGTAGAGAACTAGTTGACTGCTCCATGTCTGCTGTTTTATCATGTAAGATTTGAGTATGCTGTTGGCAGGAACTGCTATAACACAGCAGAAAACCATGCAGGATTTAAGTGTGCTTTTGGCAGGAAAATAGTAATAAATCACATGGCTGCTCAAAATCTAATGTTTTAGCAAGCAGAATTTGAGCATGATATTGGCAAGAAAACAATAGGAAAACAGCAGGATATTATCAGGATTGTGTACTACTGCCACAAACCATTTACATGCAATTTGACTTGAGTATTTTGATTTGGCCTTTATCTTGAAACTTACTTGAGTATTTTGACTAGAATATGCATTGTAATGCTATAAATGTATTCAGTGGTTATCTGTTGGGAAAAATATCTGTTATAGTGTATTGTTTTCTTTTGACAAATGCAGTAAAGCCAAGTGAACCAGTGATATCAGATCCAGGTAATCTTCAAGAGAATACTACAATGTCTTCCACATGCAGTATATCCAGATGTAGACCTGCAGCAAATATGTTGTGGTCTGGAGCTGGGACACCCATCACTACCAACACCGAGGACAAGGCCACAGAGACCTTCAATGTCACATCAACATACAAGAAGACAGTGACTAGACAGGACAACGGTGCTACAATACAGTGTACCATCACACACCCTGCCCTAAACTCAAGTCTGATTACGTCAAGGAACATAACCGTATGGTGTATGCACGTTTAATGTTTCTTGTTCATAAAAAATGAGCACAGTCAATCTTGTATATATATATATATATATATATATATATATATATATATATATATATATATATATATATATATCAGATCCTTAAACCCATGTATTTGTCTCACATACTATGAGCAACCAGACATTGGTCATAGGAGTTCTCAAATATCATTACATTATCATTACATCAACTTGTCTTTGATTTTTTTTTTATCCATTAAACTGCCAAGTAAAAATCTTAACAAGGTAAAACAAGGTAAAATTTAATGTTCACTAGGTCTACTTTACAGATTGTTTCATTGTTGGACAACCAATAAAAATGTTGCCGACAATCCTTAATTAAAAAAGGAGGCTAGGTCTCATTTACAGTTTCTTTGTCGGACAATCAATAGAGATATTTTTGACTAAGCTTGTTTTGGTCAGTATGTTATACCAATTTTTCAACACTCTTCAACTACAAACCACAGGACAAAAAAGCTGTTGAAACTTACCTCCTGTACTTATCAAAAGATTTTAACTGAACCATTGCCCCAGGGTCAGTATTAATAGATGTTAGATCAGTCCCTTATGGCATGTGTTTGTGTCGAGGTGTAAGCACATGATATCTTTAGAGCAAAATATGCAAAGCCTAGGCCTGAATTAAGAAAATAAGGGACAAGCTAAAACAACTAATTTTATTACCATTCTCCAAGACTTATTTGGGGACCTGATCAAATAAAACTTCACCATCAGACTTTACCGTAAATGCATTTTAATTAGATGTTACATATTGTTAGGGAACCAAGTCACCTTGTTGCCAATTATTAATTAATTTTTCAAAACAGTAGAATGAAATAAAATACTGTTCTTGGGTGAAATTCTGTAGTATAGCTTTGTCAAAGAAAAAATGAGTGTTATAAGTAATTAGTTTGAGAGAAAGCCAGTTATTCATGAAAGGATAATACTAACACTAAAGCAGCAGCAAATCCAGAACTGAAACTGACACATTTGATAATTAGGTATATCAATGTTTTCTCCTTTGTCAACATTTTTGATATCTCCTTTTAATGTTTTAATATGATATTTCACAAATATACTCATGCCACATAAATTTTTGGGAAAATGTCCTGCAAGAGCCATTAAAATTTCAGGATCTGTCACACACACACACTCATATATATATATATATATATATATATATATATATATATATATATATATATATATATATATATATATATATATATAGTGTAAGAGAAAGCTTTTGATATCTCCTTTCAATATTTTTATATTTTGTTTCACAAATATATGCATGCCACATAATTTTTGGGGAAAATGTCCTGCCATCTCAGGATCTCTGACATATATAGATATATAGACACTTTGTAAGATAAAGTTAACACTTTTAGAAGACCTTTTAGTTGTGTTATGTTTGGCATAGTTGATGTTGTAGAGTTGAAATTCCATTTCTCTTACACTGTTGCAAAATAGTTGTGAAATTTACATGTGCACACATTTTTTCTCATCCACTATAAAGCAGAGCATAGATTCAATTGATGTATTTCATCTGTCCATCTATCCATTCATCTGTTCACTATTTCATTTCTGAATATCTCAAATTCTCCACCATCTATAACTGCCAAAAGTTATACATGGCTTGCGTTTGGGGCCGGGAGGAAAACGACAGGTATCTTGACCTAATCTTGTGATTGACTTGCATTTGAGATAAGAAACATAAGAAAAAGTTAAAATAGTTCAAGTTTAAGGTCATAGTCGTTCAGAGAAGAAAATTAGTTTCTGCATAATATCAAGAGATATTTTTAATCACCTATATTGTTTGAACATTATGAATGGCTTACATTCAAGACAATTAAGAAACTATTAATTTTGGTGTGAAAATGGAAAAGTTCAGGTCACTAGCTGATGAATGAAAACTGGCTTCTGCACAAGTTCTTCACTGTGTACCTTTTGTGGTTGGCTTTACTGTTTGGTAAGAAAGAGGCCTTTTGATTTTTATATCAAAAGATAAGTGGTCATGGAAACTTAAAAAAAGAAAAATGGCATTTTTACATCAAACTTTAGTTTTAGACCACATACGTTGACCAACATTTGGGGGTGGGGGGCTTGCACTTAAGGTAGGATGAAATCCTGTTGATTTGTGGATTGAGAGGCTAGAGCTGAGGGTCATTGTAAATCAATGAAAAATGGGTTTTGCACAATAACATTTGTTCATGACCAAACTTTGTGACTAGCTTTCATTTAGGGAAAGACAAGCACCCCTTTATGTCAGTGGTGAAAGTCATGGTAATTCCAATAAGAATATAATGGTTTCTGCTCAGTGAGTTTATTTCATGACTGCAAACCTTGACGTTCATTGAGACCGATTGGTCCATAATCTACAGAGTCAACGATGTTCTAACAGTGGCTACATAGGTGACTATTAACAATGGATAGGTGCATAATGTATTGTTCATGGTAGTCTTGATGTTAGTTTTGTTAGCAGTGCTACTCATTGCAACCTAAATGAAGTCACAGTGACCTACTGTTGATGCTTCATTGTTTATATCCACTACATTGCAAATCCAGCCCTCTTAAGTTAAGAAAAGACATTAACCATATATTTTGGATTGTGTTAGGAATAAAAGTGATAAAATATCCTTTGCTTTCAGAAAAGGAAGTCAGACAAGTGTGGTCTCTCATTGGATAGAGGGACTGGTGCCAAATCTCGCCAGTCATCAGTTACTACATTGACATGTGCCTAGTCAACATGTTCTTTTGATAGGTCTTCCACTTTGTGCCTTTTATCAAGTTTAAAATTATAGGAATTTTCTCATTACAGGAAGTATACTTCATCTATTTTTGAAACAAAGCATTGGATATGGTTTCCACATTTCTATATGTCAATCCATTTGTTACACTTTCTTTTCTGCACTATAACATTAAAGTCATTTTTGATCAAAGGAATGAAACTTGGTATCCTTAAACATCATCATTAGCCAGTGTCCTCTATCCCACATTGGAGGTCCTATCTTCAAGGTCCATGTTTTCCATCACCCATTCCCTCCCATTCCCTTCCATTCTGTTACTTTAAAGCCATTTTGAGATTAAAGGATCAAACTTGCTATACTTATAGATTATCATGTCGCGTATCACATCGGGGCTGCTATCTTTGAGGTCAAGGTCACAGGTCAATATTTTACATTGGTATACTTATATATGTATGTATCATTTGGAGAAGGTGTTTATCACCTTGGGATTGCTATCATCAAGGTCAATGTCAGAAGTCAATATTTTAGGTTCAGTCACAATTACCCTTAGGTATTCTGTTTTAACATATATAAATGAAACTTGATATACTTGCTTATTGTCACTAGAAGATGTGTTGCATTGCAAATTTGGGGGTCTTCTTCTCAAGGTCAAGGTCATAGGTCAATATTTTAAAGTGTCTTATATCTGCATTATATGTTTGTAGAACCATGAACCCTGGTATACTTATGCTTCTCAGGTTCATAATATTTCATGTATCACGGGCCAAGTTTTATATTCAAGGTCAAAATCACTGATACATTTTTGTACCGCTTTTCTGCACTTTTCCTCTAACATTGAAACTTGGTTGCTTTCCATATCTGTTCTGTAACTTTACAGTTTTGTCTTCTAGGTCATAGTCAGATTTCATTATTGTGAAATCTGAGACCTAAGCTTGGTCCAATGGGGACAAAAATCAACTGAATTTGCTTGTCTCACTGAATTTTGCTGTCATCGTACATTAATATGTTGCATCTGAATTATATTTCATCAAGTGTTAATCTAACTAGCTTCATCGTTGTTCTATATTCTTATGGTCAGTAGTACTTAAAATACATCTTCTTACTCTACCTTTTTACATCACTAGAACAAAGAACTCACCAGCATAGAGATTGTGGTGTGGAGAATCTAAAGTATGGTCATTGATACATCACGTGTTGGTCCAGCTGCCCATATGGTCCTCTGTATGGATGTTCCTACACCTCACACCGAAAGTTCAGGGGCAAGCTTAATATACACTCTGTGGCAAACGTCTTTGACAGAAATTTCCATTGCATGAAGACCTCTTAATTTGGAACAAATGATGTTAATCCAAATATTGTTGCCATAACCAAAAACATAAAAACTTTTAAATGAATTATGTAAAGAAATCTACAGTAGAATTTGACCAAATCTGATGGAAAGCATGTACCAGTGTTGCTGATTTGTCATCAGATATGGTCCTTGTAACTAAAAAAAAAACATTTAATTTTATTTTTATATCAATTAACAGCTAAACAGAATTTAGCCAAATTGGATAAAAGCCATCCTGGAATCGGTAACTGTGACCTTCTTTTTATGCTTATAAGATCACATACACTTTTGCGTTTTGGTAAGTTTTTGGATCCTTTTACTTGCACTACCATGAAAATATCTATGTGCATGCATTCTAAAGAGGATTACACCATGATATCAAATGTTCGTCATGTATAAATTTCCTAGTTTTTGCATCACACTTTACCATATAGCTGTTTGAGATAAACTGATGAACTTGTATATTATTCTTGAAAGTATGTCATGCACTAAAAGTGTCATGTACTAAATGTTGGGTCCTCTTCAAGGTCAAGCTTATCTGTCAATAGTATATACTTCAGGCACATGTTACCATTTGCTCTGTGACTTTTATATTCTAGGGCTGTTGAAGATAAATGGATGAAACTTGGTATGTCACTATTGTCCATTTTTAAGGTACTATGTTAACCTTAAGGTCACAGGTCTATATTTTAAAGTGTATTTGTTTCTGCTGGTTTAACCTAAATACATTACACCAATTTATGACTCATTTAGTTTGCTCAACAAGTATTAGTATCAGTCAATGTAAGTAATTGCAGAACAAGATGCCTAATTACCTTTATTCATGAAACCATTTTACTACAATTTTCAGTTTCCCCTACAAATGTTAGTATCAGTAACAACAGACAGGTGACTGCAGGTGAGAGCTTAATACTTGGATGTACAACAGGTGTGTCCAATCCAGCAGCACGTATAACATGGAAGAATGAGACAATTCCTCTCTCAGGTGGTCAGGATGTTGACCAAAATGGGGAATATGGAGGGAAGATCCGGTATCAGGAACTAACTATCCTCGCTAACCGCTATATGGATGGAAATATTATCACCTGTACTGCTGATAATGACAGAATAATTGGAGGTGGAGTGATCACATCAACTGTCATGGATATCAAGTGTAAGAGCAAATATTAAATATGTATGTACAGTGGTCCACTCTGATAAGACCACCCCTTCTGCAGCAGGAAAGTGGCTTTATAAGAGTGATGGCCTTTAAAGAGGGGGATCACAGAACTGAGTAGTAATTATACATATAAAGTGAGAAAGTTTGTAACTAATTTTTTAATCTTTAATATTTTCATTTAAAAATCACATGTATGTTATGGCATTTGTGTGATAAAATTTATCATAATATTATTTAAAATAATTATGAATAACAATAATCATCAATTGCAATGCAAAACAATTTAAAAACCTTGTAAATGAAATCTTGGTAGAAACATCTGAATGTAGGTATTATTCTCAATCTGAGTTGAAGCTATGACATACCTGGAGTCATGAAACCTGGTGAGAGGATGCATCTTGATGGGTACTAGAGCCTTATAACAAAAGTAGGTCACTGTGATCCGTATATCATGCTTCACTGCCTTTGGTTAAATCTGTGTTTTAAGTTTCTTTTTTAACCTCAATTCATGCTAGATTCATCAGACTTGATCGTTGTTTGTATCTCTATTAGTTCCACACTCTTAGAAGAAAAGAAGTTTGATGTGACCTATATTTCATTTAATTTTCTTAAGATTTTATATTTAGCTCATCTCAAATAGGTTTTTTGCATACAACACTGCTATGCCTAGATTCATAAAACTTGGAGAGGGGATGCATCTTGAAGAGTATTAAACCTTGATAACAAAAGTAGGTCATTGTGACCCATATTTTATGCTTCACTGACTTTGATTAAGTTTGATGTTTGAACTTTTTGTTATTGTTTGATTTAAGTTTATTTCTCAATCTTTGTTCAAGAATCATCAAACTAGAGTCATCATCTCTATTAGTTCTACAGCCTTACAATGAAAGAAGGTTACTTTGACCTACATTTAAAATTTTACTGATTTTGGTTGAGTTGATAGATTTAGCTGGTGATCAGACATTTTTTTGACCCTGCATATTTACTGTTGTACATGAATCACTAAACTTAATGAGGGGATTCCGCTTGATGGGTTTAACACCTTCATCACAAAAAAAGTCATTGTGATCCACATTTCATGCATCTTTGACTTGGGTTTATTATCAATCGCTGTACGTACCAGAATCATCAAAACTGGATTATTGTATGCATCATTTTAATACCATGCCCTTGCAACAAAAAGGCCACTGTGACCTACATTTCACATTTTATTGGCTTGTGTTAAATTTTTTTATATTTAGCTCATGACCACAGGTTTATTATCTCCAATATAATACTGTTATATTACACTTGGTGAGAGGAGGCAGCTTGATGAGGACTGCACTTTCATCTTGTAAGAAGGTCACTGTGACCAGTATTTAATGATTCACTAACTTTGGTTAAATTTTGTGTTTTTACTGTTCTTGCATGAATCGTTTAACTTCATGACCATTTACATCTCACTTATTACCACACCCATTCCAAAAAGATGACTGTGACCTTCATTTCAAAGGTTTAGATTAAGTTTTTGCACTGAGCTCATTGCCACATGTTATGTATATACTGTTTTATCAAGATTCATGAAACTTATTGAGGGG
Organism: Margaritifera margaritifera; assembly: GCA_029931535.1. Classification (NCBI taxonomy): domain Eukaryota; kingdom Metazoa; phylum Mollusca; class Bivalvia; order Unionida; family Margaritiferidae; genus Margaritifera; species Margaritifera margaritifera. The sequence continues at coordinate 400,562 of JAQPZY010000851.1, read as the reverse complement.
ATGCATCTTGATGAACACTACTCTTTCATTTCAGTAGTAGGTCATTATGGCCCATATTTTAATCTTCACTGACTTGGGTTATATTTTTTGTTTCATGTTAATTTCTCAGGAATCCTGTAATCATCAAATTCATGATGATATGCATCTTTATTGCTACCACACCCTTACAAAAAAATAAATTCATTGTGATCTATATTTCATCTTTTTCTGGCTTTGGTTAAGTCTTTGCATTAGCTCATGACCACGTGAATTTTTGGCATGCTTTGTACATCCTATCCTACCTAGAATCATGAAACGTATGAGTGGATGCACCTTGATAAGTTTTATATCCTTATTCGAAAAGAGGTATATATTACCTATTTTTCATGCTTCATTCATTTTGTTGTAATTTTGTGTTTAAAGTTCATTTTGTGGGTGCTGTTTATGTTCCATCATGAACTTATTAACTGGATGCATCCCTACTACACCCTTGCAACTAAAGATGGTTGGTGTGACCTAATTTGTATGCTTTTACTATCAGTTTATATTGTTAGTTCTATTGGTCATAAAACAGAAGAGCTTATTGAATGGTCTTTTTTCAGTCGTGCAGTGTCCATCCATCTGACCTTTAGTGCAACTTTGTTATTGCTTACTCATCCGAAACTACTTGGAGGATTGCCAGGAAACTTTACACACACATTCATTCCATGATCTAGTTGGTCCTAAATGAAATGGTGCCACTCAGACATCCAATATGGCCACCACATTAGAAAATCTTATCTCTACACCTCCTGATTGGATGGTCATATCAGCATGGGGTTTTCACTAAAAGACTTCTTGATGTGTCTAGTTGGTCTCAAATGAAACTAGTGCCAATCTATTATCCAATATAGCCACCACAGTGGCCATCTTGAAAATCATGTTATTGCTATTCCTTCCGAATGGAAAGTCATATTGAGATCGGGTTTTCACTGAAAGACTTCTTATTATGTCTAGTTGGTCCAATATGAGAATGTTGCCAACCTGATATCCAATTATGGCCACCACAGTGGCCATCTTGAAAATCATGTTATTGCTACTCCTCCTTAATGGAAAATCATATTGACGTGGTGTTTTCACCAGATGACTTCTACTTATGGTGTCTTGTTCGTTCTTACTGAAAAAGGTGCTGATCTCTTGAAAATCTTGTTATCGCTACTCCACCTGAATGGATAGTCATATGAACATGGGGTTTTTACTAAAAGGCTACTTATGATGTCTAGTTGGTCCTAAATGAAAATGGTGCCGATACTCAAGGCTAGTATGGCTGCGACAATTGCCATCTTGCAACTCTTAATGCTGCTCATCCTGAATGGAAAGTCAAACTGCCATGGGGTTTTGACCAGAGAACTTCATATGATGTCTAGTTGAAACTAAATGAAAATGTGTTGATCTGATACCCTACTCCTCCTGAATGGATGGCCATATCAACATTTGGTTTTACTAAATGACTTCATGTTAGTACAAATATGTTTATTCAGTGGTACACTTTTCATATTGTTGACCATATATTGTATATTTTGATAGGTTTCCATCAATAAGTTAACTCTGTATTGAACATGTGAATGAGTGTAGGAATTAGATTAGTCAATTGCATGAACTATACCATATATTACCCATTGTCACTCCATGGTTACTCAAGCCTGTGATTTTCACCCCATTCAATCTGGTTTGTGGGGTAGGACAGCGATAATAGCTTCTTAAACAGATTTTGTTAACAATAATTTAACAAGGCATAATAGAAAAACAATCATCTCTTTTTTTATCAACTCATTACAGTATATTCACTTTGATAAAAAAGAATGTTGCTTTTTATTAGTCATAGGTCAGAGGAGCTAATGGTATGGTTTGTTGTCTGTCATCCATCCATTAGAACAAGTTTGTTATAGCTACTTCTCCTAAACTACTTGGAGAAATGCCATGAAACTTTGCACACAGATTTAACCCATGGTCTAATTTGTCCTCAATGGAAATGGTGCACCTTGAAAATCCATGAAAAGCCATGATGGCAGTTTTGAAAATATTGCTTTCACCAAATCACTTCTCATGAGTCTCATTGGTCCTAAATGAACATGGTGCTGATCCAATGCCAAATATGGACACCACAGTAGCCATCTTGGAAATCTTGTTATAGCTACTTCTTTAGAATGGATGGTCATATCAACATGGGATTTTAATAAAAGACTTCTTGTGATATCTAGTTGGTCCTAAATAAAAAGGGTGTTGATCTGACATTCAGTATGACCACCACAGCAGCCATCATGAAAATAATGTTTTCACTACGCTTCCGTAATTAAAAGCTTCTTATGATGTCTATTTGGTTCTAAATGAAATGGTGTTGACTTGATATTCAATATGGCCCCCACATTGGCCATATTGAAAATCTTGTGATAGCTACTGCTACTGAATGGATGGTCATACCAACATGGGATTGTACTAAATGACTTCTTATGATATCCACTTGGTCCTAAAATGAAACTGGTGCTGATCTGACATAGTATGGCTACTACAAGATCCATCTTGAAAATCTTATCACTGCTCCTCCTGAATGGAAAGTCATATTGACATGGGGTTTTCACCAAAAGACTTCTTATGATGTCTGGTTGGTCCTAAATGAAAATGGTGCCAATCTGTTGTCCATCTTGAAAATCTTGTTATCGTTACTCCTCCTGAACAAAAAGTAATATTGCTACAGTATTTTTACCAGAAGAAAATGGTGCCACTTGCACATCCAATAGTGGCCATCTTGAAACACATATTATTGCTACTCCTAGAGAATCGATGGGATATCAACATGTGATTTTTACTGAATGACTTCTTATGATGTCTGGTTTGTTTCAAATGAAAATGCTGCTGCTCAGACATCCAGCATGGTCACTACAGTGGTCATCTTGAAAATCTTATCACTATTCCTGAATGATTGGTCATATCATCATGGGGTTTTCACTGAAGGACTTCTTATGATGCTTTCTTCGACTTAAATGAAAATGGTAACGAGCTAACTTCCAATATATCCACCACAATGGCCATTTGAAAATCTTGTTATTGCTACTTCTCCTGTATGGTTTGTCATCTTGATATTGTGCTTTCACCAAAAGACTAATTGATTTTGTTTAGCTGCTCCAAAATGGAAATGGTGCCAATCTGATATCCAGTATGGTCACTATGGCAGCCATCTTGAAAATCTTGTTATCATTATCTTTTCCAAGAAAGAAAGTCATATCAACATGGGGTTTTCACCAGATGATTTATTTTGATGTATTATTTGTCCTTAATGATGTCTTGTTAGTCCTAAATAAAAATGGTGCCAATCTGACATCCAATATGTCCATCACATGAGTTAATTTGAAAATTTTGCTGTTGCTAATAATATCAAAAATGGTTTCAACACTTGGCAGTTAGAACGAAGAAATGGTCTTATCTTGAATTTCTGGAGTGTCAGTCACTTCAGGGGGCTCTTCTTCTGGTTGTATGTGCTTATGTTTGATAAGTAGGTAGCCAATTGAAAGTTACAACTTTAAATTTAGAAAGATTGAAGGGTTACAATGTGAATAGGAAATATATGCAAAGAAACTTTAATTTGAAAAGGCACAAACATAACTTTGTCAAGATCACATTTATCCTAACTTATTTTTGGCATGAACATTAATGTTCACAATAGCTAATGGAGACCAGTAAAGTACAGGTAATCATTAATTACACACAGGTTTATGACCTGCCAAGACTGTGGACTGGATATATAATCTTACTCTTGCTCTACCATAGATAAGGCAATAAGAGAGATGCTTTGTAAACACTCAAACTTTGAGATGTCATGGAAATAATGATGAAAAGAAATCTCATAACTTGACTTTTAATTGATCAGTATTACTACAATGCTGCACTATTGTACATTTATACCAATGTATCCAGATCTATTTGATAGTTTGAAGCTGTTGTCAGTATATTAGCAATTACTAGATGTAAAATGGAAAATATAGTTGTTGCTTCCGCCTCCCCCCTCTCCACCTCCTGCAGAGACTGTCATTGCGATAGATAAAACGTTTATATTGAGCAATAACAAAAGGTCCAACAGAGGCATTGTTTAGTGAAATCGCATTAAGTTTTGGTAAAAAACATTTTTAAAACAGCGTATTAAAAATGTTGAATCCATTGGGGTGCAGAAGGCCAGCTGGCAGCTCATACCTGTCAATCTTAGGACAGTCCTGCTCTGGTTTAATTGCACTTAAACCATCCTTGATAGAATTCATTTCATTTTCTTTTAGTCAATTGTGCAGGTTGCATCTACATTAATTACATATGTGTTTGAATTCAGTCGCATTAGAGTTCCTATGCAAAACAAAAAGCTAAGAATTTGGAATTCAATCTACACATGATTATGTGTCTGAATTGAACCCTCATCGGAGTATCTAGGGTGTAACAAACCTAGAAATTCCAAAAGTAACTCGGTCTGTGAAAGAGGTTACCCAAGAGGATGGAGTGCTAGTAACCGCTTGTGTGTATGTACGTGTCAATCTTGACATCAGAACAAACACAGCTAACTTTCATAATTTGAAAAGAATTGACAAAGCCACCAGGTGATCCCCAATTAATAAAAAATAAGTGCAGGGCCCAATCCCACATTGGATTGTAAACCTTAGATTCACTCGTCTCCAACAGTAAATTTCCACAGCCACAACTCTATTGAAGAATGCTTGTAGAAGGTTTTAAAATAAGTTTTTGCTTGGTATAGGCTCGGTTATTTTACATTCACATCATTATTAATCAAACATAAAAAATACAGCTTTAAATGTTAAAATGCTTATGTTATTATGTATGTTAATATAACATTATCCAGTTTTAGATATATATTGATATATTGAATTGCATGGGTAACGCACTGATCAATAGATGGCACATTCCCAGCAGTAAATCAATCGTATGTTATATGGTTAATATATTGATATTGCTTCAGGCAATGCATCACATCAGCAGTACAGAAATCAAAGTGTGTTTTGAAAACTGCTAATTAAAATGTGTTTAAAACAGATGATTCATTCAGAATAATACCGGAAGAGGTTTTTACCTACTATCAATACTATAAATTATTAAATTTAAGATGTCTTTAAAGCAGTAAAACAGTTTTTTTTGGTAGAATAAAGTATGTGCTCAATATTAAGGTGGATAAGCAGATTTAAAACAAAACAATACTCATTGTAATCAATCAAACCATACATTCTTAACTGGATGCTATAGTCAGCTTATAAAGGAAATAGACCTATAGATTTAGAGTCATGTTGTACTGTGATTTGGTTGAATCGGGAATAACTCGGTGTGTGTGTGTGCAATTGATTGGTGTATATACCAGAGGAGTTTGATTGCATATACCAGTAATCCACTGACAGAAACCAAATCTTCTCCTGGTTCTCAGGGGGATCAGTGGGTTTCAAATTAATGTATCCCTCAGGGAAACAGGATGGGCAAATAATATGACAGTCAAATTTTGCTAAAAATGTATTTAATGCTATCTTGCTATACTTTAATCATTATACATTGTTGTTATGTAAGCGCCATTATACATTGATGTTATTTAGAAGCATGCCATATTTAACATAAGCAAATTGAAATTTGCGTCGGATGGTTTTGGGTGGACGCTCTTGTACTCCTGACCACATAAATACATTAGTAGCAGGAGCTGCCATAATTGCCATACATGCTATTAGTAGTAATAATAGTCCATCGTCTGCAGCTGCGAAACATACAGTACCAGCAGAGTGCAATGGTCAGGGAGGTGGCAATATACCTAAGTGGGATGCTAAATAAAAGTATGGGTGAAAGTTAACATTTTACTCCTTTTTGTGTTGTGGGCTGGCCTAGATCATTTTGTTTTTTGTGTAGTGAAGCGGCATGTTAAGGCGGACAAAGTAGATCATCTGGTGGCGGAGAGGTTGAGATAGGCCTCATGCTTTGCTCTTCGCTGTTTCAGTCATTCTGATGGTTTCAGCAGCTTCTGTTTTTTCTGTGGTTTCCACTTACACCATAGAGTTCACATTTATGCTGAATTTGCAGCGACTTTTTTCATGATTGTTTCATGTTCTTCAGCCCTTCCTATGGCTATCATTTATTTTTTGCAACCTCATTGATAACAACTAAATCATACTCTTTTTGTGTATTTGATTGAATCTGTTCTTTGTATGATGTGTAATTTTCGTATTCATCAAGGATTAGTTTGAACTCATTCTCTGATATTGCATTGTCTTGAAGCACTCTCGATACGTGGTCTTTGAGTGTTGTTTAGATTCTGCAAGGATGCAGATTTCATTATGTTTTTTAGCTTTTGTTCTCAGATGCATGAAAATAAGTTTCAAGGCACAGAGTAGGTTGCAGCCATTATCTCAAGAGCAACATTGATGGTGATGGTAACAATGGTGAGTAATGTACCTGTAACTCCTGTGGCAGTAGGCATGCTTCCAAGCGTAATATGAATATTGTCCAGCATGCAGCTTATCTTCAAGTCGAGCATGCAGCTTGTCCACTATGAGGAGCATGATATGAAAGTTTATTTGAGCTGAGGGGTTAGCTGTCACATGGGCATGCACACCTGACCTGTCGCCATGGCATACTGGAAAGACAATGATGTAGTGAAATAAAATGTCAGTTCTCTTTATATCTTTGGATCCAGAAATGACATGGTATGTAAAATGTTCTTTATCACTTGGCTCACCATGCTCACCAAGAGTCACAACAAGCATGCTTTCTGTTCGCATGTTTTATTTCTGCACCTGTTGGCTTTTCTGACCTATCACTGTAATGCGGCAGAATGCATTTTTTTTCAAAAAGTTACATGGTTTCTTGTTCTCTGGTGAGACGAGTGATAGAGTGTGTTACATACACCAAAGGAAAGGTTATAGATGATGAGGACTTTTCCAAAGACTCTCTGCCAAATAACACGTTGGCATTGTAGTAGTAATCGCAATCTCTTTTGCCCACTACTTTGGGGTTTTGTTTTTGCTGAAGCGAAAGCACAATTACCCCAAGCTGACCAGGGGGTTGGTTTGTTGTGCTATGGGTGGTCCCAGTGCTCAGTGTGATTGTAAGAATCGGCAGGCATCACTGACGTGTGATCGGCAGAATTGGCCGGCCACTCTGGTGCATTAATGTCAGACTTTGCAGGCATCAGTGACTCAATTCCCTCTAAGAAGCAGGCCATATATGGTCAGAGTGGCTGAGAATCCAGTCAGGTGTGCATCGACATTGAGGCCATCACACCTAATAATATTCCCGGTGACTAACATAAACACAAATCTAGTAAAGCTTTTTGAGGCATTAGCCAGAACTGTAATAATGCCATTATGTGCCATCAAAACCCTGTTTATATGGATTCCATTTGTTCCCCATGATCCATCACCTCAACTCCCTTGAAGGTTCATGAAGTAAAGACCGATGCTGAGGATGGTAATAGTTTCCTTATTGTTGCTGAGTGTAAAGCCACCAACATTTTGAAAGTCTCATGTGGAGTCTCAGTGATACAAAAAAGAGGCATTTATTGCAGTAACGTACCAAGTTATGTGACTCTGTCAGCTGTTAAGTATATGAATTTTAAAATAAGGGCAACGCCAGTATGGCTTAGAAGGCAAGGCTCAGAAAACCACTTGTCCTCTCGTCCTGACCAGGTACAATTTGGCTGGGCTGAGTAAACATTACTACGTACTCATCCCTGGGCAGAGTAGATGCAGATTCGCACCTTGAGAATAAATCTGAGTGCATTTTCTACCTTTAAGAAGCGCAGAAGTTCAACACCGCTTAACATTTGGTGTGCGTCGGTTATAAATAACATATGCCTAATCTGTCTACTTGTTGTCAATCTAGAACATGTTGCAAAGAAAATGACTTCATTTTTTCACACAGGTACCTGACGTTAGCTTCATACTAAAATGGATATATATTATGAACTCATTATGTTGCAGTTTCACACTTAGCTCTTGATTTCTTAATGGTGTTTGCATGTACAGTGACACTTTTCAGTAATTTTGGCACCATTTTGATGTGGATAAATTTTCACTTTCAACAAGCAATCACACATCTTTATGAGTCAAAAGTCTGAGACATTAAGAGGCAGAGTATGTCAATATGTTTTCATCTGGTCAGGCGATGTTACAATTGCGCTAAATCATTGGTATTTTCAAGACTGAAGCTTTACTAATACATTTGTCATGATAAACAGAAGATGCCAGCAGATATTTCTGTAAGTATGTAATTACTTTTCACAAGAACAATGTTGCCAACTTACATATGAAATGAGTATTTCAAGTGTCTCAGTCGATTCCCACCAGATTTCTCTTGTAATATATTTATAAAGCAGAAAATGTAGAGACGACAACTAATTGGTCGAAATCTTGTGATGGTAATGACCTAAACTGTTCAAATTCTTTTGGACAATTAGCAATCTTCCTTTTTATGGTTCCCGTGTGTTGCTCTGTAGAATGGAGGTTTGAGAAAATGGAAATTGCGAGAGTTGTAATTCTTCTTTTAAATGCAAGTTGATTACATTTTTCTTGTGAAAAGTAATTGCATACTTATATACATATCTACTGGCATCTTTATGTTGCCGTGACAATGTATTAATAAAGCTGCACAATCTTGAAAATACAGGTGATCTAGGGCAAGCATAACAATATCTGACCAGACGGAAGTCATAAAATGTTGACATTCTCCTTCTCTTAACTTCTCCCATAGCTAACTCTTAAAGATGCATGATAGCTCATTGACAAGGAAAAGTATGACACCTAGATTACTTAAACATTTCACTGTGAATGTGAATACCACTAATTATGCAAGTAATACATGTGTAACTGCAATTTCTTAAGTTATAAACTTTGTCTCTTTTATTATATGTTTATCTAAGGAGCCATGTTTTAGAACATACTATTTTCATGGTTTTGACCTATTTTAGTATCATGCTTGCATCAGGTGCCTATGGTTCTTTAGTAAAAGCGTAAACAGTGTGGTGAAGAAGTGTACTGTGTTGATTATAATGAAGACAGGGATGACTGACTCTTGCAGCTGACTCGTCCCAGAGACGAGTGCTTGGGAATCTTTTTCCAGAGCCCTGAGAAGGGCCATTTACTCGACCTGTGTTGCATACCTGATGAGGTCGGCCTTTGTCGGGTACTGGGATATGTCAGCATCAGCCGTGAAGCACATGGGGCAAGTGTTCGTACTAAATGAAACCAATGGCCCTGAAATGCTTGCAGCGCCACCACCAAAGAAGGCTGGATCACATAGACTCATAGCGTGTTGATGGAATGCCTTAGTGCCTAATTTCAAGGTTTATAGTGCACTCCAGCAGATTAAATGGCTGTTGTTTTTCATCTAAATATCTATTAAGAGCTCATGGATGCCACATTCACGTAATCTGCGCCAGTGTGGTTCTCCATAGGAGACAGTATGCAGATCCCCAAAGGACTCAACACCCACATGAATAACTTCTGGCAGGATACTATTTGTTCCCATCAAGAAAAATGCTGGTTAAGGGTTTCTGATTGAGGTGGACATAAAGCTGTGAGATGTTGATACATGCCGGCGGCCTGGGTGCAGTGTAAATGCCAGCAATGAAACAATTCTTCAGTTTTGAGTACGCTTCAAACAGTGATGAAGATAACCAAATGCTAAAGGTCAACAGTCAGGATAATTCGGCCATTTGTGGTGTTATAGTCAAGGGTTAGTCCGGCACAGAAGACTTGCAGGTTTTTTTTAAGCATTTCCAAGTTATAATACCCATCATGTACTATATTGGACTGTATAGGTTGGCATAATGCTTGCCTCATATCTGCTTACAGCCAGAATGTTGAACCAAGCTGGTCTGTTTGAAATTTCCTGGAGTGCTACACACAAACTTGATTCTCTGCATATATCCTGTTCTAGAGTCACAGGCCCAACTAGAAGATTAATCAGTACGACATCCATTGTCAGCACCAGTGTGAGCACTAATGCAAGCAAAATCAGCAACAAGCGGAAAGTGCCATAATCAACAATGGTATTGCCACAAGTACTATACTCTAGTAGCGATGCAAAATATAGCATTGGTAGTGTCTTTAACTGCACTGATGAGGAGATAACATAAATACGAGAACTGCTAATAAAACCTAAAGTGTATGTAAGGGAGAATGCTTCATTACAAACCAATTTTATTGACATAATCGATAAATATATTCTCCCTCAGTCAAAATGACGAAGGTTACGCGCCATTGTTGAAATGATCCAATGAAGTTTTGCCAAATCAGTCGAACTTTGCCATTTGGTCCTAAATGAAAATGGGGTGGATCTGACATCCAGTAAGGCAACCATTGCAGCCATCTTGAAAATCTTGTTATTGCTACTATACATGAATGGATGGGCATATCAACATCGGGTTTTCATTAAAAAAACTCATCATGTCTACTTGGTCCTAAATGGAAATCGTGCTGTCTATTAGTACAAATTTGTTATTGCTGCTCCTTCCAAACTACATTCAGGATTCTCTTGAAACTATATATATATATATTTATATATACATACATATACACATACACATGCATGTATAGATTAAGATACCTGATCATAACTATCACTTAGAACATAATTCTCCATGGCATTGTGAACTGTGACTTGCATTGTGTTTGAAAGAAGTCTCAACATTATTAGTTTCATTGTTCTCTACATATTGATGAAGTAGATCTGGGTCTATCCTGGTCTTGTGGAGAGGGTGGTGTTAGAGGTGTTATATATTTAGACACTATGTGGCTTGTGCCTGCCTGTGCAGGTGAAGGTGTAAAGAAGTGGGGTCTTGCTTGGCTAGCACAACATGGAATTTTATTATCTTGATTAGTGGCTTTGTCTTCTACAATTTGATGAAGTGTATCTGGATCTACTAGGGATAGGGGATAGTGTTAAGTAATTAGGCCCTGTATAGCTTGTGTCTACCTGAGCAAGTGAGTTTGTAATTAATTATGGCTTTGCTTGACAGTTACTGTTAAGAGTGAAGGTTATTCGCCAAGCTGAGGATGGCTGTGGTGACACGATGCTGGTGTTAGATCCATTGTTTATGTTTTAACACAGTTCAAGAAATCCATTATAAGTCCAAGCCAAGCATCCACTGCCCTGTAATAAAATGTATTTGTTGATGGAAATACAGCACATCTAACGTTATTTTCATGTGAAGCAGTTATTTTGGACACATGCTACAAGTATTTGTAGAGTTGGAAGTTAGTCCTTGGTTTATTCATCTGCTTCAGTGATTAGTTGTTCCTGACATAGATATGGATACTGTCTTGATTTTCTTTGATGTGGATAAAATATGGGATTACCTTTTTGTATGAATTTACTTCCACATCATGGATATCCCCTTGGGTGAATCCAGAGAACTCGGATAGACTGGATCCATTAAAAATTTTCTACAGTATTGCCACTGTTAGATTTACCACCATTTTATTTGTATGCAGAACTCTGGTAAGTATTTTCAAAAAATAATACAATTTGTAACAGCATCAGTCACATTGAGAATTTACCAAAAGCATTTACTTTTTGAAATCTAGTTATTCCGTTCAAGGTCCTATGGACAATATTGTAGTGTGCTGCATGTGTATCCCAAAATTATGCAGTCTTACATGGACTTAAAATGGAAAGTGCATGGTAATGTTCTACATGAAGTATTGGTACCCTCTTCTGCAGACTTTCATGGAAATAAAAAAATACAAAACAAAGCAAAAACATTCTGAGAGAATTCTCTGTGAGTTTATATAACTTTGTAGAACTGTGAAAGGTGCAGAGATTAGTAAAATCTCTGGGGGTGTTATAACTGCACATAATTCCATAGAATAATATTAAAGTGGCACTCATTTATGGAAGAAGAAAAAAACCTGTGTAGACTGCCACAATGAAAGGTATGGAAATACCAGCTCAAAATTCCATTGTGGATCTGTACATTTTATATTCGAAGATACAGATAGAACTCTTCAGAGTTCCATGAAGTTCCATTTTTCCTGAGAATCTCCAGAACATTGTCAGTTCACAGCAAGCAGATCTAAGCCTTATTATGGTCTGTTTCAACTACAAATATCAAAATTCAAAAGCCCAGAAAGAATTATTTATAGAATAACTGTTGAATGTTCTGGTCCATTGATCTGGAATACTTTAGCAAAATCAGTTACATAAATAAAATCACTGAACACGTGTCATGAAAGAGTACAAATATAGCAGTATGATGTAAATGTATGAGTATGATTAGTAAGTATATTCTCTTATTCCTTAACACCTTCTGTTCCTTTCACATTTTAAGCTTGCATAGGATAATATAATTTGTAAATACTTGGACTGTGATGTTTGTACATAATAGAGGGCCCCAAAGGGAGATTAGTTTTTGGTAAACTAATTGAGTTAAACCATATAAAAAGACATTTATTATGAATATGATTATGATTATTATTTTTAATTTTATTATTATTATTATTATTATTATTATTATTATTATTATATACAAATGGATCTTAACCAGACTTTGTATTTAGCTGCAATCTGATAAAGAAATTCTTAGTCAGCGGTCTGACATTGAAATTAAGATCAAAGGTCTTGACTCGTGCTTGTAGCTTTTTTGGCTTTTGAGCATGATAACACAAACAAGTATGAATGGATTTTTATTATATACTCAATTTTTTCTCCATTAACTTTGCATTGTCAGAATCGTGCAGTATTTTTCCATACTGCACGGCTTCATACTGCACGACATGTGTGTCTAAAAATAGTATCGCCTGTTAGGAACTACTTTTAATAGTAAACAAACAATGTATGCAAATGTAGCAGACACCGGGGCTTGTGCTTTTTTAGATTTGTCTGTGGATGAACTAAGCAAGCTGTTTGAGAGTAGAGATGATACAGCTGACGACGTGGATGAATTCATTGCATCACAAAAAAACTTTCAACCAAGCAAGCGACTGAACGTGATATTCACAATGTCCAGTGGTGGCTTTATGACAACAAACGTGAGACATGCAGTATTGAAAATATCATTCTGATAATTTAAAAACTTATTTAGCTTATGGTTCAGACTATGAACCGTGCTCTCTAGAGTCTATACAAAATAGCATAGAAAGGCATCTTAAGACCAAATGATATTCCGTTTCTCTCAGGGACCGCCAATTTTACAAGCCAAGCACTAAATTCGAAAAAATACAACTAAAGCGAGTTTTTTTGGTATAAAAGCAAGTGCCTCGGAGCCAATAAGCCAAGATAATGAAGAAGCCTTATTTTCCGCTGACGAAATGGGCTCTCACACCCCAGCCACTTTGCAATTTTGCCTGTTTTAATTTTTTTGTGAATATGCTTGGATATTTAGTACATTAGTCAGATAGGTCATGTAGTTGAGGTGCATCCAACAAAGATCATGCAAGTGACAGTCATATAAATATGTCATCTATAGCTGGTAATAAGACTGGCAATAAATGTACTTACTTTTTTCCATCTTGAATTTCTTCTAAATGTACTTTCTGATGCACGACACAAAATTGCACTGCAATCTAGACTACATTTCCAACATAAATCACATTCCAAAGGAGAATTTACAGCACTCCAAAACGAAATGAATTTGATATTCCCTAACAAAAATATTCAATCCTGCATCTTCTTGAGAATTTCAATTAGAAGAATTTCATACTTTGTCCACCTAATGATTCCAAACTATCAATGGCAGAACAGTAACACATGTGTAGCTTGCTGTCGAGGCCAGTCCCTCTAGCTACATGTACATCGTACATAATCGACCCAGCTAATAACGCTGTCCACCACAACTAAAAGAGCAGAATTTAGTTTGATCGACAGAAAAACAAAATCCCTCCATTCCAGAACAACTGGGAAAGTTGTTCCAAGGCGCAGTCATTCACAATATGACTCAGAATGTCAATTTTAAGTAGACCAAAATGAGATTTCTTTTTTTAAACGAATGACTGAGCGCGCGGTACTCTACCAAGTTCTAAGGTCACTGGGCGGTGCCATGTGCGCATGAATACTGTTACTGTGTATTTGTTTAACTACAGTTGTGTATTTACTTTGGAAAATAGCAGAAAGTCAGTTACTTTGTTTCTTGTAGTGTGTTCTTTTTATTATTCAGCCTTAGGTTGAAAAGCAAAATGAGTATATAATAAAAAGGTTACTACATTTGTATATGAAAATATGAACTCGTTTTTTTCTGAGCTATACTGCACTCTTGATGTCTTGCAGTATAGCTCAGAAAAACTCGTTCATATTTTCCCATACAAATGCAGTAACCTATAAATATTACACCCAGTTTGTGGAAATATGTCAAGAATACATTAAATAATGCCAGTTCAATAACCTGTTTCCCCCTCCACCCACCCCCAAAATAGTTGTTATATGCTTACCCAAACTTGACATGTTGGTATATCTTGATATTGTCTCAGATAATAACTTTCAGTCATTTGCTGTGCATCATATTAAGTTCAATGACAGAATTTTTTACTGCACTTACATGTATCTTGTGAACATGTTAACTTGGACATGTACAAAAATATGTTTGGTACAGAATCTGGTATATTTGAGTTTCTCAAGAATATCAGATGTTTTCAATGCTCAGTAGATTTTTTATAAAAAAAAAAACAAGAAAAACAGAATTAAATTAATGGACTTATTGGGATCCTTAGACATTCTTTTCATTTATACCTTTGTGGTACTCTTGCTTGCGTGCCTGGATTTTCAAGAATTTAGGTGATCACAATATGGTCAATGATAAAGAAAACTGTAGTGCTTCAATTTTTAAGAGGTTGTAATGCATCATCAAGCATGGGCCTATCATTGGATCAATATAGTACATGGACTTTGTTCTTAATACTTTGCAGTGACAAAATGTTCCAGGTTCTATTAACGAATATGTGGTCTTAAAACATTTATATATATATATATATATATATATATATATATATATATATATATATATATATATATATATGAATAATTCATCGTGTAAACTGCATATGCAATGCAGAGGCTCTTTTTTATTAGTTTCTTTTTCATTTTACAAGCTGATAATGTAAGGTACTATTACACAGTTGCATTTATTGGCAGCTGGAAGATACGAATGGGCAATCAATCATGAAATGTATAAATTGGAGCCAGTATAAAATAATGTCATTAATTCATTGACATTTTGAAGTTATGACCATGATTTCCATAAAATACAGGTTGCTGATATATTTGCTCCATTAAATTCCTTTATTCCAAGGTATTTCTGATCTTTATTATATTAAACATTTTACAACACTGATGTGATGCCCACTGTATTCATAACGTATCCATACATCATTGGTATTGACATTCAGAGAAGACCCTTTGACATTCTCTATTTTTTTCCTTTTCCGCAGATCATCCAATTGCTACCATTCTAAATGGATCTTCCATAACAGTATTGGAAGGAGACCTCAATGTGAAGTTGGTGTGTTCTGCTAAGAGCAAGCCTGCATCCATCTTTACATGGAAGAGTGGTAGCAGTCTATTACAATACTCTGGGCTTCTTGATGAGAATCAAGATGTTTTCACAATCACAAATGTCAGTCGCACTCATTTCGGAACATACACTTGTATGGCCAACAACAGCATTTACCCATCTGGACTGGCAACAATATCAATAAATGTATTGTGTAAGTACCTAGATATAAAAATAGATATAAGGGTTCTTTGTTATCATTACATAAAAGTCACTACAGTGTACACTAAAAACACGGATAGGGAGTAAAGTACTTCAAGACCAATATCTTAGACTGGTACACAGAATATAATCTTTTAATGTAAAAAAAGTTTGAGTCACCTTGATTTTTCTTTGATTTTTATGCAGTGGAAAATCCCATAAATGTATTTTTCCAGTAATCAAATATACGATATCCAGTGTATCAGATATCTGATATTTATGAATAATAATAAGTAATGCTGACAACTGAGATTATCAGAGAGGTTTTAAAAATGCAATAAATATTTAATTCTAAGCTTAAGCTGTTAAAAAATTTTTTAACTAGCCAATGTGTTGAATTTGCGAGAGGCAACCATTGTCCAGATGTTGTAATTTTCTTTGGAACCTTTGGCCTCAAAGTATTTTTTCAAGTGATATATTTGATTCTTCATCAGTTTAGAAGGCAGGAGTGGAATCCAATGCTTGACTGCCTTCGGTCATTTGTATGCATAGATGGCATTATTTCTATACCCTGTCTTGTCCATAATCATATGTTTGATAAAACCTATATAAAAAATGGTATATTGCATATTTGGTAAGAAAGAAGCTGATTGATTTGGGGGTCAAAGGTCAAGGTCATTTTGACTGAAAGGTAAAAAAATGTTCTGTGTATAAAATTTCATGTTTTATACCACGTACCATGACTAAAGTTTGAGGGACTGCATTTCGTGTATGGAAAAACCTATTGATTTGGGGTCAGAAGTTCAAAGGTCATGGACATTGGTGCTCAAGGAAAACTTGGTTTTGTAGAGTAACTTTTGTTGTGGAGTAAGTAAGTTTCTTGACCAAACTTTGTTGATGGTTTGCACTTGGAATAATGAAGAAACCTATAGTTTATTGGATGTAGAGGTCAGAAGTTATGGTAAGTAATAAGAAAATAATGATTTCTGCACAGTAAGTTTAGTTCAAGACTGTATATCTTGACCAAAGGTCCAGGTCATTGCAAATGAAATGTAAAGCATCCTAGCATAGATAACTTGCAATGTCCTTTTAATTAAGCCAGTCGACCGTCAAACATGGCTACTGTTGCTAACAATAATAAACATAAATTACTTCGTCAGAAACTCTTCTGAACAGAATTTGATCAAACTTTATACAAAGCATAGTGTCATAAAGAGCTTTCAAATTTATACAAATTACGCTAATTCACCATCAAATATGGCTAGCATTACTAAAAACAGAAAAATCTTTAAATAACTTTTTCTAAAAAACTGCTCACCATTTTGTCAATAGAGACTTTTAATAAGAGCTTTTAATTTTACTAATCTTACTTTAGATATAAAATAATGATGTATAGGTCTTTTAACATTTATTCAGACCCCTGTGGACTCTGGAATCTTATCAAGCTATTGAATAAGTTTGGAAGTGTAGAGAGTGTGAACATTGGAGAGTCCATTGATACCATGCCAAGGAAGCCCCAGAAGTCCCATACTTCTGCCACTGCCATAAATATGTCTGCCACTATATAATACAATGGAATTGTCAAGGTTTAAAGGCAAATATTGCTGAAACAAATCTTCTGCTTAAATAGCCTGACCCAGTAACTCCTTTGCCTTCAGGAGATCTTTCTTAAACATAGTGAAAGAGTTAATATAATGTTTTTGTTGTTTTCAATTTCACAACCGACAACATTTCAAGAAATACTGATAACTCCACTGAATTATCACCATAATAAATAACAAAACTCCTCACAGCCAAATTAATCTGAATACAACATTTGATTATGTTGCCTTTTGTGTGTCCATACACAAAAATCTTACATACTGCTTATTATATCTATGCAAGCATTCCAGTTAATGAATCTGATCACGACCATTTTACTGAACAGTTACCAACACCTTTTGTTTTACATGGTTACTTTAATGGCCACCATACACTTGTAGTTTTAAAGATATCAATGAAAGAGGGAAGAAAATTTCAGACTTTATTTCAAAATAAAATCTTTACCTTTTAAATGATAAGTCATATACCTACCTGCATCCTGACACACAATCCTACTCATCGCTAGACCTGATAATGTACTATTAAGGTGAAAGATGAACACAAATTATGCTCAAATTACTTTGACTAGGCTGTGGTTTATTTAATTATAATCTTTTCAAAAATTAGTTGTCATTTAGCAATAGTTGTTCATGCGATAGTGTTCAGACTACAAATATCTTACCATCAGGAACAAAACAATGGAAATTTTGCCCCATATTATAGATACAACTTTGATATAATGGGTAACCCTTTGTAATCACTTGACATCAACAAGGAGATTTTTAAGGTGGTCCAAAAGTACATAATTGCTGCTAAGAGATTTGCTTAATCATTACTTATTTATTCATACTAAGATGTTATATTTGTGGTATATATTTAGTTACTACATACATACCACCTGAGCAGAAGTTAAAAGACCTTTACCTAACTCCCCTCTCCATCAATACCAATATTTTCAATTTTTTTTCCCATTTGATGTCTTGCAAGTATACAGTAACATGTTTCTGTTGTGAATGCATACACATTACTGTTTTATTATTATTAGAATATTGTATGTATAATTTTTCCTTAATATCTAACTAGCATGTTTCAGTGTTGCAATTATATGCCTTCATTAATCACATCAGCCATATTATTAGACAACATTTACTGTTAATGAGGAGAGAGCTCACTCTTGGAAAATTGGTGATGACCTTTGTGGCAGTGACCATTTCCCAATATACTTAAGAAGGAATACGAAATACTCCCAAACCTCAAGGGCAGTGGCAGGGATAGATATGAACAAGTCAGATTGGGAAATGTTTCAGTTCCACTGCAAATCAAATCGAACAATTGTTCTTTTGTAAACAAATAAAGGTGAACTCAATCCTCTTATTTACAAGAATATTCCAGGATGTTTGCTGGGGACACAGTACCAAAATCTTTGACAATTCCCAAACTTGTCAACAAATCATGGTTTAATGATGCATGCAAAGACATGATCAGAGAATGAAAAAGGTGCATTAAATATTCAGCACCAGTCCAACAGCTGAAAATCTGAATACTGCATATACAGAGCTAAAGCTTATCATACCATTAGAGAAAGCAACAGGAAACCCATGGAGATCCAATGTCTCTAAGTTGAACTCTTGCTCCACTATTTAGTTAGTATTTTATATGGTACAAAAATAATTGGCAAAAGACACAAACAGCAAATATCAAGCACTTAAATCGGAAACACTGGTCATAACCCTACCAGAAATGTCAAATAAATTGGCTTAAACTCCAAGAAAACTATTATAAAGACTTCTGCCATATCAAACACCTGAAACAAAACTCTTTGTTAAATTTCAAATCTGCTAATGCTGAAAATTATAATAAAGCTTTCACTCTCAGTGAGACACATGACTCTTTTGATCAAGCCCATGCATCTTCAGCAGGACCAGATGGTATACACTATCAACTTCCAAAGCACTTATTTGACACAGCTCTCAGTGCACTACTCATTATTGTAAATAAAAAATGTGTGTACTACTGTCCTGTATCACTAACAAGTATTTGCAAAACCATGGATGTGGTTTATGGTTTTGTGGGTTTAACACCATTTTTCAGCATATGATGGCGGCCAGTATATCTGGTCGAGAAAGAACCGGGACAAACCCTGAGAAGAACCACCAACACACGGGAAGCTACTGGCAAGCTTTCTCACATTCCAACATTGGCCGAGCCCGAGACTCAAACCCAAGCAGACAGAGGGTAGATTGCACTGATTGGTAACGACAAGCACCTTAGACCACTAGGCCACTCGGGGCCCATGCAGAAACATAGAACAAATGATAAATGATAGACTTCTCTGGTACCTTGAGTCCATCAAACAACTGTGAGACCTTTAATGGGGATTCACATGCCAGGGAAGCACAGTTGATCATCTTGCCTGACTTGAAGCATTCATTATGAAAGCTTTCCTAAAGAAAGAACATATAGCATTCACCATTTTGACTTGGAGAAAGTTATAACACCACATGGAAGTACAGTATAATGAATGACATAATTAAACTGAATTTATAGGGTTGTTTACCTATCTTTACATCCAATTTTTAAAAAGAAATTTCAGAATTAAGGTAGGTGGCACCCTTTCTGAAAGCTATCCTCAGGATGCAGGTTTACCTCAGGGCAGCATATTGTCAGTCACCCTTTTCAACATCAAAATTATGAACATATTGAAATGTTTTAACTTGGGAACTGACTGCTCATGAAATGTTTACAACTTTTTCTGATCTGCTGTAGATAAAAAAAAGTATGCATATGCTGTAGATAAAAAGTTATGCATACTGTAGAGAGTGAGCTACAAATATGCTTAAGTTGAGTTCATAGACGGGCGCAACAAAATGAGGTTAAATTTTTTAAATCAAAAACTGTTTGCATGCACTTTTGTTGATTTCATAGAATTCACGATGATCCCAAACTCTGTCTTGATGGTTCTCTTATCCCTGTTGTGGGGAACAACAAATTTGTAGGATTATGTTTTTTGACAATAAAGTAACTTTTTCCAGATATTACATTTTATGTAAAAAAGAAGCCCAGGCCAACACAGATTGGGGAGCAGACAAGAAGGTCTTGCTCTGACTATATAGAACTTAGGAAAGATCTAAAACTATGCTCGATTATGTATGGATCAGATTGTTAATCTCGCCAGTAGAAGCTTGATCCAATACACAATTAAGCCTTCTATTATGGCTATTTGTCTGTATGCAGACAGTTCCAAAGATGCCGACAAGGTAGGAGCTGCCGTTGCAACACCCCATAGCGCCATCTTGAGCTGGTTACTGGACAAACCCTCCATCTTTACTGCAGATATTACATCCATAATCGAATCATGAAACTACATTGAAACCTCTCAGAAATTTGAGTACCTGTTAATATCTGTAACATGATTTGCTCATACAATCAGGAAAAAATATTCTGTTCTGTTGCCTGCCTAATCACATCGGCATTATAAGGGTAATGAAAGGGCAGATAAAGCAGTCCAAGTTTCTCTGCAGTCTCCCATTTCCAAATGGAAGATTCCATAATCTGACCTCAAATATTATATAAATCAGCATGATTTTTATGCTTAGCAAAAACTATGTGGCATGAAAACTCTACAACGAAGCTTTGAAACATCAAACCCATCATTGTAGATTGGTATCCCTCATATTGAAAAAATCAGAGATAAGGTAGTACTGTGCCCATCACATGTCAGACTCACCGATTCATCCAAAGATCTAACTGGTTCTAAATGAAAATGCTGCTGCTTAGACAGCCAATGTGACTACCACAGCAGCTATCTTAAAATATTTGTTATCACTGCTTCTCCTAAATGGAAAGTGATATTGACCTGGCAGCCATCTTAAAAAATCTTGTTGTTGCTGCTCCTCCATGGATGGTCATATCAACATGAGGTTTCACTAAAAAACCTTCTTATGATATCTGTTTGGACCTAAATGAAATTGGTGCTGATCTCCCTTATAATATGGCCATCATGGTGACCATCTTAAAAATCTTGTTAACACTACTCCTACTGGATGGATGGACATATTGACAGGGAGTTTTCACAAGAAACCTCCTATGATCCTAGTAGGTCCTAAATGAAAATTGTGCTGATGTGACATCCAATATGGTCACCACAGCAGCCATTTTGAATCTCTTGTTATCGCTATTCCTCCTGGATGGATGGATCATGCCGACTTGGGCTTTTCATCGAAAGATTTTTGATGATGTCAAGCTGGTCCTAAATGGAAATGTTGTTAATCTAACGTCCAATATTACTGATATGTTAGCCCGCATTCAAATCTTGTTATCGTTATTCTTCATAAATGGAACATATTGACATGGGGTTTTCACCGGAAGAATTTTTAACCAATATGCCGCAATGGCAGCTATATTGAAAATCTTGTTATCACTACTCCTAAATGGACATGTGGGTTTTCACCAAAGATGTCTCATGATGGTTGTTGATCCTAATAAAAAATGATCCTGATCTGGCATCCACAGCAGCCATCATGAAAATCTTGTTATCAAAATTCCCCATAAATGGAAAGTCATATTGACATGGGGGATTTTGCCAGATCACTAATTATGGTGTGTAGTTGGTCCTAAATGAAAATGGTGCTGATCCGACAATTAATATGAAAACCATGTGGTCATCTTGAAAATCATGATTACTCCTGATTGTCATATCAACATAGTGCTTTCATCAAAAGACATCATATACTATCTAGTTGGTCCTAAAGGAAAATGATGCCGAAATTACATCCACTATTGTGGCCTTCTTGAAAATCTAGTTATCAGAAAGGATGACCATATCAACATAGGTGATCCAAGAATATCAGTGAATGTTCCAACACTAAGCAGTTGAAAGTAAGATATAGTCTTATAAACGATTTCTAGATATTCTCTTTTGGCAAGTACAGCATCAGTTCCTTTGAGGGACTCCTGTCTTATTTTCAGGAGAGGGTGCATGTTCTATAAAACCAAAAGTTAGATTTGTTTCCATGCTAATCTGACTATTTTGATATTTTTCTATGCAATGCACGTGCATCCGTATGTACACCCAGCCAAACCACTGATAAATGCCACAAACTGTGTTACTATAGCTTGTACATGTATGAAATTGAGACATGCCATGGTTATGTTTCTGCTTAATCCCTTGCAATGTGTCCACTGCTATTATATGTAGTGTACAGGCTGAAATCCATGGTGTTGTGTACTTTGTGGTTATAGAGCGTTAAAACAAGTATGAACACATAATGACCAAATGGTTGCAGAGTGCCCATTGTTTGATATGTTGAGTTAGCAACTGGGCATTTGCGGTCATTTACTGGGCTTTTATTTGAAATACAGATTTTTCATTTCAAACCCATCACCATATGAATATTGCATTAAAAACACAAAACCACAAAGCAAAACTGACTCCCTATTGATATGCAAATGAGGCCCCCAGTCACTGATTATTTAGCTTCATTATACTAAGTTGCTACTGATATCAGTACTCCCAAAAAAGTTTCATTTGCCACAGACAGATGATTACAGAACAAGATACCTAATTACCTATATTCATTACATTATTTTACTACTAATTTCAGTTCCCCCTACAAGTGTTAGCATCAGTAACAACAGACAGGTGATTGCAGGTGATAGCCTCATACTTAGATGTACAACAGGTGTGTCCAATCCAGCAGTCACTGTCACATGGAAAAATGGGACAATTCCTCTCTCTGGTGGTCATGATGTTGATCAAAATGGGGAATATGGAGGGAAGATCCAGTATCAGGAACTAACTATCCTCATGAACCGCTATATGGATGGCAACATCATCACCTGTACTGCTAATAATGACAGAATAACTGGAGGTGGAGTGAGCAACTCAACTCTCATGGATATCAAGTGTAAGGGACCTATGCACAGCAGTCACCCTCTGTTAAGGCTACCCCTTCTGCAACAGAAAAGTGGCCTTGTAATAGGGGGAGTCACATAGATATAAGTAATACATATAAAGTGAGAAACGCGTAACTAATTTTCAAATATTTAATATTTGTATTTAAAAATCACATGCATTTTATGGTATTTGTTTGATAAAACTTATAACAATGTTATTTAAAACAATTATGAATAACCATCAAATGCGGTGTAAAATAATGTTAAAACCTTGCCAATAAAGTCGGGGTACAAACATCGGACTGTAAATAACATTCTCCAATTGAGTTGAGGCTATGATATATCTGGAATCACGAAACTTGGTGAGAGGATACATCTTGATTTGTGCTACATTCTTATCAAAAGAGTAAGTCACTACAATGCTTCACTGACTTTGGTTAAATTTGTGTTTCAAGTTTCTCTTTTAAGCTCTGTTTATTTTAGATCGATCAGACTTGTTGGTTGAATCTCTGTAAGTTCCACACACTTACAGCAATAGAAGGCCACTGCGGGTCAAATTTAATATTTTATTGACTTAAGGTTTTGCATTTAACCCATGACCAAATAGATTTTTTTGCATACTTAATTGTTATACCTAGGTTCTTGAAACTTAGTGAGAGGATGCGTCTTGATGAGTACTAAACCCTCATCACAAAAGTAGGCCGTCATCAAGCTTAAAATGTTTCCCCTCTAAGTATGGTTGCTTACCACCTTTGTGTTGACCATGAGATGACAATTTTTAAAAAAATGTACATATCTTTTGTAGTTATCATTACCCAAGAAATAATAATAATAATAATAATGTCTTTATTTTTACTGAATGTGACCCATGCAGCTTACATACACTGATCTGCCTTTAGACCTTAAGGATGTATTTGGTATAAGTATATGTTGTCTATTAACCTCTACTGCCTATCATTCTCTCTCTCTCTCTCGCACAGGCACACACACACATACACACACTCATATCAGATCATTTTACATTATACCTCTGTCTCATATTCACACCCAGATCTTCACAATAGCAGTATAAAAACTATGAGGAATTTTGTAATGAACATTTCATATTGCATGCACATGAAGCCTTCAAAACAATCAGAAAAAGTGCAGATGTAAAATAAAAGCATACAGTTTAATATTATGACAGTAGGTGATTCTAATCCATATTGCCTGAATAAGAAGTATTACAAGAATTCAAAGCAACTGTTAAAGATACAAAATAAATGAATGGTATCTTACAAGCCATTTGACATATATTGCTGCTGAAAAGCTGAAACTGATGTGTTATTTGTTATTTCAATAGGTATGTTGTTCTTCAGTTAACATGTGGTCAGACCTGGACAAATGCCAGCATTAAAACATCTTTATTGAAATTTTTTGAACTGCCCTTGATGAATAATATTGTTGTTCAAATGTTTAGTTCAGCTCTACACAGTAGAGGAGAGTGATTGTACTATTCTAAACTTTGTGTTGGCATCCATGTCTCCAAGGCGTATATGAAAGGAGAGACATATGAACAGCCTCACTTATTCTTTCTTGGTTCCAGGCAGCAGTTTGGAGTGGGTTGCATAGTAGTTTAATGGTGACTGGGCTAAGTGGGATAAGCTTGTACATACATGTAAATTATTGGTACATTCTTGTTTAAGTTGTTGCATTTAGCTCAGGGTTTTCCGACATAGTTCATATCTGAAATCACGAAACTTGCTGAGGATGAAAGTTGACAAGTATTATATTCTCATCATGAAAATTGAATGTCACTGTGAACCATATTTCATCCATCACTAAATATATGTGTTCATGTCAATTAGCAACACAATGTTACAACAAAGAAAGGTTGCTGTGACCTAAATTTAACATTTTATTGGGTTAGGTTTAGAATTTGTATTTAGCTCATAATAACGTAGATTTCGTATTCCCTTTATATATTCTGTTACACCGGGAATCATACATTTGGATGATGAGATGCAAATTGATGAGTGCTACATATATATATAATTGAAATACCTATGTAGTTACGAGCTAAACACAAATACTTAACCCATGTTAGTAAAGCATAATCTATAGATTGTGCATCACATTTTCCTTTTTTTTATACAGGTGGGATACTAGAGACGCACATGATCATATCATCTAATGATTCTAGAATAAACAGTTAAAACAAAAAAATTAAATAAAGTCACTGATGTGTGAAATATGGGTCATACTGATCTACTTCTGAGATGAAAGTATAGTACCCATAAACACATCACCTGATCAATTTTCATGATTCCAGGTACAAAATGCACATATACATGCTAAACAAATGAACCTAAGCCAGAAATAAATGTGAAATGTAGGTCACAGATGACCTTTAGATGCACTGGTGTGGCACTAATAGAGATGACTACATTCATCCATTTTGATGATTCTACCATGAACGGTGCTTGAGAAATACAAATTAAAATACAAAAATTGAACCCAAGTCAGTGAAGTGTGAATATGGGTCAATGACCTACTTTAGTGATATATATATATATATATGTATAACACACCGAAGGACCTTTCCAGTTAGTGCATTTATGAACAATCTTTTTTTAAACCAAAGGAAAACGTTATTAATTTCTGGCTTTTATCAGCTAATTATGGTACCTCTGCTTTAAAATCCATAGGAAAGAATTTTCTTTTCTTAGATCTCCTGGTCATAGACCAGGATAGCTTATAGGCTAGTCTTTTGCCTGTTGCCTGACTGTCTGTTAGCACATGTTTGTTATCACTACTCCTCTTAAACTACTTGGACGATTGCCATGAAACTTAACACACACATTTATCCCAATGTCTGGTTGTTCCTAAATGAAAATAGTTCTACTTGGACATCCAATATGACTACCACAGTTGCCATCTTGAAAATCATTATCGAGACTTCTTCTGAATGGATGGTAATATCAACATGGGGTTTTCATTAAAAGACCTTTTTATGTCTAGTTGGATCTAAATGATACAGGCACCAATCTAACATCCAATATGACTGTCAATCTTCTTGTGATGTCAAGTTCGTCCTAAATGAAAATGGTGCTGCCTGGACTTCCAATATAGCTGCCACAGTGGCCACCTTGAAAATCATGTTATAGCTACTGCACCTGATTGGATGGATATATCAGCATGGAGTTTTCACTAAAATACTTTTTCTCATGTCTAGTTTGTCCTGAATGAAAATAGTGCCAATCTGACATTCAGTATGGCTGCTCTGGTAGCCATCTTAAAATTCTTGTTATTGCTACTTTTCCTGGATGGAAAGTCATATCTTCATAGGCTTTCACTGGAAAGCTTATTATGGTGTCTTGTTGGTCTTAAATAAACATTATGACAATCCAATATCTATTATGGCTGCCACAATGACTATCTTGAAAATCTTACAGCTACTACTCCGAGCTGGAAAGTCATATCAGCAATTGGTTTTCACCAGTAGACTTCTTTTGATGTCTTCTTGGTACTAACTGAAGACGGTACCAATAAGACATCTAGTCTGACCACCATGGCAGGCATCTTGAAAATGTTGACATTGCTACTCATCCTAGATGGAAAATCATATTAACATGGGGTTTTCAGAAAAGAAAAAAAACAAAACAAATTATGATATCTAGTTTATCCTGAATGAAAATAGTGCTGATCAGACCTGAAATATGGCTGCCATAATGAAGATATTAAAAATCATGTCCTAATGGTCATATCAACATGGGGTTCTTACCAAAAATCTTCTAATTGTGTCTAGTTGGCCCTAAATTAAAATGGCAAAAATCTTACATCCAGTAAGGCTGCCACATCGGCTAATTATGAAAATGTTATCACTCAAGGGATGTTTTCAGTACTCAGCTATTAAAAAAAGACATGATATAAACTTGATTTTTTGGAAATTCTCTTCGTCTAGGAGACCGTCAGTCTCTTAGATGGACTCTAGTGTCTTTAATGCCCCAAGGTATGCATATATGTTTGTATAATTTAATGATACATCAGCAGAATACTGGTCATATATTGCTGATTAAAAGTACTAGAACTGTATAGATACAAAACTGACAAAAATCAGGTTTTAAGTCTTATTAAGCTTTGTAATAGAGGTTGTACTATTCTCAATCCTAATATGAAGTACTGACACAATTGTATTATGTTGTATTACCAGTCAGCCCAATCGTGACAGTGTCAATCTCTCCAAGCATGCTGGTGACAGAGGGGACAACGCATGTCGTGTTCAGATGTACTGCTTGGAGTAAACCCATGGCTCATTTCCAGTTCACCAAAGAAAATCAAACTTTACCCATATCTGAGGGAGCAGGAGGAGATGAAAATGATATCAACTTCACTATAGCAACTGTCAACAGAACACATGCAGGCATATATTCTTGTCTGGCTGATAATGGAGTTAGTGGGTCTTTGCATGAGAGACAAAAAAGCATGGAGCTACTGGTACAATGTAAGCAAATTATGTCCAACTTGTAAGTTACCCAACACAACAGCCTCTGTCAATCTTGAAACATTTTTCTGTGTATCATTTTTGTCTTGCCTATGAAGTCTTGCTCTTTTTCATGGCACTGTTGATTATGATATGTTTCTACATTTGTTAGGTTCACACTTAGCAATCATAAAAATCTGGTGATTGATGACAATAGATAAGTTATTTTGGTCCGAAAACCTTCAGATGGCATCTATAAACTCCATTAATACTTCTGACTTGAATCACCCAACGTTAAAATAATATTGACACAAAAATTATTTAGTAACTTATAACAATAATTCTCCCAAAGTTGTTCAATACAGGCATAAATAAAGCAGTGTCAGCAGTTATTCATCGGCATTCTTCAGTCTTGGAAGACTCTAGAGTTGACCTCTGAAGTAGCCAGTCAGTTAGGTGAGGAGCAGCTTCTGTTGTGGCTGAAGAGATCCACTCTCTGTTGCATCTGTCAAAGTTGAAGCTGTTTTCTTGGGTTGCCACGTTTTTTTCTTCATCTTATGCATTCTGCGGACTCTTCTCTCCTTTGCCAATTGCAACTGTTGTCTCTCGCTTCTCTGAAGCCCTTAGTTAAGCTCATGATCTAGCTGCTTCAGTCCTGAGCAAGTGTTTCCCAGCTGTCCACATCGATGTCCAAAGCCTTGATGTCTCTCTTGCACACATCTATGAAGTGCAGGTGTGGGCGACCTGGCGGCCTTTTGCCAGAGACCATCTTGCGGTAGAGGATGTCCTTAGGTATGTGTCAATCATCCATTCGGTGTACATGTCCAAGCCGTCATAAATGATGCTGTCTTAGCAGTGTGACCATGTTGGAGATATGTGCACGCTCTAGAACCTCTGTGTTGGAAACTCTATCCTTCCATGAGATGACGAAGATGCGTCGGAGGCAGCTTAGGAGAAAGCTGTTTAGCCCCTTTTGTTGGTGCGAGTATAGTGGCCCTGACTCGCTGCCATATAGGAGTGTGCTGATAACGCAGACTTGGTACACTTGTAATTTGGTCTGTTCAGTCAGCTTGTTGTTGCTCCAGACCCTCTTGCTCAGACAGGACATTGTTGAAGCGGCCTTTTTAAAGCGGGAGTTGAGCTCTGCGGCAAGAGATAGGGTGTCAGCGATGGGACACCCAAGGTATGTGAACTTGCTGACAACCTCAAGTTCGTAGTTGCTGATGTTGATGGAAGGTGGATCTTCAACAGCGTGACCCATCACTACTGTCTTTTTCCGGCTGATGGTGAGCCTGAAGTCCTGGCAAGCTTGTACAAATCAATGAGGTTTTGGAGTTGATCCGCAGTGTGGCTTGTCACTGCCGCATCATCAGCAAAGAGTAGGTCATGTATGAGAACTTTGCGGATTTTGGTTTTGGTTCTGAGACATGCGAGGTTGTAGAGTTTTCCATCTGACCTTGTGTGAAAGTAGATTCCCTAGGTTGATGAGGCAAAGGCGTGTTTTAGCAGGATAGAGAAGAATATCACAAATAGAGTAGGGGAAAGAACACATCCCTGCTTGACTATGTATCTGAAAAGCCTGTGAGGCTTTTGAGCCATCATACTGAACTGTGCTATGCATGTTTCATGGAATGACTGGATCATGCTGAGGAGCTTTGGGGGCATCCAATCTTTTCTAGCAGCTTGAACAATCTGCTTCTGCTGACAAGGTCGAAAGCCTGTGTGAGGTCAATGAAGGCTATTTAGAGTGGCTGTATCTGTTCCCTGCACTTATCTTGCAGTTGTCTCAGTGAGAAGATCATGTGTCGACGGTGGACCTTATTGCTCTGAAGCCTTATTGTGAATCAGGGTAGACTCAATTTGCAAGTTTCTGAAGTCTGTTTAAGACAATTTGAGCAAACACCTTGCCAATGTTGCTCATCAGGGAAATGCCGCGATAGTTACTGCAATCACTCCTGTCGCCCTTGTTTTTTGTAGAGAGTGATATTAGCGTCTCTCTTATCTTGTGGTACTTCACCTACTTTCCAGCATAGCTGTTAATTACACAGAATGCTAAATAACCAAAACCATACCTGACTTGCCTAAGGTTTTGCTGCATAATGATTATCTGTGGACTTGATGTTGTAAAATAAACGTAGTACATGCTCCGCAGGTAAAAAGAGGCAACTAATGGAGGCAATAACTTTGGCGGGTCAGTGGCTAGTATGCCTGACTTGCTACTGAAGAGGTGTGGGTAAAATTATAGTAATTATGGAGAGGCGACCAAGTAAAGATAAGTCACCTATTTGTGTTGCTGTGCCTTAAAACACCAAACCCAGCCAAACTGTGTTGCAGAGTGAAATACCTAGGCACATGACTGGAATAAGCACATTGCATCTTGCCATTTGTTGTATTTGGAAAGTCATTGTCTTGAATGGATCACAGGAAAGTCATAGTCATATCTTGTTAAAGATCAACAGTTGTATAAGAGGTATGTTTAGAACTGCAAACTTAAAGTGATAATCAAATACAGGGTTGAGAAAGATGCCCAAGGTTAAAGAAATTCATCTACTAAGTTACAGTATAAGGGAAAACATTATTTTATGTTGGTGTCGGTTTGTCCATCTCTTACATATTTCATTCTGCACAATAACTCTTCTTTTCCAACAACTACATTTACCAAATCTTGAGGATGGCTTGCACTTGGGTGAAGAAAGTACCCTGTTGATTTAATGGTCAAAAGGTCAAAGGACAAGTTCACTGAGACTGAAGAAAGAAGATGGTTTTCTTTTGTTGGTTTTAACAACGCTTTTAACACATTATTGGTTACATCATGCCAAAAAAAATGGGAGCTAAGTGCCTTTCCAATGACACACAGAGGCAGCACTCTACCAAGTGAATTACAACAACAGAAGAAGAATAGCTTCTACACAATAACTCAAGTTCTCCACTGTATACAGTTGGTTTAGTTTTAAATATATTTGATTGCATATATTAGGATAGCTAAAAGGTCAGGCGCAAGTTCTACCAACTTAGAATAACCTTTCGCATAACAATAGAAAATCATGTATCAGGTGAAACTTACAAAGACAATTGAAATGATATTTTTGAATGAATGTAAGAGCTATAATGATCTAAAGCAATCATGTTTGGGGTGCCAGGTTATAAAAGAATAACAAAAGGTGAGGCTCCGTGTGAGAATAGGTCACACAAATGTATAGATACATATAAATACATGAACAGTTCTTATATTATTGAATTTTGTACTGGCATTCCTGAACGAATAATTGTAATCATATTACAGTTGTAATATAATAGCTTCAAATACATGTAAACACATATGCATACAGATATATATAGACATATGTGCACATACAGACATAAATATATATGAATATACAAACACATGTACATGTATACATGTATATATACTCATGCATACACATTCATATACATACTTACACACATATACACACAGACATATACACATATATGTATATTGCTTAGTCAAATGATGATTGGGGGAGAGAGAACCAAAGAAATGACCTTAAAGAAAAAACGACAAAGAAACAAACACACACAAAAAACCATACTTGCCATATTCCCAGACAGTGTTGGGGGTTTTTGAGACTCCAAAAGTGTGTTTGGAGGTCCCAAGGGGCGGGGGGGGGTCAGTGCGCGTGACCCCCCAAAAGCGACGCCATCCAAATGAGAATAAGCTATCTCTTCAAATCAGCCAATAGCAAATGACTGGAAATTCAAATCTTAATTAAAGAAAATACCATATGTTTTCTCTGAAGCATTTAATATACTTACAAACAAAAAATGGTATACTTGGCATTGTCAAATAACATCACCACACACATGCTCACAACCTCACAGACATTAAATACAAAAATACACCAAGTTACTGTATTTGAAATCCATTGGACAGTGGAATATAGTTTTAATTACATGCAGTCTTTGCTGCTTTCAATACTTCATTAGTCGATTTGAAGGTAATGCAAGTGTCATTTGTGTTCACAAAATATGCTTACACTCTTCCTTCTCTGATGTGTTTCCACATCTATGCTGGTGCTAGCAATGGCCAAGGTTGCTAAAAGTGATAAAACCTGTAAGATGGCAATAAATATCCATTTCAAAACAATGAATCTGGCAATGAAAACATTCAAGGTTTGTGGTAGTCGGCCGAGATGCTAAAGTCTTTGACCGCCGCTATTGTAACATATTTTCGAGGTTAAAGTCATGGAAGCTCTATTTCTAATCTGATTTTAATCAATCTTGACATATGGGCTTCTATCAGAAAGGTCTTGGATGGAATAGTAAAAAAGATCTTCGCATATTAATGAGGCTATCTTGCATCTGTTTGCCTGACCAGAAAATGTTTACCACTATGGAGGCCAAAATAGCAGTTTGTATATTAAAGAAAGGGAAGTAACCTATGATCAGGTCTTTTGAGAATAACGGGTTTTGTGTTGTGAAGAGATTTCTCCCTCCTGAAAATATCAAAAAAAGTTAGCACAAATAATTTTAAAATACACAATATGTGAATTTCAATAAACAAATTATATACATTAGTTAAGAATACTGCAGGATTTAAATTGAATAATCTATCATTTTAAGGTAAATAAAATACATAAATATGTTGTAGCCAGACAGCATTTTATATCATTAATATATAAGAGTATTAGAGATCATGCTAGTTTAGATGCTTGCTATTTTTCAAAATATGTTTTAGTTCCTACAGAACATAGACTAAAAGGCTTGATTCAGTAATGGCCACCTTTGTTTGCTGTTTGCTAATCTTGGTTGATTTAAATTTACAGCAAGTTAGATCAGACAAATGCAAGTTATTTAAGTAATGATACAGAGAGTGTATTATCTAATTATTATAAAACATTGTGTTGTTGAGTAATACTAAGAGTCTTTTCTCAAAGGAATACAATTGGGTTATGCAGCCATGGTTCACTTTTGGGAAATCAAGGGGAATAAAATCAAGGGGATTATTGTAAATGTACTTTTCAAAACCTGTTTGAATTAATTATGAAAGAGGTCAGATACAAGAATTTAGAAATTTTGAATATGTTGCTCAGTCGGGAAAAATATATGTCAGAAACTATACATATAGATTTCTAGGATCGAGTCTCGCACTAATTGGAAATGACCAGTTAATTACTCATCTAGTGTACTGCAAGCAGTTTAGAAGATATCTGATCAATAATAACTAATTATTGGTGAACCAATAATTTTATTCCAATCTCAATAAATAAAGCCATTCTTTGTTTGCGAACATCTTTTGCCAATGTGGAAACGTCACATAGTCCATCTATATATCTCATTCTCTCAGGCAGAATGAGACAATTATGACTCTTTCACTACACACTTTACCCTGGAAATGTTTTAGGGATTGGATCCAGCTCTTGTAAATATTTCAGCAAACTGTCAGTTTTGATGGCTCCAGCAAGGATGACACAGGGATCGATGACACTCGTAATAATGGCTCTGGTTTTGGCAGCAAGAACATGGCAGACCCTGGCACAACGGTCTTCTTTTACCTCAGCAGAGGAAAAGTTGTTCCTTTGTTTCTGGAGATTGAATCATTACCAGAATATATTCTTGTGAAACCCCAAGTGCATCAGCAAATTTGTTCTTTTTGGAAGTTAGGGTATGATCGGAGAGTGGCACAAACTGACCATCAGGGACCGATGAAACCTGTGTCCTCAGTTTTGCCATTCTTCTGACGATGCCAGCCATGGACATGGGATCGTAAAGTACTGGATCCTTCAAGACTGTTATGTACTTTGAAATCTTGCAGCAGGTTTGCGTTTATATCTTGTCGGACCAGGGGTGTCTCAGAGATTTCATTATCCCCATGTCAAGCCTGGTAGGACTAAGGCAGCCATACTGGCAACTTCATCATTATAATCTGCCTAAAAATAAGATTCAGACAATCCAGCATAGTGAATATAGTTGTAGCCCCCTGGTCCCGGCTTGACAACTGGGGTGTGGGATGGAATATATTGTATCTGCTCTCTGCTTTCCAAACTTGAAGTCAATTGTTTCTGCTTTAGGTGGGTCTGTTGATCTTCCTGCCCATCTGAACATTACAACCCTGGCTCTTGTGGCTGTTACATCGTGCCAGATGGCGGATCTTCCATGGCGCTTGTAATATTGTGGGGATAATAAGATCTAAAAAGGGTTGTCCTCACCAAAGAACTCTTAAGGCATCGTATTAATGATGTCCAGATGATGCCGCTTACAAGGACCTTTGAAGATAAGGACATGTTTGAATGTCCGCTCCTCATGATAACGCATGGGCAGTCGACCTCGTGGAGCTAGAATTATGTGATTTTTCAGCTGTATATTGCTAGGAAAGATTTTGCTGTATAACCAATAAGTCTCCACCAATCTGCAAAGACAAAAAAGACTTCACTGGAGGTTGCAGGAATTACTCTTTCTTCAAACATATGCTACATCAAATACAGACTTGGAGGTGTGTAAGAGGACTTACCAGACACTTCATGCGACATGAAGGGAATAATGGGGTGTATCTCTAATCTTATCCATATAAGGTTTGTTTACTCAGTTAACTAGTTTGTGACAGGTCAGTGGTATTAGGAAGCACTTGTGTTATGATTGGTTCTTTTACATCAGTCATGACCCAATGGGACTATTTCGTATGCTCTTTTGAACCCATTTTATACAATTATAATTGGAACAACCAGTTGCTGTGTGGGATGATTCTCGTCTTTTTCAAAGACTTTACGGTAAAGCATGCTATTACTGAATGATAATCTGTTCCACTGTTACCAGAGTGTTTTAGTATTTATGTTTTATCAGATATGACATCCAACCTTGGTCTTCCAGACATTTACTCAATAAGAATTAGAAGAGCAGAAATATATTGATATTCTAATTGAAGACTGCAGATGATATCTGGTGCCCAAGCCTCAAGTATTGCCAAGCTTATTGTCAAATCATGGCCTTAGACAGCACTTTTATTTTGTGTAGACACTCTTACCACATTGACATGGGTGTTTTCGTCTGAAAAATATGGAGTGTGATAGTCTTCATTATTAATGCATTCAGGGTTATCTTGCTCTTGTTTCTGATAAACATAACATGGCTTTCTGGAAAAGGTGTCATCATCCTGCTCTATGCACTACCTTAAAGTTCTAGGTGACCAAATCTTGAAGCCACCTGGCAACCTGGCCAGTTATTTTTGTTTTCTTTAGGTTTTTATTGTATTTGTTTTTCCAGCTCGCATCAGAATTGTCTGTTTTGAGCAAAATATCTTTTCCATATAGATACAAATTAGATGTTTTCACAGGCTCCTTTCTTGTAACAGAGTATGACTATTCATGGATGTCCACAGTTGTACTCATGTATTCGATGGCATATTCTCCACCTTCATGTATCTGTGGCAGCTCCGTGCCCACGGCTTTATCAGTTCATCTTTGTCAAGTATGAGTCCTACACCAGAGATTGGATAGGCCTGCAATGGCGAGGATATCAGGGCTTGTTTCGAATCATCAAATGTTGATCATCACCTGTCTGTCCAAATCCTTCTAACGAAGTGAATGCAATATGAGCAGAGTACTTTGAAACTATTCATTTGCTTCACATTTCTTAGGACAGATCAGTCTTGCTCAGTCGCCTCAGGGTCAATGGATGCACCTTCTTCGGACACAATATGACGAAGCTATTTTATTTGCCTCTGGGAAAATATGTATTTGATTGATTTAGTTTTAGATTTGCATCTATAGGCCTCTTGAAACTGTTTTTTTACCATTTTGTCAAGATCTTGTTCAATTTATGATGTCCATGGATACTAGACACTGTATCCCGTTGGAGATCCCGTATAGTGTTTTCTATCAAATGTTAAAATATAATGGGTGAATTGCTAATTATAGTCATCAACATGTTGCAGAAGCAGTTTTCTATCTGTCGTTAAGGTACATCTCCATCTGCCAGAAGCCAGAGTTCAAATCCATTGAGCTAAACCATTTGGCACCAGACAAAGCATCTAAACATTCATCAGCTCTTGGAAGTGGGTATACTCCCTTGACCATTACATTGTGGAGTTTGTTATGATCAGTGTAAAATTATATGCTGCCATTCTTCTTAGTTAACATAACTACCAGTGATGCCAACACACTGTTTGAGTGTTCAATACTTCTGCGGTTCTAGCACCTATTGTATTTCCTCAAGTTCCAATTAGCTTGCGACGTGGGGACTGACGTATTTGAAATGGTGTGGCCAATATTAATGCAATGTTGCACTCTATCCGTCCTACCAAGCTCAGTTAATTAATTTGCATATACAGATTAGTATCTTATTAGCAATGTTTTTAGGAGATTTTTTGTTGGTCATCAAGATGGGTCTAACTTCTTGAATAAAGATATGTTAGGTACTATGGTAGCTTGTCTTCATCTATTTCAGTAATACTCTCTTTGTTTGTATTAATACTGGCATATTTGTTAAGATGTAGACATCTTCGTATGTCTTACAGACACAGATCGGTAAGTTGGATTGGTAGCAATAGAAAAGCATCATTGCAGTTCGCAAAGTTTACAACTGTTCCTATGATCTGCATTTATTCACACTAAGAACCATATTGCATTGGATTTCTTTTTAACGAATTATCTGACCCATATTCACTTACTAGTGGCCACAATGCAGACTGAGCAGGTAATATTGTAGTCTTTTTTGTATTCTGCATGTAATCTACGCTTCACCTCCCACACAACATTTTATATCAGTCTTGTCTCTGTGAACCACATATTGCTTGCATTGATTTTGTTCATTTAGCTCAATAGAAAGTCCTGACCTAGGATAACATTTTTGTTTGCATTTCACACTATGACTTTGTGTGAGAAGGGAACCCCATTAAAGTGCATGGCGATATTTATGGATTCACATGCGCCAATTTCATTTCCATTCACATAATTTACCTTTATTACAAATGGTGTAAGCTCTTACTTATCATTTCCATGCAACTTAATGTGTTTTGTGTGTCTGTTTTAATTATATATAAACTTGCTAATCATTATTAAACAGCTCTTAAAATTGTCAACTTTTTCATTTTTTCCACCAATATGTATGCTGATGTTGCAACTTCGCATATTCTGAGCACAATGATTTCCTTTGGGTAATCACTTGTCCTCTATGCAACTACAGCCTTTACTACAGGCTCGGGTTTGATTGTTTGGAGATAACATGCAATGTAAATAAAAAGTGTTTGAAGGTAGTAAGGTAAAGAGTTCTTTATCATAGTCTCAGTCAGCCATTGCCGGAGTTACCTGCTGAATCAGAACACTTAAAATGCTTGTCATCAAGTCCTTATTCAGCTTTTATAAAACACGACATTGCTACCTTTCATGGATTGAAGTATCAGAGTAAAGACATGTAATACAGTAATTCCCGATTACATGTTTCTTTGCATTATAAACACTAGCATAATATTCATTGTGCAAGAAAGGAGCACATTATATGTATTGTTTACATCCACCCAAAAAATTCATCATATAAATAAAATAGGAACGTTTTCCATTATATTTATTTATTTGTAACTTAAATCCTATTTTCCATAGTTAGCATGTGGTAAAACTTATGGTAACCTTTAGAGTCAAATAAAAATAGTAAGTAACACTAAAGTTTTATTTTTTAATTCCTAAATTTGATTCATATATTTAAAATAGAAAAAAATATTTTTCCAAGGAAATTGAATTGTATTAAAAACAAAGCATTAATAAGAACAAAAACACTCTCTATACGGTCCATACATATAAATCCGGCCATTATTGTTGACTTCAATTTAGACATTTTTCAATCAATTTAATGATCAGCAATTTAGACAAATATTCAATGGCAGAGTTCAGTTATAAATATAACTAATTTTGTTATGTGTATGCAAGTCCAAATGGCCCGAACCTCACAGTATTTTTTCTTCAAAAATGTACCCACTGCATTATCTTCCTTGCTTTATTAAACTCTCTCTTTCTCTTTCTCTCTCTCTCTCTCTCTCTCTCTCTATATATATATATATTATGATAGTGTGATTTTAGCTTTGTTTCAACATGTATTATGGTGGGTGTGGGTGTGAGTAACTGGTACGGTAGGTGCCATGAGGTAATTTAATATGTTTTGTAGATATACGATATTGCAAAGTTAGGGGAACTGAGGAGGGGGTTAGGGTTATGGTTAGAGTTAATGTTAGTTAATTGACAATTACAGTTACAATTGAAATGCAGGGTAAAATCGCATTTAATATTTTAATCAATGCTTTAAAACAAGATAAAAAGAGGAATAAACCTGAGCATGTATGCTTATTGACAACAAGCATTATCAATCGTCTTAAATTTTTCAATTTCCAAATGATCTGAGAGAAGGTACCTCCCACCCCACCCTTTCAAAGAAAAAAATATACTCAATGATGCAACAACAGTGGACATCATTATTCACGTTTCCTGGTTAAACATCCAGTGTGAAGGAGTGGGGTTTGTCACGTTTTACCTGACTCCTATGGCACATGGCTAAACACAGCTCAGGGTTAGATAGTTCCTAATTCTCAAAGTAGCTTTTGCTTCCTTATTTGTGTTCTTGCAGTCTAGTGTTTAATATGATTTCAATACCTTTAAAGTAATTTTCTGATAAATTGTGTGGAAAATCCTTTAATATCACAGTGTGTGCATATCCGATAGTCTCCGGCGTAGTAACATTTGTTACGGCTTCCTAGGTAGATATGACTCACTTAGTGATTTGTTAAATATTTCCAATAGAAAACTCAGGGATAAAGAAGCGTGTCGGATATTGCACAATCTCTACAGAGATATCCCTGGATTTCCACATAAAATCATGGCGACATTACATGCATGAGAATGGAGAGGGATGAAATGTCGTGGCATATTTATTTTAGTATTTCATTGCAATTTCTACATCAATTTAGAATTTACAAATGAACTATCCAATTTACGCTTTATAGCAATTTATCTACACGTATATGTATTTGAATGAGTCTATTTAAGTAAACTTAGTGGATTTAAATCTTTAGTAGGAGAGAGTGACTGATGTATGAGAAACTTAAGGAAATATAACCTTACACTGCCGTCCTTGTTTCTTGAGTAAAAACCGTACAAATCAAAGTGTATATGAATGTAATCTGTCTATAAATTATCGAAAGGTTTTACTTTTTCTGATTCATGTTACCACTGAAATTTAACTTATGAAGTTCATATTAGTATCAATGAAGTTCTGTAAAGACGACAACCAAGTTTTTGTGAGAATCTCATGACAATTTTGAGGAAATTATTTTTAATATAGTAATTTATGAATTTCATAAAAAATGGTGCACAACAGTGTTTAACTTTTGTTTTTCTATAACAGTGTAAATGTATTATTCATTGATTCATAAATAATATGTGGGCTTGCCTACTTATAAATAATTATGGCTGACAACACTCTTCCCTACTTTTGCAATGTGTTAAGCATGTTGTACACATATAATTAATTTAGGATATAATAATGATTTGTACACTGACAAATGTCTGCAATAATTATATTTATTGATATCAGAAATAAAATTGTTCATAACGACCAATTCATATTTTGTTCTTACCTATGGAAATTACGAAACTATTATACCCCAACATTGTGGTTCAGATATTATGAAAATATGATAATTTGTAATTGCAGTAAAAATCATCAAAATATAAACAAGCTTTCTTTGAACCCCTCAAAACCGAACCTATCTGTATTTAAATTCCCATTAAAATCGTTTTTGTTTAAAATTCCGTTTGTCTTCTTCACAATCATACTTTTTTCCCACTAAATCAAAACTCCACTAATCTGAAAACATAAATATATTTTAAATCCCAAATTTTAGTAGTATACCCAGAAACTCTCAGTGAAACCGACACTCACTTGGAACTTTTAAATATTGTTTAGCTGCTAAAATTCCATAAAACGTATTTATGACCCACAAATAGCATGTGATCGTGTGTTAAGTAATATAGAGACCCGACACGTGCTGGGCTAGATGATTTACGCTCGAATATAATGTAGTATACTTATTGATGAGTCAATAACTCAGACATTTCCTAGAGGCGTGCGAAGTAAAAGCAATACTTGACACTCAGACAAATCCTAAGTCTGTGAACATTAAAGAAGGATTAGCTTTTAAAGTAACGTGCTAATAACAGAATGAGTGTAGATAAGTCCATTAAGAATGATTATATTTATTTGCTTATTATCTAATAGTGTCTGGTCTTATATGTTTGTATAAATGATCCACATATATGTTTTCATTATTAAATACCTGGGCTTTAATAAACTTCGGCCTCACTTTTTGTACTTGCCAAGGAAAACAAAACACAACATAATTTGGAAGGAATGTGCGTTGTTTAGCTAGACTTTTATTAAATGTTTAAAAAGCATACAGCTTTATTAATAATTTGCACTCTTTCAAACACACAGACATATAAGTCCTCTCATAAGTACATTCTCTCTCACACACACAATTCCCATATGCACTTTGCTGTTTTACTCACACCGCATGAACAAAATTCTCCATGTTTCTGTCAAATCATGTAAAATACATTCATGTGTTTTGCCTTTAAAAATTTACCCAGTCTTTTGGTTCTATCCTTTCAAATCTCTCTCTCTCTCTCTCTCTCTCTCTGTATATATATATATATATATATATATATATATATATATATATATATATATATAATACATGTGTTTACCGAAAACCTCTCAAAACCGAAATCAAATTTGGCCCCAGGCGTTCATGGTTTGTGATTTTCACTATATTATGCATTGAACAACATTATAGAGACGAGTTCTTCCCCAGCCAGCATCCTCAATGCAATAATTCATAATGTTATATATCTATAAACCTTATATGCTCCCTGCAAATGAAATTTTAGAAATTTTAAACTTCTATTTTTTGCTTGCCAATGCTCCCAAACAGATAGAACATTTGTATTTCTTGCATTAATATACAATGAGCACTGCTCTAAGTTCATATAAACAACTGTCTGGCTATTAATATATTTATGTATCTATTTACACACATAAAAAGACCTATATACTATGAATATGGAATTCTATGTTACAGCTTTTCGTTGTTTCAGATCCACCTGATATGAATATAACAGCAAGCAATGTTACAACACAGGATCAAAAAGCCAAATTAGTATGCTCTCCACATGGTAATCCAGAAAACTATACTTTTGGTCTATGGCAACATTCCTGGCCAGGTTTCAGTACAACACTGAGATTCTTAGCATCTGTCACAACAAACAGGATTGCTACATTAGAACTTCCCACCAAACTTCACAACCTAACCTATATGGACAGCGGCATTTACACGTGTCAGGCAAGCAATGGTGTTAGAGTTGTCACGACTGGTCAGGAATTCATGGCACAATCGGTGTATCTTCTGGTCAGAGGTAAGCATTACACAAGCTAAGTTAAAAACGTTACATCTACTACTATGGTCTGATTGTCAGTTTTCAAATGGCACTATAAAAACCGAGTAAAATTCAGAATTTCTAAAATGTCACTCTGCTACATAATTAACAAGAATTGAGATTGTAACTGACTCAAATAGTACTCTAAGTAAAAGAAAAGAAATGACTCAGATGCCAGAGTGACTTATCAACAACTGGCCACTTTTATACTGCAGTGTCTACAAGACAAATTAACAAAATAAGCATATACATTATAGCTACTGCATAGAACAGCAGTGGAAGAGTGTACTGCTTACAGTAGATGTATCTTTCGTATAACAGTAGGCAAAAATAGCAACTGTATATGCACAGCATAGACTTTTTGCACAGCAAAGGAACAACTGCTGGTGTTCTCATGCCTCTATACAAGAGGGCATTTCAGAAAATCAAAATTTACAAAAATGACCTCACAGCACTGATACTTTCCTATCCAGTAATACAATGTCTACTTTATAAAAATAAAACTGCACTAGTGATGTTCTGGTCCCTATACAAGGATGTTCCAAAAAACAACTAGTTTCTTTGTAACAATGAGTGCATTTTTTTAAAAATTGTATGAATTAAAGAAAGATTTATATTTGTCAAACACTCTCTTATCTCATACTGCTATGGCACTATTTTCTCAGGTAACAAACTATTGCTGGATAGGTAATCCTTTGTCAAATCTGACAAACTTCCTTGCACAATTAGCCTTACCAGTTCTTCAAAAGTTAATTTGAAGTGTGGTCTTGACTAAAATACTGCAGTTTAGTTTAACAATTATACTGTATGACATGAGGAAAAATGTATCAAATTTTGAGTGATATTTTTTATTTCGCTCATTGACAATATTAAAAACAAATATTTTTACAACTTCTCAGGGATGTATATATTCTGGTAATTGACTAATCAAACTATTACTGTGTTCAATTTTGTTTCTTCTATTTTGTTTTCAACCGTCTTATGGTTTGGTTCTACATAATTAATGACAATGGAGTTTGCAAAATGCATACCATTAAAAGTAGACCATGATGACGATTAAAAGCTTTCCTCCATTCTCTTAATTATGATTTCTCAACACGCATTAGTTTATTTTCAGACTCTTCGCTGTCCTCTTCCAACTCACTATCATGTATCATTTCAAAGCGATCCATTTATACTATGTAGTATATTAATCCTTTTAAGTGTGCTGTCGCCCTGCTCGTTTAAAGATTTTACATTCAGTGAAATCAGAATGCACACTTCCACAGTGGAAGTTTTTTTTATCAGTTTTGTCTAACCGTTCTTGAATGATATTTTTATCTCAGATTGTTGTTTTTTATATTGCTGTTTATCTTGCTACTTTTCTTCACTTGCCGTAATTGAGATCAAGCTCTTTCCTGCTAATAATACATTAAAACAATTCTAGATTGTTTGGATGCTTTCGTTTTACATGCATGGTTAGATTCCACATATTTCTAGACATAGGAAGGCAGTATGGGCACTGTTTCGGCATTTTGTATTTGTTTTAGGGTGAAATAGTGATAAATATCACAAATACATACTAATTGCTACATAAATAAGTGACATAATTGGCAATTACTGTATGAAATAGTTTGTACCTTGGTGGCAAAACTTAACTTTTGTTTATTAAAAATGACATAATTATGTTGATTTGCGATAAGAATTAGAGCCCCAAAAGAAATATTTGAGGAATGTGTGTACAATAAATATATCGTTTAAGATGGTTGAAAATACAGAATTGTATTTCTGTTGTAAAAAGTCATTATGTGATACGTTAAAAATTCAGTGTAGAAAGTATTATGAACTTAAATTTCTAGATGAGTTTGTAAAAAGAAATGGCTGCTAAATGTGATATACAAATTTTGTTTTCGTTTTTATGTTTTTATCGGCACTCTTAATGCGTTATTTGCTTAATCATGGAAATGTGAGCTGGTTCCCATTACAAAGGTCCCACAGAGGCAGCCGACTAGGTCTGGCCTGAGTGGGTATCGAACCTGCAACCCTTGAGCTACCACAGCTACCATGTGATTTAAAACGTAGTGTGCAATTAGAAAAACTTCTGCATTATAAATAGAAAATAGCAACAATTAGTAGAAATACGGTTTGTGAATGCAGTAGAAAAATGTAGATCTGCACTGTGAGTCCATATTTAGGCTAAAATACATACAACATTGATGAGTGAAATTCTTTCTAACTAATGTGGCTGTTGAAATTGTCCAAGGTATTAAAATCATATGGACTTGTTTATTACTTGTGTAGAGCCTGAATCCAAAATTCTAATAGACAAAGTTTTGGGTATATAAATACAAGATTACAACAGCAAGAACTT
Source organism: Margaritifera margaritifera (assembly GCA_029931535.1). NCBI lineage: Eukaryota > Metazoa > Mollusca > Bivalvia > Unionida > Margaritiferidae > Margaritifera > Margaritifera margaritifera. The sequence continues at coordinate 357,153 of JAQPZY010000851.1, read as the reverse complement.
ACAGTCGAAGAGTTCTAGTGGGAGACTATTGAAATTTTTAAACTAAAAAAAGAAATCAGACGGGAAACAACAATACAAACAAAAAAAAAAAAAAAAAACAATTCAGTAGACGAATGATACATGAGAGTCAAAGAAGGTTTAATGGTATTCACTGCCAACCATTGGAAGGTTTATAAGAGCACCACGGAAGGCGACATACTGAGGAGATGAAACATTTGTAAAGAAAAGTTGAACACTTTTTTAAAAAAAAATAGAAATCTGCAGCATTTTGCTTGCCACATAGAAAGAGGAAAAGTTAAGTACATTACGTGACTGAGGTTTTGCACTGAGCTCAGTTTTTCTTTGGGTGATTGTTCTTTTTTTCTTGAGGTTATTTTTTACATAATGTATAATATATTATACATGAAATAAAAACCATGATGAATCATACAGTCTTATCCTAAAAGTAGCTCACTGAAATCTATATTTTGTTTCACTGACTTTAGTTACAGTTGTGCTTGAAGTTTATTTCACAAGTTCTATTCATGCTGGAATCATCAAATTAGATGACTATCTGCGTCTCTATTGGTCTCACACCAATGTCACAAAGGAAGGTCACCATAATCTGCATTTTATATTTTACTGCCGTAGGTTAGGTATTTACATTCAAGTCTTGACCAAATAGTTGCTTGTTTTTTTGTTTGTTTTTTTTTTTTTTGGGGGGGGGGGGGGGGTACATCTTGTGTGTATGCTGTTATACATTAATAAAAATTACCGAGGAACTGCATCTTAATGAATAAAGAAGACTCATTGCAAAAGAAGGTCACCATGATCCATACCTCATGCATCAATTACTTTGGTCAAATTTTGTGTTTTAAAGCTGCGTCCGTGGTATGATCACCAAACTAGATGAATTTATGCATCTCTGTTAGTAAAAGAAGATTATGGTGACCTGGATTTAACATTTTGCTGCGTATGGTGAATTGTTTACATTTAGCTCATAACTAAATAGAACCTTGTATATACACTGTTATACCAAGAGTCATAAGACATGACCAAGGGATGTACATTGATGAGTACATTACATCATCATTAAAAGAGAGGGTCACAGTGACTAAAATCTCTTGAGTCACTGGCTTGGGTTCAATCTGAAACACTGTTCATGCCAGAATATTCAAACTATGTGATAGGATGCATCATTTTCAGTACCACACCCTTCAAAACAAGGTAATTGTGACCTACATTTTACGTTTCATGGGCTTATGTTAAGGTTTTGCATTTACATGATCATGTTTTTCTTTTATTGTCTAATACTGTTATACATGGAACCATGCACTTTGGCAGGATATACATATTGATGAGTACTACAATCTCATTTTAAAAGAAGGTCACTGTGACCATATTTCACATTTCGCAGACTTTGGTCCATTTTGATGTTTTTACCGTTCATGCTTTAATTATTAAGCTATTTCATTTTATACATCGCAGCACTATATCCATATTAAAATAAGTAAATATGGCTTGTATTTCACATTTTACTGGTTTAAGTAAAAAGTGTGCATGGCTTTTTGGCATGCTATGTACATACCATCCTATCTAGAATCATGAAACGTGGGTATGCATCTTGTTGAGCACTGCTCATTTCAGTAGCAGGTCTTCATGATCAATATGTTACGCTTCATTGACTTGGGTTAAATTATTTGTTTGATGTTCATTTCTCATGCTAAAATCATGAAATAGATCGTGATATGGATCTTTGTTACAACTGCACTCTAACAACAAAAGAGGTTCATCATGACCTATTTTTCATCTTTTACTGGTTTTTGTTAAGTCTTTTCTTTCACTTTAGTTCATACCCTGTCACAATAGGCAATAATATAGGAACATTGGTGGATAGTTGCATGTGTGGGTAGGTAGGTAGGTGGTTTTATAATATGTCAGCACAATACTGGCTATATAGTGCCTATTGAAAGTTACAATTTTTCATTTTAAAATGATTAAAAGTTCTGCTGTGTATCTAAAATGTTGCCAAAAACTGGCTAGTGGAGACTAATACAAGCAGAGGTAAGCTATATAGCTGTTGATTACTCCCTAATTAGGTACAGGTTTCATAGTTTCATATACGATGTTGCTAAACATAATTCTAGGAGTTCAAATATGTCCACCCTGCAAACACACTTTTGAACAATTGTTGAGGCTAATTGTACCAGTAGGTCCGTCAAAGTAGACTAAGAACTAATGCACATTAGTACTATTTTACCAGATAAAATTATGCCATAGTATTCTAGAGTAAAATGGTGTCAGACCAATGGTGGACGTTTTTCAGATTTAGACCTTACATTTTTAAAACATGCACTTGTTAGAGGACGCTTTGAGAAGTAGAAATATCCCAAAACATTGTAGACAGAATACCTTAAATCGGGTTCAGTCCAACCAAGCCAGTTATTGAGAATGTGTTTCCGACTCACACAAATAACAACAGAAGTGACCAAATACAATAAATTTATCAATCAAGTTCATTGATAATCTTAGAATTTAAACCTATTGGATAGATAGTATCCATACGGTGAATCCAATGTTTCTTTTAACAGACGTTCCATTTCCAAATTAACAATATAAATTACCTTAAATTAAAAATTCTTGTAAATTATGAAAGCCGGCATTAAAGTATGTGGCGACATAAAATTGAAAAGAAGGACTAATACAGTTATTTATGTCAAATCTGTGTTTTGTTCATGTGTTTAGATGCTTTCTGACGGGTTTGTGCAACATATTTATTTTTACAAGTTATAAAATAAATAAAATTATATGTTTCCACAGTTAGTATTATAACGAATCTTAAATGTTTCTTTGCTATTACTACTACTGAAATAAGTATTTTGATTCGTGAAAGAACAGTACAAACATCTGGATCTATTATATTTAGTTAATGAACCGTGGCTTTTAAACATTGTACAACCTTAACTCATTTAGTATTGAAAATATGATAAAATTTTGACATTTGATGTCAGAACCAACATGCCATACTCCCGTTATATTTTTCATACTTATTAGACATACTTATATTTTATCTTTGACTCTTATTATTATTTATGCTTATGTACATATGTTAAGTTCTTCCATTCAGCTTTTTTTCGTCACTGTATAGCCTCACTTACATCTTGTTACATGCCACTTTTCCTGCGTCCTCTATTGGTACTTTTCTAAAGCACCAATGTTATTATTGTTATTTCAAAGAAACAACTCAACTTCGCAAAGGAACAAGAACAGTACCAGCGCAGTTATTATTATCCACTTGTCGAAGACCATAACAGCTGACATCTTTTTCATTGCATTTCGTCCGTCGCTGTTAATCCTAACCTACTTTGAAGATTGCCATGAAACTTTACACACATCTACCTCTTAGTCCAGTTGGTCCTTACTGAAAATGGTGCTGCTTGGACATCAAATATGGCCACCACAGTGACTATCTTGAAAATTGTGTTCACATGGGGTTTTCACTAAAAAATACTTATAATAATGTCTAGTTGGTCCTAAAGGAACATGTATCCGATCTGATGTCTAATATGGGTACCATAGCAGCCATCCTGGCAAAGTGTTTTTCGTTATTCCTCCTGAATAGAATGTCACATCGACATGGGGTTTACATAAGAAGATTTCCTATGATATCTTATTGGTCCTTGTATGAAATTGTACCTCTTGGGGATGCAATATGGCCAGCAGGGCTGCTATCTTGAAAATCTTGTAATTGTACTTCCTCTGAATGGATCGTCATATCAATACAGGGTTTTCACTAAAATACCTCTTGTAATATATAGCTGGTCCTAAATGATAACGGTGCCGATCTGCTGTGGAATGTGATCACCATAGCAGTCAACTTGAAAATATTGCTATTGCCACGCCTTCTGCATGGAAAGCCATATCAACATGGGATTTTCACCAGAAGACTTGTTATGATCTCTATTTGGTCATAAATGCAATAGCTGTCGATCTGACATTGAGGATGGCCAACATTGTAACCATCTTGAAAATCTTGTTATCTCTGTTTCTCCTGAATTGTCCCACACAAAAATGGTGCTTATCTAGCCTCCACTATAGCTGCCATAGTGGCCCTCTTGAAACTATAGTTATAGCTACACCTCCTGCATCGATAGTCACAAACAGGTAGGGTTTTCACTAAATTACTTTCTGTGATATCTAATTGGATCTAAAGGAAAATACTACTTTTCTGACATTCAATATGGCCTCCATGGCTGCTATCTTGAAAATCGTGTTATCGCTACTCCTCAGCGAAAAGTTATGTCGACATGGAATTTCCAGCAGAAGACTCTTTGTGAAATTTATTGGTTCTAAATCAAGAAGGTGTAGTTTTTCTAATATGGCTACCATGTGTCCATTTATAAAATCTGAAAATATTGTTATCGCTGCTCCTCCTGAATGGATGGCCAAATTGACAATTTTTCTTCAAAAAGCGTATAATTCGGTTTATTCTTGAAATAAAAATGGTGTCAATATTATAACCAATATAGCTTCAAAAGCATCTAATTTGGAAAGCTTGTTATTACTCAAAAGTATCAGAGATCGTTTCAACACTGAGCAGTTGAAAAGAAGGAATTTTGCTTTGTTTATTTGTTCATTTTTATCCTGAATTAATTTTTTTGTGCCCAGTAGAGCGTTAGTCCATTCAAGAGACTATTAGCTTTTAATGCAAATTATGTAATATAGGACATGAGAGTATCAACACAGTTGGTGGCTTTTTAAATCCTGAATGTTTGCCCTCGTATAGGAGATACAATAACATTATTGGCACATATGTTTTGCTATGCAAGCAATGCTATGTTGTGTATATGCTTTTATTTTTGGTTTATTGATTTCTGAAACAAAGATCTTATTGTAAGCAGTATACTCTACCATTACACTTTGAGTGGATTATACATTATTCACATTTTGTTATCTTGTATTCTGGACATACTAGTACAGATTTGGCCAGTTCAATAGAGCCGCATTTTGATTTTAATCATTTTTCTACATGTGGAATAATAACTGAGTCGTTTGCAATTTAAATTCATGTCTGTGTGGCAGTGTAGAGAAATTAAGGTGCTTCATCATTAAAATGTATGTTAGTCTAGTATACGTTCACATTTGTAAAATACGTCACAAACATGAATGACTGCACTTAATTAGTCACCTTTATACTGTTATTTCCGATTCTAATGTACCAGTAGTGTTATAAGAGCAATTTTGCATTTTTTTAAGATTATTGTTACCTATTCAGACCAACGCTTTCTACACCCCATGCAGTTTCCCCACTGATGATTTTGTTTACGCATGTGCATGACTATCCTCTTGCATGAGCACATGTTAGTAACTTTACTTGGCGGTCTCTCGCGTTTGATCTCACACGAGTGATTGACAAGGTTACTGGGTAACATTCACATGAGACGGCTCTGCCGTCCGGAATCTTATACGTGCGCGTGATTGAGGACAAAGTCATGTTGGGGGGGGTGCAAAATACGTTGGCCTGAATATGACCTAGATCAATAACTAACAAGCTGCTATTATAACACTACTTTGTATACACGTCTTTAAGATTGTTATGCGACAAGTATACACGCAACCTATGCACACAAGTGAAGCCATACAATTTATAGACATAAGTGTATTCCATATGTGAAGTTCTCAGTACAACGGTACTGTTGCTAGGCATTGATTGATATTCAGGCTGCTGGCAGACCGATCAATATTCAGGCCTTGTATAAAATTCTCTGTTAACGCCTTAGTTACTTAGGCCGACCCTTGTATTAAGCCGAAGCAATAGCTTATTTTGCATGCATATCTCAGAAAAGAAATAATGATTTTTTTGACTTAAACAAGTAATGTAGCATTCTGACGTGCTTAAATCTCAAAGACGGAATTCTACATTTTTTTGTTTCAAACAACAGTCAGCCATATTGATAACTGCCAATGTGAAAATTTATTATATGATTGGTGACGGACGTGTTATTAACATCTGAGAGACCTAGAACTACTATTCCAAGACTATGTATGCTTACCATTACACGGACATATATAATAATACATGGAATTGTAATTCAAAATGGCATAATTTTCACATTAGATTAATCTAGAGGAGGGTGCGCGCTTGTTTTCTCACCAGCCTCTTAACTTTAAGTATGAGTTCTTTTCATTCACTGTTCTCTGTGGATGAATCAGTTACAGCGCTATACTTTGGATCAGAACATTGCTGGTTCGAGTCATGCAGAAAATGTTATTTTTCGTTAATAATTGAGGAGACGTCAATGCTTAGGTTGGCTATACATGAAAGTGAAAATGAATTTGATGGGCAAGGTTACTGTTAATTACAAGTAAAAGGCATGCATACATTCTTTGACACGTACGGGCCTTCTAGTCTGTAGTTTGGCAATCTAGGATCTCATCTGGGGTTTAAATTTAAAACCGCCGTAATTAATATGGATTACGCACAACGGCTGATTGTAAGAACTTCATGTATGACAGCTTAAAATAGGCAGCGTGCCTATAATCTCAAATAATACCTGTTGAAAAGCACAACCCTAGCGTAGATATTTCCTTTTATGTTAAACAATTACCGCAGTAAACATAAATGGAGACAAAATCACAGTTCGATCTATATAGTATTTTGAAAGAATTTATTAATATGTTTTTTCTGGGATTAATCTATCAGAAAATTGGTCAGTTTCTAACGTTGCAGAAAAGATGAAATCATTGTTTCATTTAAATGCATCATACGGATTTGTTAGAGACGCTGAAAATGTGTTATATGATTATTCAAATACGTATCCGGAGCATATTGATACATTAATCAACTTAGGAGTTATCTTAGAATAACAACGATGTAAACTTTGCCAATTTTATGAGCAAAAACGTAAACATACATTATTTAATATTATGCAAGAAAAAACAAATCAAGTCACTAACGTTGACTTGAGCACCTAATACAGATAATAATAAAAACACTGAGGCTATTAGTAATAAAATCGACCAAGGGTTTGAAAAGAAGACGTTGGAACAATACACCAACACAGGGTCAGGATGAACTCTTAATAGATGCGCGAAAGTTCCACTGCATATTTCGCTGTTTAATCATATCCGTGGGTCGAGTTATATTTCAACATTAGCATGTATTTCGAGTCAAGCTGTGATTAATGTAAAAATGCTGACAATCGATGTTTTGAAAGGACACTTCTATCTGCGCTCTATCCCGCCAGTCATAACCAGGACCAGCCAAGAATATACCGACAGAAATTGGGTGAACTGATGTTTAGTAACATATAATTTCCTATGCAAACTGCTGACATCAGTAAGTTTTGAATGACTCAACCTTGATATTGCTGCCAGTGTGTTTGTTTGGAACAAAGGACCGCAACCGATTTGACTATCCCCACATAAATACAGGCAGTTTAATAGTGATTTGTTATTATTGCATGATTCAGAGGCGCGGTACCATTGTGTGGATTAAAAAGTTCACACTAATGGTATACCGTCATAGTAAGTACGAGGGTAGAACATTTCCATGCAGATTTTGCTTGCATGCATTTAGCACCCAACAACTGATGGATGGACTTGCATTTTACTGTGGTGGAATTAGCGAAAACCCACAGCGTACAATTATGCCAGAATTCAGTAAGGACATTTTGAAATCTACAGTGGTGCAACGAAAATTAAAGTACCCTATATCATCTATGCGGACTTTCAATGTTTGAATGTTCCAACCGAAGGTTCTAACGACATTCAATCAAATACAACGCAAATTGCGGTACAAGTCCCATGTGGGTTTTGTTACACTGTAGTCCGATGTGATGGAACAACTGAACCACCAATAGTGTATCGTAGCAAGGACTCTTTTGAGGTTTTTCTTAAATCGCTCGAGGTTACAGCGAAATGGCTCCGACAACAGCTCTCCTCCCTGCAGAAATGATTATGACCAACGATAACGTCCGTGAGTTTTCCACGACCATGCATTGCTGGATTTGTGATGGTGCTTTAAGCGATGGAAGCGAAGCTTCTCGAGTTCGAGATAACTGCCACATTACTGGCTCATATTGAGGAGCCGCACACAGTCCATGCAATCTACAGTTGCAAATTTACCCAAGTAAAACAAAACTCCCCGTGATGTTTCATAATCTGTGTGAGTATGATGGCCATTTAATAATGCATGAAGTTGCAGCTGCATCAAAAGAGCCAGTAAGTGTAATTCCCAATCACATGGAAAAATACATGACGTTTAGTCTGGGTCAGCTGCAGTTCATTAACTCGCTGCAGTTTCTAAACTCCAGCCCGGACAAGCTAGTTAGCAGCCTTGCGGCAGAAAGTTTCAAAATCACCAGTCAATATGGTACCACTAACCCTGACAAGTTAAAGTTGATAACTAGAAAGAAATGTATCCCTACAAGTACATGCGCGACTGGGACAAGTTTGCCGAAACTCAGTTGCCACCAATCAAGAAATTTCATTCATCGTCGTCTCGCGAAGGTATTTCCGCCAGCGACAACACACATGCAAATATTTGAATGCAAAAACATGGGTTACTATCATGATCTGTATTTGCGAACAGATATGCTTCTGCTCGCGGATGTCTTTGAAAAGTTTCGTGATACACACATGTGTGTGTATAATCTTGATCACGCACACCACCTTTCATCACCGGGAATGGCTTGGGATGCGTTGCTGTCAAAGTCAAAAGTGAACTGGAATTACTCATTGACATTGGCCAGCATATGTTTTTTGAGCATGGAATTCGTGGCGGTATATCAATGGCGAGTCATCACTACGCTAATGCCAACAACCCAAACATAGGTGGGTACGATCCTGCTGGCATTGGAGGCCTATTGCTGACCAATGGTTCCTGTTCCAGAAGATCTTCGATGGTGTACCTGTTGCCGTACACAGTAAAAAATCGAATCTGAAGCTGACAAAGCCTATTTACGTTGGTGCATCTGTGCCGGACTTGTCAAAGCTGCTCATGTACGAGTTGTATTACGACAAGATTAAACTATGGTATGGTGACAACATCAAGATGCTGTACACGGATACGGATTCGCTATTGATGCATATTACCACCAACGATGTTTACGCAGACATGGCTGAACCAAGTTTTGTAAATGAATTTGATACAAGCGAGTATCCGAAAGATCATCCATTGTTTAGTAAACCACATCAAAAATGTTGGCAGGAAGTTTAAAAATGAGTGATTGGGTAAGCCTTTCAAAGGGTATGTAGGACTACTCTGCAAAATGTACTCGATCATGGTTGGACCACACGCCTCCGAAAATAAAAAGGGAACAAAAGGAGTTGCACGTGTAATTGTTGAAAAGGATCTCTGGCATTATATGTATGAGGAATTTTTGCAGCAACAAAGTGAATTCACACATGAGGCCAATCTTATTTGGTCGTGACATCATCGAATGGGTGTGTACCGTTGTAACAAAACCAGTTTGTCCCCCACTGGATACTAAACGGTGGATAGTCCCTGATGATGTTACTACCTATGCGTAGGGGCACCACGCGATTGTAACTCACCTTATCATTTAAAAAAAGACCTACGCTGTAGTTCTGCTGGAACGACTTCCAATTCCTCCCGTACAAATGCTCTCCTAGGAGTCTTTGCTCCAGATAAATGGTAACGTGTTGGTTGTCTAGGAGTATCAATCCAGTCCAAGACTGTAAATACATCGACGGACCATACTGGGTCAGTACCACGACATTGCCCGCTTTCCTGCTCTCCTGGTGCATACATGTACCAAACGAAATTCTTTCTGAGTGGTTCCAACGGCAGTGGTTGTGAAATCATTTTATAAGTAACGGTGACAGTCTTCTGCCGAATTGCCTCAGTGGGTTTTACCCCAATCACGCATGTGGTTTCATTGTTTATTGCATGTATGATTGATGGAAATCTTGTTACCCATTCACGAGACCGCTCTAGTGTGCTAGCACTCAGAGTCTGAAATCGATCATTTATCGCTCAGCGATTTATGATCAACAATTCTTGCACGTACTGATGTTCGAATAATCATTCCGCAAGTGTGCGATTAAATCGTCCTGCAATAGCTTGGTCACGATATATATTAACATGTCCAACACGAACTCGCATATGATGTTTTGTTAACAATGCAGCAACAGATCCCAGACATTCTTTACCTGGATCGACTAGCAACAGCCGTGGCCATCTTAGCGGTCCTCTTGTGCAAATACGTTTAAGCACATCTGCGGCACTTGGTGAATCTTTGGACGTCAGCGGTTCAGTTTCCTTGTATCTGCAGGCAACATCTACAGTGGTTAACGCGTATTTGAATGTTTGCAAACGACATTGTCGACCATGTACATGATCATGCGGGAGAAACAAAAGATCAGCCAGATGATCTTCATTAGGTGTTTGAACATGAAACCATCCACGGGAAATCTTTCTTGGTACTGGTCGGTAAATTTGCCACAGCACTTGTTTGGCCAGCCATTCTCGAGCAATCCCATGGTTGATGTTTGCCGCGCTTGCTAACTTTGCAACAGCAGCTTCACCTTTCCAATACCCGTGCTGACTGTAATATATAATTTTGATAATGTCTGCTCAGAAACTACACCTTTCTGATTCATGTTTGTTTGTTTGTTTGTTTATTTATATCAATATATTTGACCTCCAATGAGTAAACTTTGTCCACCACGTAGTGACCACATAGTGACCACTGGAGGTGGAATCAAGTGGACTTTGTCCATAAGAGTATCTGAGATTCCAAATGCAATCTTAGCTTTATACCTCATCTGACGATCCATCTGGCGATTCTTTCTCCGAGTGTAGAACTGATCGCTTTTATGTCATGGATGAGATCCACGTCAGCACATTGACGTGCACGAATATTACTTGATGCTTCGTGAGCAAGATCATGTCGGTAACATGCAGCATCGACACAATTTACAGGTTCTTCTCCAAGATTTGGTAATTCGTTAGAATCAAGTCGTATATCCAGTCATGTACCAGTCCCACAGTAATTTTATCTGGGTCCTGATATGTGTTTTGCCAGCGTATTCGCTCCATGGTGTTCAGGGTAGCGTCGCTAATGCAGCAGCGACATGATCGCCGACCTTTTAGTAGACTCTGCGTGTCCACGGCTTTTCTGAATAGAATCGGAGGTTCTGATAAACGTGAACTTCTTTGCTCCACATCGAACACAAGTTTCAGTAATCGCGGCTCGAACATTACGTGTTTGGACCTGAGCTGGTTTTGCAGTACAGGTTTTCATGAGGTATCGCACACAATATGAAGACATGATTGTAGTATACAACAATTGTGGCATTCAACATGGCATCACGAAAAATAAAATTCCACGATGCTTTGGAAAGCCCGGCTTTCACCGTCATTGACTTTTCCGCACAGGCAAACCACACCACCTAAGCACGGTGATGTGTTTCCAAATTTAGTTCGCACGTTTATCATTGGTGCGGCCGGATCGGGCAAAACCCAACTGTTGTTGAATATGATTTTGAAATGGTTAACATGCAAGCGCCTGTCCATAATTACGCCGTCTGCGGACGATCAACCGTGTTATGACGTACTCAGAGATTTTACGATAGCGCTTCAGTCATCGCCGAGAAGCAAATATTGCACTGTTGATTTCTTTTCTACTATCGATGAAGTACCTACCATTGATGATCTTATTACAAGTGCAAACAATCTTGTCGTGTTTGATGATGTGATGCTTGAACACCAAGAAAATCCCGCAAGAATATTTCGCCATGGCCGACATACAAACTCAAACGAATTACGTAATAATACGATGCACACACGTCCCTAAAGTGATACGGAACAACTGTAACATGTTAATGATATGTCATGACATTGATGCGCATGGTCTTGCAAACATTCAATGGACTTGGTATGCTACCAACTAGTCGTGGGATGAGGTTCAGAATATGTTACGGAGGTCACCGAGGAGCAGTATAGTTTCCTCACGATCGATTTGACAAGTGGACCACGCAAGTATCATAGGGGTTTGGACAATAACGTGTGTCACGCAAACGCATCTAAGACAAACATGTCTCACACGAACGTGTCCCGATGAAGCAACTTAACAACCACGATAAATGTATAAAATGTCAAACTCTGCCAGTGATACAGTAGCAGAGTATGGGAAGCGACGCCGCAAAGCTGTCCACGAAAACCAAAAACTGATTCGTAAAAATGTTATAGCTTGTCGCAAAAGTCTCAAAGATATCTTACAATCGAGACAAAACTGTTCGGGAAGACTCCACATCAGACCTCTATCGAATGTTTGCACCGTTGATCAAACCAACAAAAGAGGATGTAGCCAAGACCGTGGAAACTGTGGATTAAACAATGAAAGTCAGAGAAACAACTGCTAAAATGATGGGAACACAACGACGACCTGGTCCGATCAGATGTGCGGCAGCACAATTAGAGGAAATTCAAAAAGATTAGAGGACATGCAAGAGGATGTTGGAGAGGCACTTGCGAGGCTTCCACAAGAGCAACCACCCGAGTACAAATCAAAGTTGAAAACGCCAGTTTAAAGATTGAATTAAGATGCACGGCAGATAATCTTTAACTATCCCCTAAAATTTGCTGCTGAAATACCCAGTTCCAAATAATTACAAAATGATATGCTGGAGTCTGAACTATCATCTGATACGCGACAGAGTTACCTCATTAGGGAATGGGACAGATGGGTTTTTAAGGAGTGGACTGGATTAAAACGATTATACATTATTAATCCTATGTGGCATTATTTTCATAAAATTTTTGAGTTGTATAGAAGCTTAGGTGAAGAAAACACCAACATATACTGGGATAATTTTCTCTGTATGTACACAAAAGTTATACAAACAATTTATGGGGTTAAGCCTAAGCAAAAGAATGTGCCTCCTACGGAAGAACAATATTTCTCCCCAGGGGAAGACGAAGCACCAAAACATGGAAAAGACCTCAGTGGTAGTGCATGCAAAAACGCAAGTGCACGTAGTACAACTTAAGGTACATTGACAACTAAAAGGTCCACTGGCGCTAGCGCACGCATGAGACGGCTTTGGTGGCCTCGCCACTTGCGTCCAGGTTCAAAACCTCAGACGAATGCCTGTCTGTGGACCAGCAAAATAGAAATTAACTCATGGATTGGTTGGAAACACTAGTGAGGTCAGTTTGCGCGGGCAACAACGCACCACAAGTCATCAATGAGGCCGCATCAGTTTGTCAGTGGTTGCTTAGTAATGATATTATGGATCGGAAGATGTTTCGCTCGTTTATGCACGAAGTCATTGAAGACATTGACGATACTGATCATGAATTCTGAAACACGTCGTGTCGAGACGTTTAGTGTCTTACTCTAAATCAATGCTGGATTGCAGTGCGTTGTTGCAGATACAACCACAAACGTTACCTCAATGAGTACAATATCACCAGTAAAACTAGAATTTAGTGTGATATTTTCTACACCAGTTACTGCATGGGAAGGTCACACACTTCAGAGATTGCCTTGGCCACGTTGCGTGTCTATTACAGTTGGCCTAATATTCGAGCACGGCAGTTTTGAGGTCTTGGTGCAAATAACTCGTTTGTGTTTTCGATAGATGACGGCGCAATCTGGCAAGAAGTTGAACTTTCCCAGGGCGCGTACTTCATAGAATCAATTAATTACAATATTCGATGGATGATTTTATTGGTGACCGGCAAAGACACTACAATTTGTATACGTGATCATGAACCCAAACTCAGCTCTGGCATTTCAATTAAATCTGCACCGTATATCTTTCATGCCACAATGGCCGGTTGACACACCTTCGTTTTGTTCTTGTGGACCAGGACGGGCATATAGCAGATCTGCGCGGTAATACCTTGACGATACAACTGTACATTAGAGATCGACCTGACATTTTAATATAATGACAGTCGTACGCGGACATGTGATACCAGTACGTGTTATTAACGCGAGAAAACCTGTTTACATGACATACTAAAAAACTGACCTTGGTGATGTTGTCAAGGGATTGTTCACAGGCGCGCCAAAGGAGCTCGCGGCCTTGTCTTCGCGCGATGCACCAAGTGCTAAATAAGATGCAATGCAAGTCGATGATGTCATCAAAAACTTTGCTACAGATCGTTTGAAAAATCTGGGATTGCAGGCGGTTAAATCGATTCGAGATCAACTACGACGATTAGTGACTCAAGAACAACCCAAAGGTTGAATTAAAGCCAGTTATACTTCCATCGACAGAAACAATTCCCGTGCCTTTTGATAAAATCAATAATGAAGCTGCTCAACCGGATCGGACGGCAAAGCCGTCGCACAAAAAGGTATTAGACAAAACCAATAATGTATAAGTGGAAACAATTTTAAAATTTAAAGATACATCCGGTTTGATATGGAAGCTCCTGTGTTTTTGGATCGAAGCAAAATAGATTTTTAGTATTCTTCGTATCCTTCTAGGGACCTCAAGCCATCAAAACAAGAATTAGAAGTGCAGGACATTTTTTTTTCCCTGTGAGGCTTTCTTGGAAATTGAGGGAAAACTTGTGCAGAACGACAATACTAATTCTGCGAATGCCCAAGTTGGATTTTTCAACAATGGCATCATGGCGTTGTTCGACAGTACAAACTATTCCATTGATAGAAAGGAAATCGAAACAATTCTCAACAACGTTGATGTTGCCACAATTCTCGGACTCGCCAGATACAGTGACGAACGCAAGATCCGCTAGCCCGTCTATGATGTTTCACAAGGACTCATCTGATCATGCAGATCGTATACTGTATACAATTATGCGACTTTGAGAACAGGCCAATGCTGCTAATATCGCAGATGTAGTAGAAGCTGTAGCCATGGTCGCCAACCCAAATTTTAACCTTGGATTTGCGCAGCGTCGATTACAACTTGTGGGAGACTCCTTAAGGTTTTCCTGTGCGACTCCTCTCAGTCATGTATTTGGGTTTTGCATGGAGGTTGCAGGGAGGTTCACACAGTTATTGTTGGGGTCAAACACACAGTCACATTAACCCGTAATGGCACTGACACGTTGCTGATATGGATCTGAGCAGGTTTGCCACTAAAGCGGATTTGACTGAGTTTACCAGCCGGGTTGCTTTTGACGTCGACCCAAGAGATCTTGTGATTTTTCAAGATCGAACTGGCAAACTTAATACGTCAAACATGGACATTCAAGATATTGTTCTGAGGCTGCGAGGCACTGTAGCGCAAAACCTGGTCGTGATCAGTGAAGTCGGAGGAAACAAAGACTCTGGTAAGTGGATTGCTTTTATCAAAGACTACGTCGACACTGCTAATGAGGAGATGAAACAATACGTGGATGCAGATATTCCACCACCACCACGCGTAATAGCTTCATTTGAGGTATACGCTGGAATTGTGACCGGCCAAGGAAAGGAGGAAACAACTCCCACCATAACAGGTGCTCGACTTTTTTTCTCTGACGTAAATGATTTTGATAAACTTAAATCTCACATCTAAAAGATACGCAAAACTGGATCGTAATTGTTCATCTTACCCGGTTATTCTGGTGGGTGGGGTTCAATAGAAATATTGAAAAAAATGATGTCCAGCCTGGTGAATTATTAATATGTGACACCCCAGACATCAAGCTTCTAACAAATTGTACATATGCGATGCCGTTGTTATTGGTCGTCGAATAGGAAATTCATTTTGAAGGACTCTACATCATTACAGCCGGGTACTTAACCGTTTTATTTTTTGTGTTTGTGTTTAAGATTAGATTTATCATTACATATATGTAATGAACTCTGACCACGGTGATGAGGTTGCGGAATTTACCGACGGGGTGTTGGATCAGCTAACCAATGATGCTAACATTGATAACAATTTCGTTCTACTTGTCGACGTATATCTGCTTCAAAATGGTATTACCAGACCCTCGTATACGCTTAAATATAATCTTGGTAAGGACCAAATAGAAATCAACCATTGGGACTCTGATGTCCAATACCATCTCGGTGTCAGCTTGGTGTTTTTGCATTAGCACGTGAAAATGCCAGATCGTCGAATGCACCACCAGGTGTGAGAATACTAAGGCATTGTTTCTATATCAATAAAATAATATGCACCGACAAAGCCACACCAATTGCATTCCCAGTTAATTATGTTGCGCCAACATTAACTCAACTGAGAAGAGAAAAATCTCGAATATTATTAACAAGGACACACTTGTTGGTGTAAAAGCACAATCATTTCAAACACCAGTCAAGGCCGTAAACAATCTGGTTTAATATGGACGTGATGCCAAGCCCCAAGGACGTACAATTGCCGGAGATTTAAGTATTCCAAAGGAAGATATTTTCTATGATTGTATAGCAGTTGTACCATTAGGGTAATGGATTATAAGTGCATGTGCGTGTTGCACCTGGACGTGATTACTCTGGACATAGTCTGCCTCCCGAGCAATTGTACCGCGCGATCACGTTCTTAATAGAAGAATTATAATGGACCTTCATTGTTACCGGCGTGAAAAGGAAGAGGAACAACAGCTGCGAGATGAAGTCGTTAAGAGAGCAGCATTGCTCATGAAACACAAACGCGTGTGTGTGGTTGTATGTGCTATTTGTGGGTTTGCCGCTGCAGCAAATGTTGGCCTTGGCGTGGCCGGAATCACGACCACGACAACTATTATAGGTGCGCCAATCGGAATTATTGTTGGGGCTATATCGTTAGTAACCGGTGTCTCTGGTGGTGCTAGTAAAATAATTTTGATACGGCAGCATTCGCGAATACGTGTTTATTTGGAACTTTTCTAGCGGCACAACGCAGTCTCAACACGTTTAGGAAACTGCACTCGGTGGCTATTGAAGATGAAGTAATTAGCATGGCGGAGTGCACTTATGGTTTCAGGATTTGGAACCAATATCATCACTCGTATGATTTTGCAATCCAATGTATGAGCCAGATAAAGGTGCGTTAGCCATATTGTATTTTACTTTCAAATTAAAGGATAGTCATTCCACCGCGTATTCAAAATCCTTAGTGGTGAACAAAATCATAGGGTTGTAAAAGGCGTTGGCCTGAATAGGTAACAATAATCTAAAATATGCACAATTTCTATTATAACACCTCTCCACCAAAGCTATATTACTGGTGATAGGGACTAGAATATATATACAGTACACGCATCGTGTTTTTATGATTCACCACGAAAATTGCGTGGGCGTGGAGAGAGGGCAGGGGATTAAATGTCCACTATGAGTAGTTTAAGTCCACGCAATCTGGTGGATTTTCACACTAATTTAGTGAAAATCCACTCAGTCTAGTGGAAGTGCGTGACGGATTTTATTGCAGTCGTCGTGAGTCGTAATGTGTTTTATGGCACCCCTCGCTGATTCTATTGTATTCGCTCTGCGAGTCGACACACTAAACAAACATGGGAGAAACTCCGACACCGTAAACCGAACATGGCAGGTATCAATTTCATACCTTTACCTGTACCTTTACAGTGGTAACATTTCCTGTGTATTTATCAGTAGCCTGGCTGAGGATACATACAGACGAACGCGCGTAACGTAGAACAAATGAGGTTTTATATTTCTTGGATATCTTTCCACCCCTGTCCATGACAAAGCGTACATCAGAAATAATTGCTTAGCTACAACGTACATCCCTGCTGATTTAATACATGTATATGTACCTGTTACCATATACAGATGCGGAAATTGACATTGTTCTGCATCAAGCGGTAACTTCGAGGTTCTTTCTCAATAAATGATATTTCATAAAAGTGTGTTGTGTACTGGTTATTAATTTGTCAGTTTCCCTTTAATTTCCATATCATTTCCAAGACCCACCTTGAAGAAATCATTGAAAGCAGTAATACATATAGAACTCGAAAAGAGATTACAACGAACGCCGTAATATTTATATCGAACATGTACGATCATGAAAACTGGCACATTATGACATGTATGTCATAATTCTTGCCAAAGTATTTTAAAATAAAAAAGATACAGGAGCTATACTATGGAAAGGTTCTTTTGTACTGTTACCCTTAAACTTTTAAAATAACATTGTTTATGAGACAGTACGGCAATTTTTAAATGCACGGAATTGTGTACACTGTATTGACTGTTGCGCTCTATCAGTGGCAATTCATGTCATAAACAAGTGAGTTCAATGAGAAAAAAAGTTATTTCCTGTCCACACTTTTTTCACGAATCTACATTGCATCACCAGGAACTGGCTGAGGAGTATCATTCTTTCTTTGAAGCCAGCCGCTATGCCTGTTGCTGTAGCTTCCTGCCTCGAGTCAACAACAGTCCGTCATGACAGTTTCTACATTTCATCAGCTAATGTTCAATGTCGCGCTTCGATGTTTCAAAATGTACAGTACAATAACTGTTGAATGAAAATATCACAAAACCACACACCTTAAAACTAAAAAGATGTTAGTTTGTGAAAAACAAATTTGGACTGAGAAACGCATTTGATGTTAAGTTCTCATATTATCGTGTAAAACATTTAACTTAAATTTAGGGGGGAGGAGGAGTGTACTGGCCTTGATGCACGTCTAAACTATCTACAAATCAGAAGAAGTGTAGTTGTTTTAAGCTATATCCCATCTCCTCCGTCTCTCTTTCTCTCCCAGGCTACAACCCCCCCCCCCTCCCCACTCCGTTGCGTAATAAGCAAATAGAGTTGAAGTCTTAAATGACTTAAATTAGAACAATTCCTAGCAGCTACTGGTCAGTGTCGCGCTTCTATGTTTTTTAAAAAAACCACTGTTGAATAAAAATGTTTCTTGTTATCGCAAAATCAAACGCTTTAAAACTAAGATGTTAGTTTGTGAAGAGCGAATTTAGACAGAGAAAGTCTCAGAAACACATAGCCGTTAAGTCTTGATATTATAGCGTAAAACTGGTTTCTAGCGGTATATAAAGCAAACTATATATAGTATTGTTATTTTCCCGATAAGGAAACAAGCATTTAAATGTAACAAGCTGCCACCTAAAGTCACGTAAAATTATTAATATTTTATTTTCTAAAAATCACAACAAGTGTAATTTTGTTAAAGCTAAATCCTATCACACCCGCACTCCCAGTAGCACATAGAGTAGAAGTTAAATTACTTAAATCAGAATACAAATATGTCATGGGAATATTGTTATGAAAACACCAAGGGTTTCTGTTTAATGAAGCCAATTCAGCTGGCATAACATCTTGTAATGCAAGCGCTAGAAAGACGTGAATGAAACAGCGTTAGATAAACAAGTTGCGCGTCAACCCTGCCTCTGGGCATAAGCGGCAACTTCAGTGTGTTTTCTCAATAAATGATATTTCATACAGAACTTCTTGTACTAGTTATTAATTTGTCATAGTTTTTTCTTTAATGTCTACACAGTTTCCAAAAACTTCTTTAAAGAAATTTTTGAAAGCAGGATACAAATACCTTTATCTGTAGACTTAGAAAAATGACTGATTATTTCAGAGTATGATAATTTTTAAATGAGCCAAATTCGTCTACACGGTATTGAAGGTTGTTCTCTTTCAGTTGCTGTTCATGCCATAAACGAAGTGATTTTTTATGAAAAAGGTTACTTTCTTCGTCACTTTATTCGTGAATCTATCATCAAACAGCAGCCGAGGAGTGACATTTTTACTTTGACGTTAGCCGCTACGCTTGTTAACCATGGCCATTCATGAAGTGTTGAGCTTCTATCTTATTTTTTGTAACCCCGATGTTTCAAAAGAAGCATTAACTTCTGAATGAAACTATTTTTGTTGCGTGTGGAACAACGAATTTTGGACTTGTAATATGGAGTGAGAAACGCAATGTGGTCAAGTTGTGATATTTTTGCGTAAAACTGGTTTCTAGCGGTATATAAAATAAACCATATAAAATTTGTATTCTCCCAATTAATCTTGCAACGCAGCGCAAATAATACAAATCTATCGCAGCAACACAAAGCTATTACATATTTAAGAAACTGTATTACACTACAAGCTTTTTTTTTTTTTTTTTTCAATGCATCTTTTTTGTAATAAAATGTGTTTATCACATGCAAACATGAGAGAGAGAGAGAGAGAGAGAGAGAGATTATGCACAATAACTTTCGATCGATGTTAGCCGTAGCTTTTATCGCAAACTTGGAAACAGGAATTGCTAATTAAAGAGTATGCATTTTAGAAATGTGCCTCGTTCATCTTCATTTTGGAATTCGTCTACTGACAAAATTTAGAAATACAGTTTTGATTCCACTCTTTATATAAGTAAGTTAATATGTAAATCGCTGCTTGGCAATTCATTTTGTATTTAACAAGAATTTATATAATTCATTGGGTTATTCACCTGCTATTAGTGTCCTTTGTCTTTTTTTTAATTATCTATTGTCGAGTCTGGTCATAATTAACCATGTACGAACTTAATTCTTCAGAAATTTAATAGACTGAAAGTCCAATGAGAGAGCATTACTGCAATAATCAAGGTGGACCTGACAATATTCGCGACCACCTTAGAATTAATATGAACGGTTCAAAATGAACAGGAAATAATTGGGATTTACAACGTCTGAAGCCAGAACTTTTCCAATTCCAGGTCTGAGTAGTTAACGAAAAATAAGAAGCCACATGTTTACAGCAATGAGTGCAATAATAGAGATAGATTTTATAGTCTTGGCAAACACGTGGCGTCGCAATTTCGGGTGATGTACAAGACATTATTGATAGATATGATGTTTTCAGCTTGCGTGTAAGACAGTACAAGTTAAACAAGGGGAGAAAGAAGTAATTCCAAAGCACAAAATAAATCTTACTGAATGATACATTAATTAAAACACCAGAAATTTTAAAAGTTTCGCCAATTGAAGCAAACTAATCGTGATTACACACTTTTTATCGCTTTCACCAGTCCATTTGGTAATATTAAACTCGTTAGATGACCAAACCAGCAATCTTAAGTATATTTTTTAAAGCTGTTGGTCATAGAATGCAGCATCACGTTCTTCGTAGAATCGGAGTTTAAAACAGTAGGTCTATAGTAAAAGTAAACACGTGTCTAGTTCCTGAGAAAATGTGTCGCATGGACATGTATATTTGAGTCGCAAGTACTAAACAGGCTGGAATAGTAGAGGTTGTATATTGCATAGCACCGTGTATATTTCATTGTGTGGGAACATTTTAAGCAGACGATTTAAAAGTGACTGGGGTAATTAAAAACAAAATCACAACATTTCTCGCATTCTTTTATTTTAATAACGGAATGAAACCCGCTAATACATGTATTTACGTGTGATTTCTTTTACCCTTTGTTTGTTTAAAACAGAATCTCCCCTCCCCCCATTAAAATTAAGATAATTAAACTTTGTATAATTTGTGAAGTATCATTCGTGACTCTTTTCTCAGCAATTTATCTTTCATCTCTTTCAATACACGTATGTGAATGCGTTTTAGCGAGCGAGTCTTTGAATATTAAATGGCATTGCGTACAAATTAAAAAGAGCATTCAGCACTGTGTGCTGTAGCTGAGCCGATAGGTAAGTTCCACGCGTGGTAGTGGGCATGGTAGTGGGCGTCCACTATTACATAATTATATTGCTGCGACTTTCAAATGGGCAATAAAACTTAATCCGTCCACTACGAGCCACGACGTGGACAATCCACGACGACCACGATATCCTGTCCACGACGACACATCGTGAAAAGGATTAAGCTCCACGCCCACGACGTGTTTTTTCATAAAAACACGATGCGTGTACTGTATATATATATATATATATATATATATATATATATATATATATATATATATATATATATATATATATATATATATATAATCAGCATGCATAGGTTATGGTGCATTTTCTTGAAATAGTTGTACAGTAAAACCTGTCTTGAGAGACCTCTGCTATGAGCGACCACCTGTCATTTACGACCACAATCGTAATGCACGGATCGATTTTATTATATAAACACACTGTCGTGAGCGACCACCTGCAGAACGCGACCAGCGACCACGATTTCTTGGCACAATATGCATTTCGACACTGCTATGAACGACCACATCGGAAAAAAAGAGATAAACACAACTGAACTTTATTTAATCCTTTGTAACCGCGACCACTTAAAAAGTAAAGACTGTAGGCTGGCTACCGCTTTCGTAAATTTTACAGGTCATTCATGTAATGTTGTATGATACAGAGTGTAAACCAGACTAGAGTACATGCAGATTGTTTATCTGGAATAACCTCGGCTGTTTCTGCGACACCAAAGTACGATCCGTAGGATTGACCGCAAAGTTGCAAATGGCTTATTGTTCTAAAATAACACTGCTATGAACGACCCTGTCACGAGAACTGAGACAAACACCACTGACCTTTATTTAATCCTTTGTAGCAAAAACCGTTTAAAAAGTAAGGATTATTCTAAACAAAAACACACACACACCCAAAAAAAAAAAAAATTAGGCTGGCTACCGGTTCCGTAAATTTTACAGGTCATGCATGTAGTGTCCTTTGTTACAGACTGTAAACCAAACTAAAGTACATGTCACTAACTGCCATTGTAGTGCCAAAGTCAATGTAGCAGTTGCATACATCGTTTATCTTTGGAGTTAATCCGTATTGCCTCGGGTGAATGATGTCATTGCCTTTGTTTTTAATACCAGTAGGGGAGAGTCGTTTTCTGGATTTGATTGTCATTGTTAAAGGGTTGGGGTTTTCTTTGTTTTTTTTAATGTTTCAGTGATTATAGCCCTCAAACTAATCTGTCATCTGTTTACCTTAGTGCAGCCAGTTTATCCTTTGTTTATATAGTTAATCCCTTTATGTTGTCGGTGAATTAAGCCTTTGACTTTTGTCTCTAAATAAATTTATTCTGTTTCTGGATGAGTTAATTATGTCTGCTTTTTTTTTCACTCATTGGTACATATACATTGTATATGTATTCGTTATTTCCCCAAAGCCTGATCAAAACCGCTACAGTCGTTATTACAATTGATCACTGATAACATTAACACCTAGCACCTTAATAACAATGGCAGAATCTATAATGAAAAAGAGACAAATTCTAACACTGGAGGAATGTAATAGAAAGAAGTCAAAAAGGTGAGACCGCTCACAAACAACAGCCAGTTTCAACGTCAGGAAAACTCAAATTCAGGGTGTTGTAAAAGACAAGGAGTCAATTAGAAACAAATGCATATGCTAATACATGTATATGTGATCTTCAAATATAAATGTGATTCATATTTAATGATAGATGTATATCTTTATTGCTATATAAACTTATTTTCAGATAAATGCATGCAAAATTTTAACAAGAAGAATAAATAAAGAATGTAATATAACAGTGCTGAATTTCGACCTTGGAAACTTTTTTTTTTTTGTTGTTGTACAAACCTGTTATGAGAGACCACCTGTCATGAAAGACCACTTTTTGTTGGCAGAAGGGGTGGTCTCTCAAGACAGGTTTTACTGTATTTGAATATGATAACTGGAATTGTGGCTTGTCCATATTCTGAATTTGTTTGCTTTGTCATCCTCCGCAAAAGCTAAGAGGCTAAACACTAGAAATATGTATTTTTTGATTTTGTCCTTTATGTTTTAGTGGTGGCATTTAATGCAAGTAACGTTCTCTACTTGACAAGAAAAACTCCAGGAAATGTCAGAGAAAATATTATTGATTTTCATAAGGACTACAATATAATGTAATAAAATTTGATTGGTTTAATTAGTGTAGTGATACAGTGAAGGTTACACGTTTTCCTATATTGTATAAAAAAAAAAAAAAAAGAATGAAGAAATTCTCAATTCAGACATGTTTTAAACATAGAAGTTTTTTATTTATTTTAGCTCAAAAGTTTCAAGCATTATTTAAGTAGTCAGTAAATATCGTGGTGAATCCTTGTGCATGTTATATGAGCCAGATAAAGGTACGTTAGCTCATATTGTATTTTACTTTCAAATTAAAATTGTTCCACCCTAATCCTAAAGTTGTTACTTTCCTACAAGGTTTCACTGTGCTAATCGGTCTGATCAGTTTTTATTGCAATCAGCTGTTAATGCATCCTATTGTAATCCCTTAGAAAATCATTAATAATGTATCCATTTTTTTCCCTGACATCTACTGAATAATGTTATATATGTGTTCAATGGAAAGCAGGATTAAACAGCCATATCTCCACGATTTGTCTTGTCAAGTGCATCAGCTTCAACCTGTTAAAAGTGATTTGAGCTCAATTAGGAATCTTTATCAGGATATATTACCTGAAAGAATCTTGGACTTTTTAGGGAAGGCAGTTAAGACAACAAATTTGGCCAAATATATTTTAAATCTTCTTTTAATATTTTCTCGGATTTTACATGCTTAGCTTTTATATTACATACGTTTTATATAACTTTACATGTTTATGCTTTTAACTTTTATTTTTCAGTACCTCATGTTTACATTAATTTGGAAGGTTTTATCTTCCTAGAGATTTCTTTATTAGAGTTCTTTACATTGACATGTGTAAAACTCACCTTTAGTCAGCACCATTATTGTGGTAGCATGCCGTTAAACTGTAATACAGGCATGCTGCATATATTGTCCAGCATATTGACATAGAAGGTTAATTATCCCGCTGTCATTTTCGTCAGGGCTATTTTCAATTTTATGGGTAGGGTGTACACTATGTATTGCATATGATATATTTTAATGAACATATGTGATAAAAAAACTATTAATAAAAAAAGATGAACTTACAGCTGCATATTTCCGTTATTGGCATACCATCAGTGATAACAGCAGACACATGACTAGTCCATACCATAAACTCCATGTCTGCCATTGTATAGCCCTGCCATGTGCAGTTTGTAAAATTCCTTTATGAACTTGATGAGCAGTACAATGTCTCATTGTTCAATTGCAAAATGTCACATCGGCTTGATTATGGTAGTTGATGTAGAAGCGAATGTAAAGACAAATCAACTGTGCATAACTTGTGCACATTCATTGCTTTTTAAGGGCGGTTCATTAAATTTAGGAAGAATTCTTTTAATCATGACTCTTGGAGAAGGAACTGGTAATTCTAAACAGAAAATAATATGTTTATTGAATTTATCCTCTTGACTTTTGAATAGAATGGCAGAACAAATATATGTGATTCAGTTGGTTCCAGAAAAGACACTTGCACTAATAATTCCACTTTTGTATTCAGATGCAACTGCTTTTAGAAAATGTAAATAAACCTGTGTGTTTTGCTCCACTGGGCATAAACCGGAAGATCTTATGGGATAGTATGTTGTCCATCTGTTAGCAGTTTGTTGTCGCTACTCCTCCTAAACTACTTGGAGGATTGCCTTGAAACTTTACACACATACACATACACACACATTCGCCCATTGGTGTAGTTTGTCCTAAATTAAAATGGAGCTCGTCGGACATCCAATATTGCCGCCACAGCGGCCATCTTCACAATCTTGTTATCGCTGCACGTCCTGAATACATGTTCATATCGACTTTTAATGAACAAAGATTAAACCTACTGTTGCTTATCTTCATTATTGGCACCGGTTGTGTGTAGGACAATGGCACAATGTTGTATGCAATATAACTTCATGCAACAGCAGACACATTACCATCGAACACCAAAAATATCCATGTCCGCCATGGGTACAGCCAAGTGCAGTTGGTAATATGTCTTTATGAAATTAATGATCTGTACAAATATATCAGTGTTCAGTTGTAAAATGTCACTTTGCACCTGATTAAATTTTGAGGGATTCTTGCACTCATGCCCCAGAGAAAACATTGATAAATCCTAAACAGAAAAATAGTTCACCTGATAACTTTTCCCCAGATCCACTTGTTAAAAAAGAAGTAGCAATTTTAAATTTTTGGAAAAATCTTACTTCAAATGCATGTTAGCCAAATATTGTGAAATTGTTTCATTTTGCATATAATAAATCGTTTAAAATGTACCAGAATTGAATAAACGTAGTCTCTTCCAATGTAGTCTTGATTTATTTGTAGAAATGTAATCAATGTAGCTCAAGACTACTGTTATGTATGATTTTTATATACTTAACTTTTGCGTATGATTGTAAGTTTAATTGATATTTGAAAATATATACATAACTTTTGTCCAATTGTTTACTTAGTATTCTCATAGACATTTCGCAATTAGACTTTTGTGACATGCGTCAGGTGGGTGAGTATTTTCATAGGTTTCTCGCAATTAGACTTATGTGACATAGGTCATGTAGGCATCTGTATTTATATACAGATTTTGGTAAACAAATTCATTCCAATTCTAGAATTTCGGGTTCTAAAAGTCTTGTTCTAAACATAGGTCTGTAAAGAAGATATGTTATTAATCAGACATAATTCAGAGAGAGGAATTATTTATTGAAAATATTGATTGGATATATTAAAGTGTTCATAGACTTTAGGATTTTTTGGGGATTTATGTGATTTCATTCAAAACATTCCGGATTACATCATTGTGGTACATCAGTACAATCAAGACTTGTAATACATCAGGACATTCAAGACTTGTGGTACATCAGGACATTCAAAGCTATTAGTATTCATTCGGAACATAATATTTTTTTGGACTAGTGATTAGGAAACTTACGATTATTTGGACTTTTACTCACGTTATTGTAAGTGTCTTGTGAATTTTCAATTTAATTGTCTAGAAATAAATTGCTTTTTTATTTTACTTGATTTTGTTGGTTTCGTTTTCTTTCTGTTACATATTTTAGGCCATATAGTCGCAACAGAAATTGGTGGTCGTTCCGGGGTTTGAATTTCTAATAATTACAATTTAAATTGACTTTGCTTTAGAATTTTCATCGTCCCTGGTAACGATTGTTTTTTCAGTCATTTGAGCAATCTTTAGTGAAACCAGCAAGCATTCACAACAACATTTAATGTTAAGAAGTTTGTTTCAAGTCCTACCCATGTAGGGTAGAATCTATGAAAAAGGACGAGTTGCTTGAGCTTGGCAGATATTATGGTCTTTTTGAAGTGAAAGCGTCTTTGACAAAGCAAAATATTTTAATACCATATTTGGTGGGAAAGGAAAGTTTGGATAATAGTGCTTTGGTGTTTAATTGGTAAGTCTGTATCTGGTTTTGATTGGAAATTAAGGGAATTACAGAGCTACAAAAACCAGGTGGATTTAGAATTAGAAAAGCTTCAGCTTCAGAAAGAAATGATGGAACTAGAAATTCGGAGGAGGAGAAGGAGTGGGAAATACAGATAAAGAGAGAGAAAAAGGAGAAGGAAATACAGATGCAGAGAGAGAAAGAGGAGGGGGAAATGCAGAGAGAGAGAAAGAGAAGTAAACGCAGAGAGAGCGATAGAAAGAGGAGAGGGAAATGCATATAAATGAGAACACAAAACAGTTGCAGAAAGAGAGAGAAGAAATGAAAATGCAATATAAATTAAAAGAATTAGAACTGACAAGTGGAGCACTCGCCCTCACTCCCATTTACACACAAGTTCAGGTTTTGATGTTACCAGATATATTAGGTTAGTATCCCATTTTCAGGAAAAAGAAGTAGATAAATACTTTCTTCACTTTGAGAAAATTGCTGAAAACTTGAAATGGCCAAGAGAACATTGTACTTTGTTATTACAATGTGTACTTATTGACAAAGCTTGTGAAGTCTACACTTCACTGTCAGTACAACAATGCACCGATTATGATGTGGTTAAGTAGTACATCTTGAAGGGTTATGAGCTGGTACCTGAGGCATATCGACAAAGGTTTAGGCAATAGATTTGTTGGGTCAAACAAACCCCAGTCTGATTCTATTTTGGAGACTTATGAACCATTCATGTCGGAAGGTTCTTTATGACTTATTGGGGATTCTGCCAAACCTATGCCTATTAAAATATTAAGGGACACAGGAGCTTATCAGAGTCTTTTTATATCAGGTGCTTTGCCTGTGTCGGAAAAGTCTTCTTCTAGTGAAAGTGTACTTATACAGGGAGTAGAGTGCGGCTATGTAAATGTTGGTCTCCTCTGTCAACTTGGCACCAGACTTAGTTTCCGGACCTGTGACTGTTGGGGCAGTGACTTTGTTACCTATATAAGGTACCGATTTGTTACTAGTCAATGACCTAGCTGGCGATAAGGTCGTGGTTAATCTCAGGGTTACAAAGGACAATCACGTGTTGTCTTACTGGAACAAGATCCTGAGATCTCCTATTTGTTTCAGAGGGTTATTAGTGAAACTGAAGCCACACAAGTTCCAGATTGTTACATTGTGAAAAATAGAGTTCTTATGAGAAAATGGAGATCGCCTGAGGTACCCGCTGGTGACGAGTGGTCTGTGAGCTATTGCATTGTTGTTCCTAACTCATTTCGACAGGAAATTCTTAGTCTGGCCCATGAAACTTTCTTGGCTGGTCATTTAGGAGTCAATAAGACTTAACACAAGATAGATCTCAAATCATTTGTATTGGCCAAGACATAAAAGTGATGTTTCAAAATACTGCAGATCTTCTCACACTTGTCAGATGGTAGGAAACCCCAATCAGAAGATACCTCCGGTTCATCTGCAGCCTATTCCTGCATTTGACGAACCATTTAGTAGAATAATGGTTGATTTTGTCGGTCCCTTAGGTCAGGCGACCAATACTTGTTGACCATAATGTGTGCGTCTACAAGATTTCCCAAAGCTATTTCTTTGAGAAATATTAAAACTAAAAAGCTTTGGTAAAATTGTTTTACACTTGTTGGCCTTCCCAACTCTGTCCAGTTTGATCAAAGGTCCAGATGTATGTCTGGAATTTTCCAACAAGTTATGCATGAATTAGACATCCAACAGTTTAAATCTTCTGCCTATCACCCGAAAGTCAAGGGCGTTTGGAAAGATATCATCAAACTTTGAAGAATATGATTTGGTCATATTGCTTTGATACAGGAAAGAATTAGAATGAGGGTGTTCATTTGCTGTTGTTTGCTGTTAGGGAATCACTTCAAGAATCATTGAGTATAGTATATGTACGGACCTCATATGCGTTACTTATCCCCTCGCTTGACACTCCAATTATACTGCTGGCTTGTATGATACATTGTACTCTGGAACAACATACACTGGAGTGGTTGTAACTAAATTTCACAATTATGCCTTAAAGTTGATGAGATACAAAAAAGCAAAATCTTTAAATATCGGTACCACTTTTATCATGTTTTAAGTAGGAGTGAAACAATACATCTCTGCTACGCATCGATATGATACATTATCGATACACATATCAACTTGATGGTCTTTTCATCTTTAGAATGTCTGTCAGTGGTAGGGTGGTGCCATTTTTTATGTGTTGGCATATTGGGTGTATTTCCAGTATGCAGATTACAAACAAACATAGACTTATCATCTGTTCATATGCCACTCTCATCCTTGACAAGATTTAAAAAAAAAAAAAAATACTTCTAAACAGACTAGCTGTTAGTGATTTTTATTCACCCTTTTAGGCCATTTCAGGCTGCTTCATTCGATCATATGTATGACTCATCCTGGTCACCACGCCCTGTGTTTTACATTGAATGAATGTTTTTAAAACATCTTATTGTCAGTTTCATGTCTTCACTTAAATTTTGAAGAGATTACGGTGTTATATTCAAAACAGAAGAAACGGTGCAATTTCCTTGTGCAAGGAAATTCTTATCTAGAACAAGTCCTAGTGTGGGAGCGGAGATGACTAAAAGCCAAATCCTTCACATTGTACTTCCTGCAGATGCAAATCAACTGCCACGGCCACAGACATTTGTTTCTGTCAGGGAAAAAGGAAATTATCGACAACACCCACTCCCTTTCTACAAATTGACTAGGTGGCTATAACTCGTGCGGTTTAGAATCTGCCCCCTTGCCGATTCTGTGCTTTTATTTCTTTCTTATCCCATCAGCAGGTTCGGTCGCTGATTACATATATGAACATAAAAAGAGATATTCCAAACTAATTCCCCATGTATGATTTAAGTACTTTACACATATCATATAATAGTCACTTTTGTGTGAAGTTTCTGTGTTGCTTTGTATCTATTTGGATAGAATTTTGGATGCCAATATTTCCAGTATGTCACGCAGTGAACATGCTACAGTTAGTTATGATTGGTGGTTATTGTTTTACCCTGGACTAGAACAAACAATAACCACTAATCATAATTGCATGTAACACTGCGTGACACACCGTATGTGTAGCCTTCAATTCGATCCAAGTAGACAAGATGCGATGCAACAGATAAATTTCACGTAAAAGTGGTTATTAAATGATCAGTAAAGTGCTTAAATCATACATAGGGAAGAAATCTGCAATGTCTTCTTTCCGTTTATGTATGTTATCAGTGGCTGAAGATGCAGACGAGATAAACTAATTAGCATGGAATTGGGCCGGGAGAAGGGGGCAGATTTCGAACCACGTGAGTTAGTCACCTTGTGTTAATTTGTAGAAGGCGAGTGGGTGTTGTCAATTGCTTTTATTTTTTACTGACATAAATTAGTGCATGTACTTGCTACGGCTGTCTCAGATGAATTCTCAATATAAAGAATGAAAAGGCAAATGACTAATAATTATTCACGACTGCTGAAGATTAAAGTAACTTGCATAGAGTAAGTATCATTTTGTATCGATTCTTCCCCTCTTATATCCATATGGGTATCGATGTAGAAAAAGTATCGATACATCGATATATCGATTAATCGTTTCACCCCTAGTTTTAAGGTTTCTCTACACTAATCGGTCTTATTATATCTTATTACATCCTATTGCTGTGTATAGTAACATCACTGATATTATGTTTCTGAATGTTCGTGGACATCTTCTGGCCAATGAAGAATGTCGCCCATGTTAAATAGATAGAAGGTTTAAAACCTAAACAGATACCTCAGTGCTTATTGAACTAAGCCTCATGACTTTTGCATTGGATGAGAGCGAATGTGTTGTGTTTTGGTCAGTCCCAGATTGTTCACTTGCACTTTAATAATTTCAGTCATTTTTTCAAGATCGAATTACTTCCAAAACTTGGAATATAATCTATATGCTTTTATATGTTCTGTCTAGGTTAGTGCCAGACGTAAGTAAAATAGTCTTGGTGTATTTGAATTTATTGCTATAAAAAAAAAAATTGGAAAATATAAAGAACTGAATTAGTGTAGTCATTTCTTTATTCCATTGTAATTTTTTAATTTTTATCCACTTGTTTTGCACTTAGAATATACCTCAATGGCAGGTTTCATATGCAGACCATGTCCGTCATCTTGCAAATGTCAAAGGCAGCCCCTTGGACACTGACTCCATTAGTAAAATTGTTCTTCCTCAGAAAGAGCTGTCCTACTTAATTCCGACCTATTCATTCAAACTCAGATACCAAAGTTATGTAAAGACTTTGACTAACTAAAATATATGTTAAACCAATTTGCTTTTATTTTTGTAGCTGCTCCAGAGATACTTAACATCCATGAAAACTTTGTAGGAGGTATTGGCCAAAGTGTCCCAATCCAGTTTGACTTCTACTCTAATACAGATGAGAAGTTAAGTGTTACAGCCAAACATTCCAACTCCAATGCTATATCATACCAAGGAACATTTCAAACAGTCCATCTAGACAGCCTGACAGTTCAGTCATTCCATGTGCCAGCACCAGGATATAGAGCAAGTGTAAACATCAATATAACTAGTGAGGAAGACTTTGGACAGTACAACATAGAAGTGAAAAACATTGTGGGTTCATATGTTAGGGGAATCAGAGTCATGGCGACGAGTAAGTAATAAAGTGTTTTTCTGTCGTTGATTTGATATATAATTAAATTAATTCATACATTTTGGGCTACTTGTTAAGAAATAATTTGTTTTTATTTTTAATGAGATATATGTGGCAAATAATTGTACCACTGTGTACAAAGAACGTTCATAGTATTTGAAGGGTTCAATACTAGGTCCTCTCCTATTTCTAATGTATGTTAATCATATGCCTCTTTATTCACAAGGATATATATATGCTGATGATACTACCATTTCATATATCTGTAGGTCCACTGCAAAACAATTTAAAATGTGCACTCGGTGATTTGGGAACTTATTGCAAAATAGAATGGAATGATTCAAATCATATCAAAGAAAAAAACTATACTGATTGCAACACCTCAGAAAAGATTGCCAGAAGTAACATTGTATTTTTTATAGCAATACGTATGGTAGACAAATTCACCAACAAATGAAATTAACATGTAGTTCCATCAGGTAACCTAATTTATCTGGCAAGTATGTATGTGGATGTGGATACAATCCACCCAAGGTGAATTACCTTCTCCAATTAGTAATGGAGGCTTGAAACATACAAAAAACTTAGTCCCAGTCTGATACCTTAGTCACTATCTGCAAACGGAATATTCTCCTTTTTTACTTGGACCGATGCTAAAAAATATCAGATCAAGGAGGAAGAAGTGAATTTGGTAATACTAAGAGGTAAGTTTTACACAACTAAAATTAGTTTTACCTCACAAAACTACATTTTAATAGTAATCATACGTTACCTACTATTATTACATTCCTGGCATGGTCCCATGAATATCTGTTGGAATGAACATGCCATCTGTTGTCCTTGGTTGTTTCACTACAAACTGGAGTATGTCTTGGTACATTGCTGGGCTGACACAATCAGGCCAATTGCGTAGATGCCTTTATTCTGGACCGACGTCAACTTAAGGTAGAATGAAGAGAAGGTGGAGTAAAACCACGATACTGCATCAGTCATTCAGAGAAGAGTGATCACGATGCAGCATTAGTTTAACTTCATGAAGTTTGCTTCTCATGACGGAAAATTCTCTCTCAGTAAGAGAATGATAGGCTCTTTGATAGAATAATTGACCTCAGTGGCTGCTGTGATTACTTAAGTACCTTTGAGAGGTAGGAAGATACATTTCCAACCATTCCTTTTCCATTTTGATTTAGTCAGATAGAAACATAAGACTGTAACAAAACAAAAGGGCCTATCTTGATCATACCTAGCACAGATGTGACTGAGACCAGGGATTTCAGTAAGTTCAGGGGCTAACAAAATAGCTGATTCTTGGACAGAAAGTCCAGCGGACAAAGAAGGGTGTCTGAATCCTAGTTGACATTGAAGGGCAGTCCTCCAGGATGTAACTCTTGCTTGAAATGGAGTAGACTGGGCGGTTGATCCCCAAAAAACTGTACATCTGAGAATGTTACAAATTTCCAAGCAAAGGCCAATGGTGCCTTCGTGATATCTGAGGTATGCCAAAACTGATGTGTGGTCTGTGGCAACCACAACACAGCAGCGTCTGTCTTGATTTAGCCACCAACTCTTTAGGCGGTGACGACATTTTGGTCCCAAAGGAATCTGACCAGGAAAGTGGTGGGCTGCACTATCTTCAGTTTGGTAGGAACAGACACTGGATAGGCCTCATAGGTCCACAAAGTGCCATCATGTTATGTAACGTATCATGTAATATTGAGGTACATTCAAGTCACTCAACTGAAGAAAATATTACATTTTGGCTGAACAACATTAGGGATGGGGGCACAAACCTACAGGTTTCTGTGATGCAGTTACTAACTTAAATTGATGTACATTTAACATGAAATACTTTAAACAGTTATTATATA
The DNA here is from genome assembly GCA_029931535.1 of Margaritifera margaritifera. Lineage (NCBI taxonomy): Eukaryota > Metazoa > Mollusca > Bivalvia > Unionida > Margaritiferidae > Margaritifera > Margaritifera margaritifera. Next base: position 323,553 of record JAQPZY010000851.1, on the reverse strand, counting down.
TTTAATAATGTTGTTGTTTGTTTGTTTTTATGGGGGGAGGGGGGAGGGGTGCAGAAAACCGTGCACTGAAAATTGGCAATACAATACACGTGTACTCTCTAACCGATAATAATTCCATCAAAACTATCCATAAAGAAGCATAATATATAGCTAGGTACCATTTGAAACCAAAATGTTTAATTTCTTGCTAATTCAGTCACACAAACTTTATATATATATATATATATATATATATATATATATATATATATATATACTCGATTATAAGTCGACTCTACTATAAGTCGACCCCCCCCCCCTTTTTAGGGCTGCAAAAAGTGATTTTCTCTTTGACCCTCCTATAAGTCGGGGTGTATTTTGGAAGTCAGATCCGTCTGAAGGGGTGACTTCTTAGTGAGTCAGAAACGCACTTTGGAAATATAAACAAGCCAAACTGGATAGATAAAAACAAAACCAGTGTAAAATACAATTAAATTATTGAGTGAAATATGTCAGAAATAAATTGACAACTTACAATTTGTCCATCTTTGTGTAATAAAATCCATTGAAATCCATAATGCTTGACATTTTAAATCCATTTATATGATAATTCCACGAATTCAATTATAGGTCACATACCGGTATAAAAATAGAAGTTCAGAATGATCCGATTCACAATATCCCATAATATGTTAATTCCACACATCGTACAAATAAACAATGAAAGTTAAGTCCACTTTTTTGTGATTCACGGTATCCTATAAATGTCACTATCTAATGTCATCTGGTACAAAGTCCAAGAATTAATCCTCATTGTCTGATAAAATTCTGAAATCCTACATCGTCATCTAGTCATTGTAAATCATCGTCGTTTAGTCATTGTAAATCTCGTCCAACTCCGATTCTCGGCTTTACTGTCATATGCGGGTCCTTATGCAAAGACTGAGCTTGGGCTCTGTGAGTAACACTTGGATCATAAAGTCAGAAATCTATTAAAGGCTGCAACTGAACACATGTCAATTGTGCGGCAAGATCACAGGGAGTTCAAATAGCCACCCTCTGTTACTTGGCACTGAACATGTATCAAACTAGCGGCTTGATCAAAGGGTTGTCAAGTGGGAAAACAAAGAGTATGGTGCCTTTACAAGCAAAGGGATTAAGGTCAAAGTATATGCACAGGAAGTTGTAGAACTCTACTTGGCACTGAACAAGTATAGATTGGTGGCTCGATCAAAAGGATTGTCAACTTGAAAACAAAGTGAGTCCCTTTACAAGCCAAAGGCTTATCAGCCCACGTGCACTGGCAGATAACTTGGGAAATATCACTTGGGAATTAAATCTGACTTGTGGAAAAGGAAAATACAAATTAAATCAAAACTTTTATTGCATCAAGCACAGTCTTTATACAGCAAAACACAAATATTAATACAAATACAGGTTGTTCGGACTTGCACGAAAATGGAGGCAATATACGTACTAGTAAACACCCACGGTAAACATTGACGGACACTTCATTTTGCGGTAGGTAGTATTTAATTTACGGGTAATATTTTCAAATTATTAAAATCCAAATAACTGTAGATACATGTATTGTGTAATGAATACCGTCATGAAGCAGATAAACACAGTGCATACCATATATGCATTACTGCATAGGAATAGTGGCATGAAAACGTAAAAATATATGAATTGACAGTATTTTTATGTACTGCAAACATCTAGAGTTTCCAACATTACCCCAAGATTTTTTTATTTTTTAATGTCGTGCTTATAAGATGACCCCTACTCTGCATGAGTCGAATTCTAAGTAAAAAACGTCGACTTATAAGCGAGTATATATGGTATATATATATATATATATATATATATATGTATATATATGTATATATATTTCAATCAGAAACATTCATATATGCTGAATATGTCCATAGGAAATAATTTTTTACCCACCATCAAATTGGTCATTGGGAGTTTCTGACACGAAAGTTGGATCTAGGCTTAATAAATACTTTGTCTGAAATTAATATACAGGTATTGTCCTCATAATGTACTTTAGATGAACACAGCAACAGGTGCGAAACTGCCTCAAACAATGTTGGGAATAAACCATTTGTTTTCACGGGTAAAGAGCGATCTACAAAACACGTTGAGTCATTCGCCAAGAGACAGAGGAAAGAATAAATAAAATAAGCCCTATATTGATTGAAACATATGTTGATAAATATGGCATTACCCTATTGCACAGCAACACCACACAGGAGTATGTTTGAGTATAACACCAAATCTCTCTAATCATATAACTTAAATGATTTTGTTCCAGTCAGTGTTCAACTACTGTGCATGTAACAACAGCATTACAATAATAATAATACAATCTTTAGTTTCAGAAGGTAACCCATTTTGTTTGTAAAAACTAATATCCCATGAGGCCTTCTGTTATATACAAATATTTTAAAGCTTATGTACAGAGATGTGTTGTAGCACAGTTATTTACAATTTCACCAAAGGGAAAGAGTAAGGTAGCCAGAGCAACATGATAATCATATGATGAGGAGAACAGAAAAATGAAGAAACTTGAGGAATCAACGAGTGTATTTACTGACAATACAGATGTATCATGTAGTCTTATTCTCTTATACAATTATGTAATGTGCTTCCCCCACATCGTTGGGTAAACTATTTCATGTCATGGGCTTGAATATGCAAACATATCTTTTTAAATACTTATTTTTGTGATTTTGGAACCTTGTAATTATTACTAGACATAGACCATACACTAGTTGAATTTGGATTTGCTTACTGTGGTGTGACCATTGTTAGGAGTTACTTGGGGCCCTCTTGATCTGAAATTGTATACATCCATTTAAATTGCTAATAAACAGCCGTTCTTTAATTGAAAGTATTCCCATATGCTCCATTGCATGAATGAACTGTATAATTCTTGCCTAGTATAATCACTAATTCTCATATATGGAGTCTGAACAGTTGAAGGAGACAAGTTTGGAAACAGTTTTCCAAAAACCATATTACAGTAATTAAAGTTGGACTGAAAATACTTTTGATAAAATCTAACTGCTAGTATATGAGAAATTGGGAGGAAGTATTTACTCTTGGATACCAACCAGAGTGTAACTAAGACCTTTTTCATTACATTTCTAATCGGCTAAAACACGGTATTGGTGCTGATAAAGGAATTTTCATGTTATATGCATGAAATAGAAAAATTAAACAAGATATGAACCAATTTTAAAGATTGGTAAGCCTGGCATATACCTCTCTTACTTTCCTGAAAATTTCAAGAGGTTAGTGTAACCCATTGTTGAGATATGCATGGAAACAAGCTCTAAAAATGGCCATTTTTGAGCGTTATGTAGTCTCACTCGAAAAAAGCTTGAATATAAAATAGAGAATTCTCTAAATATCATACTGAAATTATGCATTTATTGGTCTGGTTTTATGCGGAATTCTATCCTGCAAATATTGCTTCTTGAATTAAAGAAATCGGTAAAATATTATGGATTTTATAAGCAAAATACCGTCAGTAGAAGTTTTGTTTCAACACTGAAATTCAAACACTAATCTGTTGTTATATGCCAACATTTTGTACAAAATAACATTCATTATAACTTTTATTGACATCTAGAACTCGACTTTATATTATAATAAGTAGTAAAACCATTTAAATCACATGGCTAGCCAAGATATTCGATTGAGAGCTTGTTCTTTGTCAAACTTTCCAGTTCTAAATTTTGTAGTGTCTGTAACCTTTACAAGTTTATATGGCAATAATTTTGTTGTTTCATTATGGAAAAGTATAAATCCTACAAAGGCTCATGTGTATCCATGTGATGTCCAAGTTGGCCAAAATTGGTGGTGCTGTATTGTACCATTAAAAAACAGCAACTCAATAAAAAAAGTTACAGACACTACACAAACAGGTATAAAAATGAAAGATAAAAGTATTGTTCTACTTGTCATTAAAACATTGTTTTTCTCAATAGAAAGTTCCATCTTATGTGATGTAATGTTGCATCATCTATTTACCTCTGCAGCCAAGAGCAAAAAAGTGATGCAATAACTCTCTTGATTGAATATTGCATCATTCTTGCAGCACTGTCTGTTTGAGTAATTTACTACAAGACAATGTAACCTGAATTTCTTATCCTAGAAGAAGCTGCCTAATTACTTTTTCTGTTCTTTACCATGGTACATCCCTAAGACATGGGAAGACGACAAAAGCAAACCTCTGGGAACAACTCTGGTAAGTTTGTATTGAATGGTAAACCACACTCTTAAATTGTAGTGTCTGTAACCAATATCCCCTTTTTATACTGTCTATGACTTTATCCCTGTTTTTTTTAAAAAAAATGAAGCCAAATTATGTTTCCTATTACAGTATTGATGTGTAAGGCTAAATTTTGACATATTGTCTGTCTGCAATTTGTAATATTTTGGTATATTTATAGTTTCTTTCATCTAGATTTCTGATAACAGGCAACATTTTCAGTGATTTCTTACAATATGCAATTGAAACTGAGTATTTTTGCATTCCATATCATTAGACTAGTAAATTCAAACAGAAATATTATGAGAATTCAATGAGCTCAGACTTAGTATTGGATACATTGCTGATATTGTCAAATGGTTACAGACACTACTAGACATGTGAATTGACCCGACTGTTGTTTACATTATTAAGGAAAGTGTGCAATCATTGTAAATGCTAGAACATTGAATAATCATCAGGTTTTATGCTATTTCTTTTTCAATCAGATACTTTTCTTTAAGAATCTACAGGTTATTCCAGTTTGCTTATGTATGAAAGCATATTGCGTACTCATTACAAGTATGTTTTGTAAAGTCTAAATTTCATCCGTATACATAGAGGAACAAAAATGAGAATGAAGTTGTTTGCTTTTAGGAAGCAAAGATAAGCCAGAAGAAGATGAACAGAAGATTAAAGCTAGAAGGGAGAAGACGAGGCTAAAGGTACAAGCCTGGAGAAAAAAACAGAGGGAAAATAAGGCGAAACATGAGGAGCTAAAAAGGGTTGATAGAGAAAGAAGAAAAGATGCAAGACTACTAAAAAAACAGCAATCACTTTCCGATTCAAATCTTCAACAAGAATTAAGAAGGAAAAAACGTGAAGAACAAAGCTATAGAAATTCTGAAGAAGAAAGGTGTGAAAGTAGAGGAGATCCATGAGTGGACAGATGGCTGTGCTGCCCAGTATAAGGGGAAGAAAGCCTTTGCTGACATAAGTCTGAGGAAAAAGCCATCTGTAACACGAAATTATTTCGAAACATCACATGGAAAGAGTGTTTGCGATGGTCTCGGTGCGACAGTCAAGAATGCTTGCTACAGAGCTGTAATCAGCAATAGAAAGGTGATAGGTTGTGCAGAAGATGTATATCATTTCTGTACAGAGAAACTGAAAATGGAAAATACAGATAATGAAGCTAAAACAGTTTCGAGAAGGGAGTTCATCCTTGTTAAAGATGTTGAGAGAAATAGAGAAGAAACTGATGTGCAAACACTGCAAGGTACAAGAAAATTACATGCTGTAAAGTCAGGAAGCAATGATTATGAACTGAGCATAAGAAATCTGAGCTGTTATTGTGAGCAATGCATGAAGGTTGACGGGAGATGCAACTTCAGCGAAAATGTTAATGCCTGGGAAATGAGAAAGTTAGTACTCAATAAAGATAATTTATGTCAGAAAGGAAAACAACTTAAAGACAAGAATCCATCAACAATAGAAAATAATGACAAGAAAAGAAAACAAGGAAGTAACCAGAAAGATCATAACTCAGCAACAAGCGAAAAGCCTAATAAGAAACGGAAGTCAACAGAAAGACAAAACATTGTGACAAAGAAGATCAAAGTTGACAAAAAAGCACCAACCAACACAGAGAAACCAATAGAGAAATACCACCCTGGAGAATTTGTTGCTGTAGGACTTAAGCCAAAGAAGGGACCTCTAGATGTATACTTAGCAGAAGTAATAGACATTCTTCATAACGAAGTTAGACTTAAATACATGAGAAAGTCTGGCAACATGTATGTTTGGCCTGAAAAAGATGATTATTCACAAGAGGCTCTAGATGCTATCTTGTACAGGGTAAAAGCTCCACAAATAGTCAATGAAAGGGGTCATTTCAAGTTTAATGCAGCTGAATTGTCTAAGCTCAAGTCAAATCTGGAAAAAAATCATAAGCACTTCTATTTGAAATGACAATATAAAGTCAAGGTTTAATGTGTAGTGTCTGTAACCTTAAGATCAATCACATATGGGTCTGTGTTTGAGTCAGCACCTTGGGTTGAACAATACTTTAGTGACTATGATTTATTGAACATTCATTATACTTCAATATTTTACTCTTACAAACACTATTTAGTATTAAACTTTCAAGTGCTATTTACCAGTTCATAATTTTAACACAAGTATTGGACATATACCTGTTACAATGTGGTTTTATCATTTTATTAACTAATCAACATTCATTTAATGAATAATTCTAGTCAATGTGTTCATGTTGAATTATTTTTGAAGTGAATTTTATGGAGATATGTATGGTTCTGCAGCTGTATTGAAATGCTATAGTTTTGTAGTGTCTGTAACCAATTTTATGGACAATGTACTTCTGACTCTTATGGAAGTTTGCAATACTTTTGGCCAGTATTAATGATTTTGTTTGTTTAAATATTCTTCTTGGTGTTAGATAAATGCCTAAATAAGATTATTCTATGTCTTTTATGTTTGTTATGCAAAAGTTTCATGGTTAGGTTTTTTATCTTAGTGATACCTTTGTCATAGATGTTTTGATTTTGTTATTAAGTTGTTTACCACTTCCAGTTATGTTGTTTACTTTAAATGTTGATATCCTGTTACTGATGTTACTGTGAAAAAAAATAAAGTTTTAAAGTTTTCATGCTGTTTTTCTTGCATGTTATACACCAAGTGTAGTGTCTGTAACTGTTGTTATACCAATGAATTGAAATAATGGTTAAACAAAATCGCATGCATGTTCAAGCTAAATCTAACTTGATCTGACTAGGGGACACCCTAGGGTATATAATGAGCTTCATTGAAATGTTCTATCAAACATTTCAATTTTTTAAGTGAGTGAGACTACTCTCAGCACCAATACCGTGTTTTAGCCGAATGTGTTCATTCCATATTAGCTTGTCATCAACATATACCACACCAAGAACGAGAGCTCGAGCGTTTGTCAAACGAGAGTTAGACCAAAACCAAATAGAGAAAATACGTGAACTGCGCAGAAAAATGCTAGTTTCAAATGTCCAAGAAGAATATAGTATGGGAGCGCAAAGACTCAAAATATAAAAAATATGGAATTTGTCTGGCATTTAACTGAAGAAGAAAACCAAGGCCGTTATTCCAGCAAGCTCGCTTGTGGTTCCAGTCTATGTTTCCAACACTTCTGTTCTAGAAGAGCCCAAAGAAATACTGTATATACGAGACTCTTTGCGCGGCTTGCGCTGTTGGAAACCTTTGTGGATTGCCCTGGAGGAGCAGAGACAATCGCTCAAGAAACTAAATTGAATAGACCAAGTGCAAAACATTATACGAAGAATGATAGACTGTATTCTGGATGTCAGGAAACTAGCTGAAAGTGCAAGAGAGCACTGCTGCAAGCGCGGAAAAATAGAGGACCTGCAGGACGAGATGGAAAGCTTGCTGAAAGAAACATGGGAAACATACTAGACTACATCCAGCAGATGGAAGACATCGGAAACATTGATGTGCAGGCCCAACAGTTGGTGTTCATGGTGACGTGAGTTCTTGTTGCGTTTAGTGTTGCGTGGCATGCCTGGATATAATGCCCGCTTTGTTCAACGGCTGTTCCATAGGGAACGACGAAACAGGACCTCCCGGAACATGATTAAAAAATGTCTGTGCGTCCACAAAACGTTGCGCCAAAAATATCTGGGCCTGCTCCATGTACAGATCCGCTCACGACCCGTTTGAAATGGAATATACTGCACTTTGCAACAAAGTTAGGTTGCTGGAGCAAATTTTTGTCGTGCAGAGCTAAGAACATGCTGAAACTGCAAGATAAACCCCTGCTTCACTGGCATCCTGTTGTAGCTAGAGTTAAGTCTGCCACGGTTGCGAAAAATGGCACACCAGGGCAGCAAACAACACGCCCTAGTATAGAGTGCTCTTTTGTTTGGTCCAACATGACCTTGATAGACTTGGCAACCTCCTAACTTTCGATATTTGTTTGTTTGTTTGTTTTTTTGTTTTTTTTTTTGTTTTTTTTTTGTTGTTCTTGAAAAAGCAGGCTGCCCTGGAAAACTAGAGACGTTGGATGTATGGAAGGACTTTTGTCCAAAAGTGTAGGTTGGACCTTTTTGCAAAATTTGCCAAAACAGCAAAATAAAAGCACTCTATTTAACATAGATATAAATTAGTTTCTTATACGAAAAGAGCAAATAACAAAACACGTACTTGTAGACAGTTGTGGTTGTCCTGGGTGGAAATGCGCTCTATTAACTTTTTTTTGAGCGTGGGGCATACTTTTCAACTACATGTATATTGTAAACAGATGCAAAGGGTATATGTAATGGCACAACAAGATCTTTCAAACTGATGCTTAGGTCACTTTGGTATATTCTGTCTAGTCATTGATGACTTTTTTTATGATAGATTCTGAGAGAAATGACATCAATTAGCTACAACTCATCCTCCACCTCCAATGCAACAGGTGGATCAAAAACTATATACGAATCAGATCCCACTCCCAAGCAATTACAGTTAAAGCTGACAGTTTCAGCAAGGATGAAGAAGCTAGAGCACAAATAATCAAACTGTCTTAAGAAACTATCTAAAGGTCCCTGAATTAAATAATCTGGAAGAAAAATGTAATCATTAAAGAAATAAAATGTAGAGATTGTACATAGCTACGAAGATATAATACAATTATTTTACAAAGTTCTCATGTAACTGACAATTAGTGATGCCATAAACTTTTGTTCAAGAACCCTTATTGTATATATGTAATTGTTTATATTTCAGGATCTAAACTTTTCAAGCTCTGTTTTATAGCTTAGAGGATGAACTCGACAGAAATACAGGAAGATAGGTTCAAGAATCGACTTTAAACATGGGTAAATTAATGTAAGCAGGCCTTTGGGAAAAAAATGATCACGATCTTTTCAAGAGTCCTCAACTTTGGTTATGAGATTTTTGAATGAACCATGAAAAGAACGGATTAATTTTTATGTATCAGTCAATTCATCATATGACTACTGGCCGACAACATGAAATGGTGTTCAGTTCATGTTTAATGTCGGATTATTGCTGATAATTTGTACTTCCATAATTAATTTAACAATTTGTGTGAAACTTAGTTCAACAATGGCATAGTTTGGTGCACGTTTGTGTATGCCTGTAGTTTGAGCAGACATAGGTGGTCTATTGTTTCCTCTTCATTGAGCAAAAATTTACACAACAAAGACAAATGCTGATCAAATTTATTTACTTTGGCAATAAAACGTTGCAATATTTCAAGAATCAATCGGGAACAATTAGTGAATTGGTTATATCAAAAATCCATGCTATATCCAAATTCATGCCCTCTCTACTGCCCCTTGTTTGGAAGAGTGTACACCTCAAACCTCTTCCTTTATGGATCCCATTTTAATCTAATGAAACTGAATGAGAGTCTTTGGTAGAGGAACAGGCTAACCGGTGGGTGTTTAAAGTGTGCCTGGTGCTTATGCTGGAATCCCGTTTTACAAATATTTAGTTAAAAGATCCATAGACCACACCCACGCCTGTGCTGGGGAAAGCTACTTAGCCAGTTTAGACAGGCCTGGTATCTCGGTCAGCGACCATTTGTGTTGATTCTAGAGATCTTTGTTGGCCACTATAGCAATTAAACTGACAAATAAAGATTTCTTGTGAGGCAGACAGGCCTTCAACAAATCCCTGCTGTGTTTAAGTACAACATTGAAGGTTTTTAATGCAGCATCCCTACAATGGTGGAGGAGTTCTGCCAAGAGTGTCATCAACATCACGAGCATCCAGAAGTATCTGCCAGATTACCACTCCAAGAGACTTATCCTCAGAAAGGCTGAAGGATGCTGCTGCAAAGAGAGCAGCGTGTGCAGCTATGAAAACCAGTGTTCAAGCTTTAAGCACCATAACTTTAAGCAAATTAAAATAGAATAGGAATCCAAGTCTCCATCGATATCCCTACCTGGGACACACCTGGATCCAGGGCAAGAGGCCTGAATGGCCGATCAGGCAAATACGTTTTGTAGCTAGACACTGAAACAAGAAGTCACATGGTGGAAAAGCGGGTCTGCCCAAACTATCCACTGTCTGGCTTCACTATAGCTATATAGTTCACCCTCCTATTTCTGCTGACATGGCCAGACAGGAATATCCTATTCCTTCTCTCCTTCTCTCACCCAGGAGAAGGGAATCTTGGCAATCCCCTCTAAATGCAATAGGGGAATAGTGGCAGCCCTCTATCTTTTGTTCGATAACGAAATTGGAGGAGTAGTTGGGAGGGCAAACAGTCTGCCAGATTGGCAGCCCACTGGTGCCATGAGAAACTCATCCATGGTGTCATGGGTGGAACAGGAGACATTCCTGACTTATCTCCAGGTGGTGGAAATCACCAGGCCCCATAATGTTTGAACAGAAACATAGCTAACAGGGTGGGGGAACAACCCAGTCCCTTCTGCTAGAGGGAGAAGATTGTTCCTGGTCCCGATCAAGAAATGATGACGTTGCACATGATTTCTCTCCCAATCCCCTCGATCAAACTGGTGAACTGTGTAATTCAGATGCTGAATACTCCACTGATGCCTGGTGACTAATTGATGCACAGTTCTGGAAGGGCAATATATCTGGTTTGCATGTAGCGAAGTCTCATTCCAGTGACTGGTAGATTAAGCCTGGTGACGAGTGCTCAGTAACCTGTCCTGTGATAAATACTAGATTACCGAAGAGAAGAGTCTGGTGCCCGGTCGAGTGACCAATAGCTGGTGCCCAGTAGCAGGTGACAGACAACGAGTGACCATTATTGGTTCTCCTCACTGGTGACCCATGCTTAGACCTGGTGCTCGGTCCCACTTCATAGGTGCCCGATACCTGGTCACCAGTCAATGACTGGCCAAGCAATGATGACCTCCTCTAGCAGTCCCTATCCAGGGATCGTAAGTAGTCCATTGATGTAAACCCCTTCCTGCTCTGTGTGACATAGATGCAGTACCTAAATCTGGATTGGACCATACTGACCCTTCGAGCATTCGTATCATGTCTCTAACAAGCTCCATTTGCAAAGCCATGGAAGAAAATGACAAAATAATGATAGACTTCTCAGGTAACTTGAGTCCAACAAACTGCTAACAGACCTTCAATGTAGATTCAAAGGCCAGAGAAGCACAACTGACCATCTAGTGATTTGTTAGATAGGCTTTCGTCAAGAAAGAACATATAATAGTCAGCTATTATGACTATTAGAAGCTTATAAGTGACCTAGTCAAACTAGGTCTAAGGAGCTGCCTGTATATCTAATGTTTGCAAGTTTGAATTTACAGAATTATAGTAGGCAACACTCTTTTATAAACTGTCCTCAGGATAGGGGTATACATCAGGGTAACATATTGGCAGCTAACCTTTTCAATATTAAAATGAAAGCATAATGTCGTAATTCAAATGCTGAATGCACTTTATACGTTGACAATTTGTTGTGCACCATAGATCAACAACAGTTTAAGATTTATTTTTACCGTACAGTAACGTTCCTTTCGCATATTAGATACCTCTGATAGAAATTTCAAAAAGGCCTTGAGTTAACACAAGATGCAGCAAACACAGACTGGGAGAATACCAAAAGGTCTTGTTCTGGTTTTACATAACTTTAGTTAGATTTGAACTTGAGTATGGATTCGATTGTTTACGAAGAAGCTTGTAAATCGGACCTGCAAGTGTGCGATCCAATCCACAATCAGGGACTTCAGCTTTCTCTGGTAGCATCTAGAACTTCCCCTTCAGAAAGTCGTCTATGCTAAGGCAAATGAGCCATCACTTTATCTCAGATGATTGAAATTTGAGCTTAAGTGTATTACAAAACTTTTTTCTAATCTATCCCACATAGGATGTTGCATTTATGCCCAATCAATACATCTTGTATACTCGGAAACCAAATTTGATTCCTCCATATGTCACCCGAATCCATCATCACTTACAAACAGAGAAAATCATTCTGGCAACTGCAGCAGAATTCTGTATTTGCAACTCAACACTGCAGTTTCCACTTCTCCTCTCCACCCCCGTATAAGCCATATATATATATATATATATATATATACATATAGAGAGAGAGAGAGAAAGAGAGAGAGAGAGAGATAGAGACAGACAGACAGAGAATTACAAATATACACCAAACAGAGCGGAGAGTGCTATCCCAGAATCCTAACAAAGAATGCTTGATAACATTAAGATAATTTTTAAATACAAATAAATAATATTAGCATACAGGTTAGAGAATCTTAATTCGTACTCTACGGAGATTCAAACCCTGATCCGTGGGTTTTGGCACACATCGCCTTGCCTGTATGCATCAAGCCCTATACCATCTTGACCATGCACACATCACCAAAAAATGAGGCTCCAAACGGTTGATACAGGTATTTGTGCGTAGTAGACATACCCGTATGTCGACCCATTAATTAATTTTCATATAAGTACACAGTCCATCTGGATTCCTATCCCAGAAATCAAGGTATATAGAAGTTATTATAGAGAATTACAAATATACACCAAACAGAGCGGGATGTGCTCTCCCTGGATCCTAACGGATACAAGTTAGAGAATTGTAATTCATACTCTACTCCGTCAGGATCCAGGGATAGCACTTTCCGCTCTGTTTTGTCTATATTTGTAATTCTATCTCGCTCTCTTTTGGTAGGTGTACCTGATAAACCTCGTAACTTCACCCACATCACTGAAGGAGAACACGAAATTTCCTTTTCTTGGATGCCAGGTTTCCATGGTGGATTCAGTCAGACATTTATCATTGAGCAAAGTTTGAATAATAGTACCTGGAGTAATGCAACAACAATTGAGGGTGGTCAGAGAGAAGACGAATTTAACTTCACTGTCAAGGGACTTAACCCAGGCACAACATATTTCTTCAGAATATATGCATTTAACATAATTGGAAGAGGAAATTATTCAGAAAACTTTTTGCAAGTCAACACTTTAAAAGGTAAAGTTGACATTATTTCATCTCACCTGGCCCAAGGCTAAATAAGCTTATGGTATTGCCCTGCATCCATCTTCCTTTGTGCCTTGTGTTTGCCAACATTTACGAAAGTTTTCTACCGTGTCAACAATAGTCGATAGGTGTTATTGTTTTCTGTTATGGTGTGCAGGTGTCCATTTTGTTCTCCTGATTATAACATTTAGTGAACAGATTACAGTGCGACTCAGTACATGCACTCCTTTATCCAGAGAAGATTCATCTTAATTTTGGGGTCTGTAGCTCCATGGTCAGATCATTTTCAATAAAAGATCTTTTGCCTATGTATTCCATTTCTAGATGCTATCATAATTCTAGAGAACAGAATTCAAAAATATTTAGCACATTATCCCAGGAAAGATCACGATTGATTTAAGCAAATTAGCCCAAAGATCAAGGTCACTTTTGCTGAAAATAGTTCTGGCCTCAGCATTTTATTTCTAAATAATAACTTAAGTTCTGGGGACAAATTTAAATGCAAATTCGTAGTTGCGGTTTCCTAAACTAAAGAAAGAACCCTGTTGATTTGGGATCAATGGCATCAAAGTCAATGTCACAGTTGCTTGAAATATAGCTTGCCTTTGTATTTATTCTCTGAATGATAACTTAAATTCTTGTGAACAGAGTTCAGTAAAAGTTTGTACGTGCGTTGCAATTAGCCCAACATAGAACCTTGTTGATTAGGTGCTCAGTAGCGTTAATATCAAGGTCACTGTTACTAAAAGTAGATTGAGTCTGTTAATTTTCTTTCCAGGCAACAACTTCAGCACTACATAGCACATTTGTAGAAACCTATGTACATGTGTTCCGTATGCCTAAGAAAGACCCCAATTAAATTTGGGGTACACCTTTCATGGTCAAGGTCACTATGTAGAAAGTGAATCTTAGTTTTTCTTCGTAACTACGAAGAATGCATATCTTGACTTATAATAGTGTCTGCTGCAGATGTAACTATCTTCAAAATATCAGTTATTGGGAAATTTAAGTTCAGGAACAAAACCCAGATGGATGAAGACTGACCTTAGAGCTCAGTTGCTGGCCTGTCTCTCTATATGTTTTTTTCCACGTGTACTCACATTATATCGCAGAAAATAAATTTAAACAATTAACCTATGTTGATGTGGTATCATGTGTCATTTCCAGTACTTTTGTTTGTTGACCAAAATAATGCGGGTTTAAATCCTACCATTGGATCTGTCTGAGTCAGCCATTGTGGTTCTTTTCTGGGCAAGGCACGTTACTCAAACTGCCTCTGGAAATTATATTGTTGACATATCAAAAATAACCATGTCCATTGGAATCACACTTAATAGGAACATTCCTTGGGATACATTCTACCAAGTTGTCCATGAACCGCCTAACTTATTCGGTAGGGAAACATATCGTAAATGCCTATTGTTTCCCTTATCAAAGTAAAACAGAAAATCTGTAAAATCGCCTTCAAAAGTTTAGCTTATTGACTGCCATGACTAATCTTTTTTGGAGCCAATCTTGAACATAACAATCGTTCCTCTGTGTGTTTGTCTGTACATCCTTACACACCCTCGATTAACTTTGATGCTGACTTTTTTTATATCTGAGTAAGTACAGTTGGCCACATATTCCTATTACTTGGTATTTCGTCCGTAAGGAATCATACAGTATGCATCATTGGTCAAGTATCTGCCAACAGTTGCTATTTCAATCTCTTCTCAAAATCCCCTCAAATCAATTTTGACCAAATTTAACATCCATAAAGGGCTCTAAAATTTGGACAGTGATGCTGATCCACCATCAAATAATGGCTGCTGTTACCAGAAACACGAACTATAACCTTTAAACAAGTTCGTCTCAAAACCCAATGAGCTGAATTTGATCAAATTTCACAGAAAGTGTCATGGCTGGTAGACCATTCCAGTGTCTGCAAACAATGTTTATATGCCTTCATATATGACTGTCATTACTAAAAAAGAAAAGCCACAGTTACCAAAAATATAAAAGCTTCTAAAGTTCTCACAAAAAAATGTGTAAAGGACTTTTCCAAAACCGCTGAATATAACTTGAGCAAATTTTATTTGACAGGATCCTCCCGACTGAAGCCCTTTTGATGTTTTACAAATGATGCCGCTCAGCCATCATATATGGCTGATGTTACTAAAAAAATACATTTAAATGGATTTATTTCTAAAACCGCTGAATATAATTTTACTAAATTTGACTGAAATCGTACTTGGATGACGACTTTTAAATATGTACAAATGATGCTGAACTTCAAAAAATACGGCTTTTGTTACGAAAAATAAAAACTTTAAAAGACCGTTAAATAAATTAGGGCTTTCAGTTTTTAACAACAACTGTTGATCTGACATCAAATGTAGCCGCCGTTTCTAAATACAATAGCCTTCAAACGATTCCAGCATGAGAATGGCTGTTGTTATTAAAATATAAAAGGAACTCCAAAGGATTTTGTCATCAAATGGAATATGATCAAATTTAACAGAACGAGTCACAACAGAAAGGCCTTTGAAATTTGTATAAAGGCTGCTGATCCATTAAAAAAAATGACATCCAGTACTAAATATATAACAACATTTAATCGAATTCATCGCAAAAACTTCTTCACATTATTTGATCTTATTTCACAGAAAACATCATGGATATCAAGGCCTGTCAGATGTGAGCAGCTAATGCCAATCTGCCATCCAATGTGGCCTCACTGACTATAATTAGACAAACCATTTTACGATTTCTTCTTTAAGATCATAAAATAAACTTTGACAAAACTAGATATAAAGAATCCTGGCATGAAACCCTTCCATAATCTTCTCCAAAATTGCATGACTGAATTTCACCAAATTTGCAGGAAGCATCCTGTCATATAAGACTTTTAAGTTTGTGCAACTGATAATAAACTGCCATCAAATATGGTCGTTATTACCGAAAATATAAATTAAAAAAAAAAGAAAAGCATTTAAACAGTTTTCATAAACTGCTCAACGGAATTTCAACAAGCTTGACAGAAAATATCCTTGTATAGAGGGCTCTGAATGATGATTCAGACAACATTCCTCACATCGGTATTATATATTTGTAAAACCGTAAATCAACACATTAACCATGGTATCTATTTAGGAGTTTTGTTTATGATCACTGTATAGTTCTGGCTTTTATATTCTAGTGTGTATGTAGTGTGTGTGTACCAGGCAATAATTTTCTGTTAGAATATCCTGTGTTAAATCTCCTTGGACAGGTAATGTTGTCACCTGCATTTTGCTGTTTTTGTACATTCTAACCAAAATATTGTAGTTGTTTTTTGTTTGAGAGCATCTAAATACTCAACAAAACTATATACTGACTATTTTGGGAAATAAAAGAATAATGGTTTATGCTTCACATGAACTAATTCAACATATTTAATTTTGGCAAGTCATCATTATCAATTATTATTTATATCCATCCATATCTAGTGTGCTACCATTGTATCGCTATTCATTTTAAAAGAATGTTTTATAATTATGACCAGGATCCGCAAATTGTTTAGTAACATAGTCTTGGCTATATGCTGGATCAGACAGATTTGTGGCTTTTCATTTTTATTTTCATTTTTGAGATTTTTTTATTATAATAGCTATAACATCCTGTGGAACCAAACCTAACAATTTATATTTGATTCTTTAGATTCGTAAGCCACCAGAAGCTATGAAATATACAGGATTCTTGTCGTTATCGTATGCTTTTTTTTTTTTTTTTGTATTTTGTTGCGTTTTTGGGGGGTTTTTTTTGCTTTTTTTTCTTGTCATTTCGTAGTCTGAATGCAAAAGGATTTCCCGAAGCAATATTGGAACATTCCCCAGATGTTTGTTTTGTAGTAATCATCACTGAATTTGACTTATAAATCTCCTTCTATAACATTACCAATTTTGTTTTCTTTTTTGTCTTGGTTTTTTTTTTCAAACAAAATTTCATTTAAATTTAGTAATTTGTCATCTATTTGTAATATTGCTGTATCAAATAATGAAATTAATTATCCATGACATTTATTATGAGGGTATTTACAGGAGAACCAATCTATCATGTTGTTGCTGCGCCGCTTTTACTAAAAGGTTGACCTATTGCACAGTCTTACGATTATTCATATTTAGATTTGGTACCATTTCCGATAGTCCAGGTTGTAGATCTTCCCCACGGTGAACTTATTCAACCAATTCAGTTTCTAATACTAATAACTTCAGTTTTTGTTGCATATTTAGTATTATCCAATTCTATATGACTGGTTGCATTTGGTGGAACACAAATTGTATAGCTAATATATATATATATATATATATATATATATATATATATATATATATATATATATATATATATATATATATATATATATTGTATACCTGTAAAGTAAAATTAAAAGAGGGTCAAAAAGAGAACAAATATCAAAGCCATATATGATAGCCCCCTAAAAATCACTATTAAATTATGTGTCACAAAAGATGGTAATCATGAATTACATAATTAGTAAACGATGGTGTAATCAACATGGAATATAATAACAATACATTGATCAAACATGCTCCATGTTGTATACCAAGATAAACAGTATTTTCATTACAAAGGGGGCTCTAGGTTGTAATTTACTCCCTATTAAGTCATATTGCTGTATTATTGTGTTGTTGTTTTTAATAATTTTTCATTTTTCTTTGACTAAGAATTTTATAGATATCAAATAACTTTATGGAATACCTAAAACAGACCCATGGTTTTTATTTCTTTTAAATTCAGTTTAGATCAGCTCATCCACCTTATAGTACATAGTTAATAATAATTTAGTAATCTAGTTTTTGCTATGATAAACACTTGTTTATATTTTTCTAATGATCACAATAATTGAGAAATTCTTAGTGTGTATATATGATAAGATGCACAATTTATGTATATATAACCAGTATCAAAGTATTGTATATTAGGTTTTGGTAATATTTTACTGTTAAATTATCATTTTCAGATTTTTAAATTCATCTTTCACAAAACAAACAAAAATGACAAATACTTAAATTATACCATATACAACAGCAGTTTATATTAATGTCCACGGGTATCAAGCCTTCTTAATATGAATGACTTAGCAAAAGCTTAAAAAAGCAAAACCATGCAAAGATAAAAGTATCGAACAATATATGTCATTTTCAAGTGGATAGGTTCGATACAGCGATAGTACACAGATTATTATGGGTAGACTTAACAAAATAAGTAAAGCTATCAACGATTATCATTTTAAGATGACCACAATGTTTGCAATAAAACAATGATAATGTTTTATTATTTCGAAATAAGGTTATTTACCCATATGAATACGTACACAGTTTTGAAGATTTAATAAAACAAAATTACCTGAGAAAATAATTTGTATTTAACTCATATCTCATAATAATCATGCTCATGGTAAATTGATTTGGGATAAATTTGGCTGCAACAACTTAGATTATCATGATTTATATTTAGAAAACGATGTATTAATTATTGCTGATATGTTCCAGAGTTTTAGAGAAGTTATGCTAAAAGAATATAAGCTAAATCCATGTTATTATATATGCAGTGCATTATTATCCTTTGATTGCTTATTTAGATATAATACAATAACAAAACTCGAATTTCTTACTGATATTGACACACATTTTTTTTCTTCTCAAAAATCAATCCGAGGTGGTATAGCAATAGATGGTGCAAAAAATATCCAAAGTCAAATACTAAATATATGCCAGATTATAACAAAGCAGAACCATTTACATATATGTTATACCTTCATCAAAATGACACAACGTCTTATGTATACGTGGTTGAAATGCATTGATCCAGAGAAAATAAACTTGGATGAAATACTAAATACTGCTAACGATAACCTTACATGATACTTTTTCAGAAATTGACCTAAAATGTCGTAAGAGTTACATCATGCACATAGTGGTTATCAGTGAGCACTTGAAGCTATCAAATTAAAGTATGATTGGTTATCACATTACTAAAACAGTTGTTAATTTGTATAAACTAACCAATAACACTATTTTTGAAAGACAAAGGAAAGACGTAAGAAACAAAGTAGATGTGCAATTTTGCAGAGCACAAGAAACTGACTGAATAAACAAATTATTCAGCAGACCATTATATTCAGCACAAAAATATTAAATGAAGATTTTGCGCATATAAATATAAGAAAATATGATAAGAACAAAAATAACACTTAAAATACCACTTTACATCGGCGGCGCTATACTTGATGTATCAAAAGTATTAATGTATAGCTTTTACTATAATGATTTTAAAGTAAAATATGGTGACAAAATGGAGCTGTTATATACTGATACAGACTCATTAAGACTAGAACTATGTATAGACGATGTATATGAAAATATGAAAAGAAAGATGCACAATCTTTTGATTGAGCTGAATATCCAAAGGATCATTTTCTAAGAAGCACAGAAAACTTCAAGGCTGTGTTGAATTTAAAGACGTAGCAAAAAGAAAAAACTGTCAGTGAGTTTTGCGGCCTGAGAAAGGAAATGTGTTCAATTCTGTTATTAGATAGCTTTTATATTAAAAGATCAAGATGTGTAACTGATACATTTAACACATACGTTGTATAAAAACGTGTTATTTGACGGCAAAAAAATAACAAGTAAAATGCATATAATAAGATCCATTATGAAACAAAAAAAAAACAAGTTTAAGCTCACTAGATAATAAAAAATTAATCTTGATTGTATAAATACAGTTTAAATTGGTCAGTATAAATTTTGGAAAAGGAAAGTTTAAAGCATTTTCATAAAAAACTTTTTAAGCCAATTTATCTTTTATTTAAACTGTTTAAAATAAAATATAAAATGATTTAAAAAATAAAAAATATAACATGGGTTAAGAAAATGATAAACTGGAGGAAACCGTATTTGGAAAACAAAGGTATCAAAACTTTGTACTAACCAACCGCTCATTTTGTTAATACTGTAAAAGCATTTTGTCGGACCAACAAGTATATAAAAACACTGATTTACCCAATGTCAGGGATCCCTCGATAGAAACTCACAGTTTATCGTTGTCGCAATCTCTGATAGTAAAGACTTCAAGCAGTGCCAGGCATCAGGAAAAGGCAAAACAGATTACAAGAAAATAAACATGAAAGAAAATAAAATCAATAAAAACAAATCAAAGTCAGTTATAGGCTGTTCAAATGATGACAGTTACAACATATTCGGATAATGCATCAAAACAAATTCAAGTATGAATCAGTTGTATGTCTTTCAATAAAGTGAGGAGTCGCCCGAAACAAAATGGTGGTTGTTATCTCGCATTAAGGTGGACTACATTCCAGAAGAGCTAAATCAGACAACATACCAAAAGTGTATAATCAAAATTAAATTATTCAAAATTCAGATCCTAAAAGTGGTCACCTGACAAGAGAGAAACAGAGTGTTCTAGGTAACGTTCTGCACACACTACTCGCCAGAGACTCGCTTCAGGGTTGTGGTCCCAAGTTTGTGTTAGCCAGGAAATGGTATGATAGATTAAAGATCTTTCGTATGCAATCTACCCATGATGGGAGGTTTTTGTTTTTATTTCTGTTGTTATTTTTTTTAATATTTTTTTTTTACCATTTGCATCATTGCATCACTCTTTGAAATATACTGGAAAGCGAAAAGTATATATGAGGAATATATGTGTTCTTTATGATATGGTTTGTATGTGCATACAAGAACAACAGCTACCTCCAAACAATTTTTTTCTACAGAGCATAACCAGAGAATTTACTGCTAGTAACTTAAACATAATTAAAGAGTGTGAAGTGAAAGTTCATAAACAGTTAACAAGACAAACAAAATAGTGTGAACATGAATACTTTAGTGAGTTAGAAAAAATACCAGAATTCGAAGTCCTATAGAATATTGAGACTTCATAACAAAGAGGCAAAATATATTTCAATTTTAAGTAGACGTAAATATAATCCAGCCCCCAACTTTTATTCGTAAATATGGTGTCAGATTCTTAGCAAGCTAGGAACTGAAACACAAGATGATATTTTCAAAGAATGTATTGCTGATGAAATTAGAAATGCTGTGATGACGACTGGGGATTCAACAATAGAAGAATAAACAGATAACCTACCATGTGGTAGCATAAATTAATGCAAAATTATATTAAGGTGGCTGTGAAAGAACAGAAAAAAACTAAATCACGCGGTCATGATAAAATACTCGCAGAACAGGTTAGCAATGCTGAATCCTCGATCAATTCCATTTTGTGTCAAATTTACATTTACCCATTTTAAAGGCTGAAAGAAAGATAGGCTACATGTCAATAATGATAAACATCTCAATCGTTTCCGTTTTTCAAAAAAGGGATCTGGAAACCTATTGCTGAACTTGATTAATTTAGTGACAAGAAGAATTTTCCTCATTCGTTACAATGGTGATTTCGATACCAGTGATGTGGGTCTTTATTATAAAAAGGGACTAACCCACTAAGTTGAAAGACACTTGAATATATATTCTGAACTCCTTTATAATGCTAGGGATTTCATTATAGTATGGCATGATAGCCTATTGTATTAGGTTTGCTTCCTTGAAGTAAGATGAAAAGTAATTTTTTGTGAGATGTCAAGGATCTCGTTTTCCTCAATGGCCAATATTTAAACCATACTCAGCAAACCAAGGAGTAGGATAAGGAAGCACATTTTTTATATGATTTCTCTTCGGCATGATGAATAATACTATCTTAAGCATTCAATATGTTCATTGTTGTACTATCACATGATACGACCCTGCTATCCTCGTCCTTTGTAGGCATATATATATATATATATATTCTGCTTCGAAACTTCCTCGGCTTTGCAATAAGTGGATGCTTGAATGCTGCAATGTAAGTTGATACAAACAATATTATAATATTTTAAAAGACTCCTCTAAAAACTATTTCACTCTCGCTTGGAGATAAGCATATTGATATAGTTATATGAAGAAAATATGCTGGAGTTGTTCTTTGTTCTGACTTTTATTATAATTTTGCAGAGAATGATGCGAGCAAGAAACGACGGTCAGCATTTATTCCCTTATATTGATTGTCAGAGCCTTTCTTCGGGGATTTGGTCCAAGTTTGTGTTAGCCAGGAAATGTTTTAATAATTAGTAAAAAGCATGAATAGCATGAATCCAGTTATAGTTACAATCTCAGCAAGGATAGTTTTGCCTGCTATTATATATGGATACGAATTGTGGTCAAACGAGATTTTCAAAACTTGCAAGAATATTCAAGACCCCAATCAGCGGTTATGCAAAGAGATTACAAATTGGACTGTAGTCAGTTGATCCGAACATAAAATCAAATATTTTCTTTTCTCAATATATTCTGCAGTGCAGACAGTACTTAAACATGTAAACTTGTGTTCAATGGCATAACTATTGATTATTTTACATGATTGCGAGAGCATTCATTTTGTTAATGATGCATATAAGGTTATAACAGCTTGGATATTTTTTTCACCCATATGTGAATACCCGATAGTCTGTGTCAAAACATATTTGGAAGATGAATGTTGAAACAACGGTTCACTGTTTCGAGAAGAGAATGTAGAGATCAAAACTGGAATCTCGACCCAAACTTTTACATCATGCAAGTGTCAATACGGATCTTCAGCCACTCACTGTCTGGTTGTTTGCAAAGTACTTGACTGAAAAGACATGGACTTTTTATGAATATTGCAGATTTGATATTGTGCTCAATTTCTTCGGACGATGACTGGATCTCAACATTGAAAAAGATTAGATGCAGACAGAGCTAATCATATGTTTATATTTTGCCCAAACCTAAGCGATAAATGCAGTGTCATTTTTGAGCAAATAATAGACCCAATATACATAGTGGATTCACACTGGCTTACTTGCGAGGACGATGACACTTAACTTCACATCCTGGTTCTATTCAGTGTGTTAGTAGTTGTATTATTTCACAATAAAATAAAGTAACTATTTCGATTTTGTACAAAAGTGAATGAGCTGCTTTGAAAATATTTCACTATTAAATTGGCAATACAAGATAAACAGTCTTACATTATTTCATTTGATTTGTGTCAGAGCAACGTCATCTAATGCAGAATTGGTGTTTTGTTTTATTAAATGCAGTTTTGAACTGCTCAACGTACCTGAGAAATAATGAGGAATGTCATACTTTAAACAAATGTAAATTTCACATGTAAATCCATGAGTAAACATAATAATATCTGACATGGTCCAAATCAGCACATAGTATGGTCTGAATCAGCTTGGTCCGAATAGGCCATGGTTCGAATCTTAACGTGAAGGTCTAATGACAGATCACTCTACCTTTGCATATGTATTGACATAAATAATTAAGTGCTCTGATATTCATTAATACCACTTTAAGTTTCTTTTTGCTATTATATAATTAATAAAAATGGCTGCAAGTCATCTCATTTAGAAAAGAAATAACGAAAATCAGTCGCACATACATACAACAATACATACATGCTACATGTTTGTTCCTGTTATGTTGAATTACTCAGTTTGTATTTTGGTGATTGCTTTTATCCATTCAGTATCATTGCACCTTTTATGAAATGATCTTATATATATATATATATATATATATATATATATATATATTAACGTACATCGATTGAATTACATTTTTGTTTGAATGACCTTTGTATCTTGCTTGTCTTAAATTCTGCTGAAGTTAGGTGGCAAGATCATTAGTAGCATTATATTGAAAGATAGTAATACAGAATACACTTTTATTTAAAGAGAAACATACATTTCCAAGATTAAATATTTACAGGTACAAGAGTGATCGACGTGAATGGAAATAACCTAATAGCACCTATAATTGGCGGAGTGGTAGCAGTCGTTGTCTTCCTAGCCCTTGTTATCATCGTTGTATTAGCACTGAAGAGAAGAACTTGCTTGTTTCGATGGTTTGTTAAATCCGGTGAGTGATGGCAACATAAGTTATCATGTAACAAATTATGCAGAAATGTATTTTGTATCAATGTAATTATCTATATTTTACAAGTATCTATAAATGGGTTCGATAACTTTTCAACATTTTGAATAATTGTCTCAACTTTATTCAAATAGACAAAAAAATGTATTTATGGCTTGACAGCTACACAATTTCAATTTCAAATGGAATACACCAGGAGTGACGATATGTTATCATCTTTCTCTCACTGATTTGACATTCAAAAGCGGTCAGAATATGTATTTTCTTTTGTTTGGTTTGCAGGCGACAAAATGACCTCAAATACATACAATGGGTAAGTTACATTTCCTATATCATGCTATACACTATCTAGAAATATAAAATGAATATTTCTTATACCAGTTTTATTTGACAGTACATTACATATTATTGCAAATCAAACATATAATGATAATTGATAGTTTTGTGGTACAATAATTCAAAACAAATGCAAATGAAGTATGATTGCAGAGTATTATTTGGCACTTATTGAATAGTTATAGTGCACAACAATACTGGATTTCAAACTGATCATAATACCCTGCATGAGATCGGTACATATTTGTACTACTGGTGGCGACGTGTTTTAGTGAATTATATGTAAAGTTGTTTCTTGTTTTTTGTTTTTCTTTCTGCTGACTTTTTTAAAGCAGCTATAATGACGTGTAATTGAAGTCTTGTTCATTTAAAAACTATAGCTTACTTAAAAAATGTTTCAACGATACTTCAACATAAGGAAAATTATGGCAAGGTTTTTCCAAACGAGTTAATGTTAAGCAGGTCTTAAATGGAAAGCCTATGTTTCGTGTATCGATTAAATATAGCGTATAGGAGACATGTTATATAACATTCATATATCTACCAATGTCTGCAGTCTTTAAGGATTGCCTGTAACGTAACAAGGTCGGTGTGTTCACCATGGCTGCATGCAGTACACAATTCAAACCCATTGGTGCAGACATCTCTACACTAAGTGAGCCAATCAGCTGTTATTGAATACCATTGTTGTCCCTAAGAAACTCATAATAGGTTTTCTTTGATATTGCTGCAACTGTGCTAAGCACAAAACAAGTTCACTTGCATTCAGAGGAAAGCAGCATTAGCAACATATACCTAAACTCAAGTGTTTATGTATCTTAGCCTCTGGGCTTTGTGTTGGATGACAATGCAGAAAGATGTGCTTCAGCCGGTTTTGGAAATATCACATGCACTAAAATTTCTAGAAATGTCTTTCAAATGCCGCTGTTTCCAGAAAATGCAACATAACCTATGCTGATGTATTGATCTATTTTGATCATGTTAGTGCTAGCATAAGCAACATATTATGTGCATCAGAACTTATAACTAATCCACGTGACTTTATCAAATCATCACAAATATGCCGCAACTAAAGCAACATATATTAACAAAAGGGTTTACTTACTATTCCGATATACCTGATGCTGAAGCTAAAACAGGAGCCGACGCTTTTAGTATTCAGCCCAGATGAAGCATAATTTGTGCGTATTTAGGATATAGTTCCAGTAATCACAGCATCATTTTGCTACCTTTGCTCGGGTCGGATATCACCTCAAGGCGCAGCTGGATTAAAAGCAAGCATGACTCTTATCTAGCCTGCTTAATTTTTAAATTCTTCATT
This sequence comes from Margaritifera margaritifera, assembly GCA_029931535.1. NCBI lineage: Eukaryota > Metazoa > Mollusca > Bivalvia > Unionida > Margaritiferidae > Margaritifera > Margaritifera margaritifera. The sequence goes on along the minus strand of JAQPZY010000851.1, from coordinate 297,649 downwards.
GTATGAAAATACTGCCCTCTAACAACATTCTTATATGTAGTGTATATAGCGCTGCGGTGAACACAGACCGATCTCATTACCCAAAAACCCTTTGATGATTTCATGTAATTCGTAAAGTTTACAATGGCAAAACTCGCTGCTTTCAGGACACAGTAGATTTGGTTGATTTGCAGAAGTTTGTACTAAAGTATATGAGTCAGATACATTTTTTAAAATAAGTTTGACAACTAATGATCTTGTAATTTTAAGTTACAATTCAAAATTTCTACTGGTGCTATAATGATACCTTCTTGAGCATATTTATGCTTATCAAGGACGAATGTGGCAATGGTTTTGAAGCCAAACATTTCCAATAGCGCTAAACTGTTGTTTAAACTGTGCGCAGAATAGATTTAAGCAAGTTCCATAACATCATTAAGTGGTCTTCATCGTCAATGTCAAGTCTAGGAAGATCATCTTCTATATTATCATAGATAGCCAGATACAAATCTATGAACACATTTGTTAAGAAGAGCAGCCCTTACATAGTTATTTACACCGTGAAAAGCCATCAAATGCAACTTTGAAGATAAATATCCAAGGAAATATCTCATATAATGATATGTGTAGCACATCGTTCTAACATTAAAGCTCTGTTTAGCTATACTTTAGAACAGTTCCCCCAAATTAATGTTCAGTAGTCCATATTGAGGAAATTGTATGCATTACAATACAACACTCTTATGTCATGGTGTGGGTATTTTTAATGTGGTTTATCAGTGATATGTTGGCATCTTTGGATTTGTACAAATAATCAACAGGTGTGTTCCATTACATGCTACTATTAATATATACGCTCAATAGGATTTCTACTTGTACATTTTAAATTGCAGTATTCTTTACAAAAAGTATGATCTGTGTGTTCTAACTTAGCTTATCGCTGTATACAACCCATCACACATATATTTAGTTTTACTTTCATTATTCATCATTTCATTGAGTGGCGCAAATCTATTGCATTGTTGGGGTCATCGATCAGTTTTATCTAGATTTTATCATGAGTTTGATTGGAAGTGTGCATAGTAATATCATCTGCAAAAAGCTCTGATTGAGCACGTGTTGCATACAAAGGCAAATCCTTTATTAACATGAGAAAATATTGTGGTACACCTAAATTAATTGTTAAAGACTCTGCAATAACGTTCCCATTTCATATTTGCTGGCACATGTTACTTAGGTAAGTTTCAAACGAATGTACTGCCTGATAGAAAAACTTCTATAAGTTTACCTATGACCGGAGTTCAATTTATTGAAAGTATTTACTATATCGTCTGGTGATGTAATGGTCATATACTCATATTCAACTTTAGTTAAATGTGTTTATTTCCCGTTCGAGTCGAATTCATTGAAGTTTTTCCATAATTGTGTGCTGCGTTTATTGTACCGAATTGCCAGAATGTAGTAGTTGTTCTTAGCATAGTCAATGGGATCTTTTGTCCTGTTTATCAAATATCTATATTTGCTCAGTGATATTTGTTCCTAATGTGTCCTGTATCATTTACTTCAGGTGTTAGTCACCTAGGTTTACTATAATGATCGAGTCTTTTATTTTATTGATGCAAGATTATCCTGAAAATCAACAAACAACTGTAGCATATGATTAAACATTCATTAAAATCTTAATTATTTCGATGTTGTGATTATATGTATACAGTAGCTGTTTTTGAATCAATTATGGCAATATCAAAACTTCACGTGATTCTCAAAATAGGCAAGTTTACAAGCGTAATATATATTTAGTGATTGTTTTAGTACTGCTTTAAATATCTGCAAAGAATAAGCCTCTTTACTATGATCCTGATAGTACAGTTGTATATACAACTATTAATCAATTTCGAGAACAAATTAAGTGGGACAAAACTAGAATAAAATAATTAGAATAGAAATAATGGATAACTGAACAATCTACATATATATTAGCAGCAGGGGGATGAACAAACCTCTAGTTATGCAACAAAATGTTACAACGCTGGTTTCTGGGCCGCACTACCCCATACGAGGATGGCCAAAGCCACTTAGGCACCTCCTTTGATAATCCATTAAACAACGTATCTCGCGGCTGCTGATAATACTTTGAACTTTTAGGAACAAAGTGTTAAGGTATATGCAGAAATGACTATTGGTTCTGATAAATGTTCTTTGATACTACTCTAACCCATTGAATGGTATGGCTGAAGTTACATAAACAAATTGTGTTACATTTACGTGATTTAAAAGCGTGCCATATTTAACATAAGCAAAATGTTTGTTGGACAACTGACCACTTCAACACTTGGAAGAAGGAGTTGTGGTAGTTACTGTGTCTACTATAAATGGTTTTTGGTAGCAATCACTGTTCATCGTCTGCTGCTGCGAAATAGGCAGTACCGGTAAAGAGCAATGGCTAGGAAGGTGGCAATATGCCTGAGAGAAGCGCTGAATAAAAGTATGATTGAACGTTAACAGTGTTCTACTCTTTTCTGGTGTTGTAGGTGGACATGACAATTTTGTTTCGCCCCGAAGCGGCGCATTAATGTGGACATATGGTGGTGGTGCGATTGGAATATGCCTTATGCTTTGCTTGTCCACTGTTTCTGCTGCTTCCGCTTCCATCATTTTGACGGACTCCACATAACTCACATGTATGCGAAATTTCCAGCATTTTTTTCACAATCTCTTCACGAGCTTATGCTTTTCCATGGGCAATTAATTCATTTTTGCCACCTCACTGGTGACAACCGAAGAGTGTCTTATGTGATGCATCTCATATTTCGTTTTTAATGCCCGTATATTTGTCGACTTTATGGAGGATAAGCTAAAATTCTTCCTCAAAGAAGGCGTTGTCGCGGAGCTCCTTAGACATATGGTCTGAGATTATATTTATCTTGGCTTCCGCCTAGACTAGGATTTTGTCGTGCTTTTTGCCTTCAGGAAGAGACGATGGACAATAAAGTTTCCAGCCATAGAAGCAACCCACAGCCGAAAACTGTCATTTCAAGGGCCACCGCGACGGAGGCAATGGGGGCTGCAATGATGGTTGTCATGATTCCCATGACCGCCAAACCGGTGCCCACAGATACGGCTGTAAGTGTAGTATCAACGACATCAAGTACGTTTACTCCACACATGTACTTTTTGTAGAGGGCACCTGTTGAGCCTCAAGTCGCAAGGAAGTTTGAACCTCACAGGTTCTTTTCAGGTGAAAGTCCTAGGGTTTAAAACAATTTTTGAAATCTCTGGGTACAGCAATTGGTGGGTCATTGCAACTCCTACATGCGGAGTGTGATATTAACCTTTCATTGATCCTGAGGAGTGGATGGAGTATTAGCTGTCACGTGGGCACGCACCTCTAACCTGTTGCCGCTGCACAACGGCAGTGTGGTGAAAGAAAATGTAAGTTTCCTTCATATCTATAGATCCAGAAATGACACAGTATATAAAATGCTCTTCATCACCCGGCTCATTGACACGGTCTACAAGAGCCAAAATGAGCATGCCTTCTATTAACAGGGTTTGTGATTAACTTTGTGTTGTCTTTTTTCCAATTATCCTAATGTGATATAACATACTTTTTCCGAAAATTACACGTTTTTTCTTCTCTAGAAAGCCCAAAGCTGGAAGGCGCTACATATCCCAAAAGGAAAGGTAATTGCTGACAAGGGCATTTCCAAAGACTCTCTGCCAAATACCATATTGTCATTGTAGTGACAATCTTGACCCCTCATGCTTTCGCTCATTACTTTTGGGTTTTGGTTTTGCTGCAGCGAAAGTGCAATTACCCCAAGATGACTTCAGGTTGGTTTAGGGTGCTCTGGGTGGTCACAGCGTTCAATGTCTATCGTTTTGCAGTCTCATTCCATGTTAAGGGGCCCCATGTGGCTCAGTGGTCTATGGTGCCCTCATTTCCAGATTACTCACATTTGACCTCTGTCCACGTGGGTTCGAGTCGGGTTCCACCAAATTGGATATGTGAGAATGCTTGTCATTACCCTCCTGTCGGTCAGTTGTTCTTCCCGAGGTTTTTCCTCAACCAAATATTCTGGCCGCCATGTATAGCATGTCATGTGATGAAAAATGTCGTTAAACCACACAAAACTAAATCATTCAATCTAAATGGGAACCTCGGTGTGCCAAACCCATTTTCGTGTAGATACTCTTCCACAAGGAGTTTGTATTCCTTGCACGTCTCGGACGCATATTTGTGAGCTCATCTATTACTCCATCATCGTTTGCTGGTGCAGGATCGCCAGGCTTGGCAGGCACAACTGACGCGTGGTTGTCAGGATCGGGAAACACTGCTGGCGCGTGATATTGAGTCTCAGCAGTATCTGCAAGCTCCACTTACCAGGCATCATTGGTTCGAGTTCCCTGTCTATGTCTGTTTGCTCCCCCATAGCTTACTACTGAACATGTTGTTTTAAGTTATCTGAGTAATAATTGCTGCTAAAGAGCAGGCCAAATATGGTCATAGTGGCTGATAATCATGTCGGTTGTGCATCGACCTTGAAGCCCACGCACCTAATTGTGTCTCCGGTGACTAACATAAACGCAAAGCTAGTTCTAAATTTTTTAGAAACGGTAGTACTGTCATTATGTATGATTAAAACCCCGCTTACAAGAATCCATCAACCTTACTCTCATGAAGGTTAATGAAGTAAAAATTAGAGCTCGGGATTATGCTAATGTCGTTATTGCTGTTAGTGTAAAGCCACCACAGTTTTGAAGGTCTCGTGTTGAATCCCATCTATTCGAATGGGACACGTATTGCAGTAACTGCTTCAACTGAAGTGATTTTATTATCTGTTAAGTACAAGAATTGTAAAGGAGTGGCGGTGCCAGCGTGGCTTGAAAGAGCCGTTAACAAGTCCAGTATTGCATTGCCTCAAGGCCTGCGGGCGGGTTTTAATACTAAATGGAAGCAATGGCTCTGAGATGATAGCAGCGTCACCAATAAAGAAGTCAGGATGACGTGACTTGTACTGTGTTGGTGGAATGCATATGTGCTTAATTTCAAGTGTGATAGTGCACTCAAACATGTTAACTGACTGTTGCTGTTCATGTAAAATACGTATTGAGAGCTAATGGATCCCGCGTTCATCCAATCTGCGCCAATGTGGCTTTCCATAAGAGACAGTTCTAAGATCCCCGCAGGACTCGCCACCCACAGTAATAACTTATACCAGGGTACTGTGTTTTCCCATCAAGAATATTGTTGGTTGTATTTATCTGATCGATGTTGAAATTAAAGTGGGTGGATATTGATGAACGTGTGGATTGGGTGCTACGTATGGGACATCTAATCCGAAAGCTAAGACGTTGCCATCGGCAAAAGCAAATATTTTGGTATCGTTTCTGTCAAACTCAAAGATACGGGCTAACGGCTCAGGAATCCAGATATAATATATGTTGCATATATCGTAAAAGATGCTTGATAAGTTGTTGTCCACAGTCACTTCAGGAATGACAGCCGGTATAGTACTTTTTCTAGCGTTTTGTAATACTGGTAGGATTTTTAACAGAGTCGTCTACAGCGCAGGTAAGGTTTTGTTACCAAGCGCAGACGAAATGTCAAACCCAAAGATGGAAGAGAGCTGCTCTATCAAATTTGTCTTGGTCATTAAGCAAAATGTTGACCCGTGCGGTCACCGTGTTGTAATCCGCAGTTGTTCCAGGAATGGTGATCTGCAGTACTTTTTCGAGAGCATGTATGAAATAATATCCACCGGGAATGGTGACAGGTTCACGACTGCCGGCAAATGCAATAATAACAAGACATGCGTTGCTCCGAAGTGCAGCAGAAATGTTAAACCAACCTGGTTTGTATTAAATTTTGTGGAGCGCTACACATAAATTCGAGTCTGTGCATGTATCATCTGTTAGCGCCATAGACCCAGTTTGAGGATTAGTCAATACGACATACATTGTCAGAACCTGTGTGAGTGCTAGTACAAACACAGTCAGCGACAAGCACAAGTTGTGAACGACAGAAATTTTATTGCAGTGCTGAAATAACTTTGTTTTGGACATATGCCCAGGGCAAGTGAGTTGAATTAAATCCTCAAGCCCAACAATGCCACATTTCTTTTTACTATTATTTTGACGCACCCAACTCCTTCTGGAAAATTAAAAGGTCGGTAGCTTGTACTTGTGATACTATTCATGAGACTGCTCTCTATTTTACATTCTGATATAGGGGGTCTCACAACAAATGTAATTTTTATAAATTTCACAATTTCTGCATAATAGCACTTATAATTCTGAATAATTGTGGCACCTCTGTTCATGTGATCTCTGACTATGTGCCTTCCACTTTGCCTTCAGGGCGATGTACATTCTGTGTATGTCATCATGATCCTTTGGAATGAGTATTTGGAGCTCCTTTGGGGTAGTTTAGTTGTCTGAACTGTGCAAAAATCTAAATGTTTTTCAGTCTAAGTTATGAACAGAAATGAAGTCATAGTGGCATTCGTCTTATTTAAATCAATCTGTAAAAATAGTAGCTTCAACTCCGCTACCACCACTACTATATTAAACAAACAGGCTTGAAAACGACTTCCTACAGAATGGTCCATTTTAATCTCGGGATTGACCACAGGGAGGCATACATTGCTGATATCATGCAGTGATGGGTACAAATACACATTGTGTCTTCTCAAAATACGCTTGGGCACAACAAATAAAACAAGAAAGGAAGATAACATACATGATGCTTTCTGTGAAATCTTCAGAGAAAAAGAGCATGAAAATATACAATTTGATTAGTGGAAACAAGAGAAAAAAAACCCACACAGTAGTTGATAGGTTTAACATGCTTTTTAGAACTAGAATGTTGAGTAATTTCGGTTAAAATGAAACCAGAAAATGGACTGACATTTTCACAAAGTCAGTTTATGGATACAATAACACTACTTACACACCATGAGACATGATTCCGGTTAAAACAAGCACGAAAGACAACATATGTTTTTGTTTTGTTGTGTTTTGTTTTGGTTTTGGTTTGTTTTCTGTTTGTAAGCAGAATTTGGTGTGTTTCCTGGCCTGAATCCGATTTGCATCGATTTGGTCCGTTTATTATATTATCTACGATCCTGTCTGAAATAATGTTCAGTCCCAAACGATTCCATAATAATTTAATTTTATAAAGGCGATCCTTGTCAAGGTATTCTTTTCGTATTTAACAAACGGTCATTGTACAGATTATTCTGATTGGTCAAAAGCTTTTAATCGTCCAGTGAAGCTTTGCGCAACAGCAACTAATGGAAATGGAAAGAGAGAAGCTTCCTTGCCAAATATCGACATACAAACAATTTGGAATTAGGGAATTGGGTTATAGATGAAAATAAAAATATACATGATGAAACACGGTAGTGCATACACAAATGGAAGTCTAGAAATCCCTGCTGAATTTAGGCCCTGTTTTTCTATGAAACTCGAATATCACAACACTAAAGAATACTTATATTTATTCTGTCATGTGAGTTAAGTTTTGTTTGAACATATTCTACGCTTTATACAAGGTCGCATATTATATTAGATTTAGATTGCTTTTACTTTACCATATGTTACTAATTGAAGGTTTAGGTAGCATACGTTCCCTGTAGCAAAACTTTGAAAGAGATGTTGCCCATCAACAACAAGTTTCTGAAATCTGTGACTGCAATCAATCCACCTGGCAGAGGCCCACTCCTTGTCTCTCACTTTCCTTCAGTGAGTGTAAACTCTAGGATCTAACGTGTTAAATGAGAAGTTGGACTAGTATGATTTGGAAGCGTAGGTGTATGTAAACCGCATGTATACAATACAAGGAACCAATTGGAAAGGGAAAAAAAACTCTTGTTGAGAATGAAGTAAATAAATTACCATTGAGCCAAAAGACCAATGGTTACAAAAAGAAAATGAAAATAAAACTTTGCCAAGGCTGCAAAAATATGAACAAGTTGTGTCCAAGAGGGAACAAACAAGTGCATTGAGGTGAATATTTGTATATAGCTGATGTATATAATTAAACAAACTGTCCATGTTGGAACAAAAAAATAGATTTGTTATGAAAAGTGTTATAATATGTGCTGCACAAATTAACAAATCATTATGACATAATTGTTCTGTCAGTACTGAAATGCACATGTAAATACTTCAGGGCTAATATTACTGGAGAACAAGTAGATATGGCAATGAACATTGTAACATTCTTCAATTATTGTTTAAAGATGGGTAGGTTTGTTATTTTTGCAACTGACTTTTTCTTGGAATGAAGGAAAATATTTGCAAAATATTACGATAATAAAGGTCACAATGAGTACAAAATGCAGTTTTAGCAGGGGCGGGACTCTTTTAACAGGGGCGCTACCCCTTAAAAGGACCCCAGGCCCCCTTCAGATTTTTAGTTTTTCTTACAAAGAACCAAACTCATGTCTGAGTACGGTATATTATATATTAGATTATTTGACAACTGATGCATTTTAAACTCCTAAATTCACAGCAAATGAAACATTCAAATTTAAAGGCACATAATAATATTTCAGGCGACCTGGTAGTTTACAAGCTTAAAGACTTAAAGAGAAAGAGTATCGACGACATGTTTAAAAAATAATTGTTTCTATATGACAAACAAGAGAACATACACAATGTTGAAAAGACAATAGGAATGGAATGTGAAAAGTATATACTTCATAAATTGAAAGAATATGATGAATTGTTTAACACTAATGACCCAACGACAGTCTAACAAGAAATTATAAGGGACCGAGAAGTAGACAAAGTGGGTAAACATTATGTAGAACAATAGGGATTATGATGATGATTGAATTTCTGCGAAATACCTCGCCTTTGGTACAATGTTCGAAATTATCCCATTTGCCAATTCTATCCGATTCTCTGATGCTCAAAGGACGCTTAACAGTCAGAAGGTGTGCACATGGGCCAATTTAAAAATGTCAAAAAGCAATATTGACCGTGAAGAGCAGACAAATTATGATCATGAAATAAACAAACAAACATTTATGTTTATGATAATGGTTGCAATAACTTCTATTGTTTACTTTTTGACATAGTTTATTAACCTTGAACACTATTGGATTATTTGTGTAAAAATGCTAAAAGCAAATGCAGTAATCCCAGAATAAGTATAGAAACAAAGAAAACCAGATCAAAATACTGATGTAACAAAATCCGGTTTATTACATAACCGATTATTCCAGGCAATGCTGAGGATGTTACTCATCCAAACAAATCATTGCCAATTTGACTTCAGCCCGTTTTAAATTTTATTTATTAACTAATCATCTTTATCTCCAGATGCACCCCTAACACGACTTGTTCCTCATTAGCCACCCTGATATGTATATTAAACCGAATCAGTAAAACCAAACATTAATTTCATCTTTGCTACTACAGCCTTGACCATTGCAAGCAATTCCAGTCGGGTATTTTCATGGCTTTTATTGATGTTTAATAGAGCCTTTGGCAGTTGAAACTGTTTGGTTACAGAGACTTTCTTTCATACGATGTTAGTGATCATTACACGTAGTAATTTTAGGGTACAATTAAGAGACTCAATATCAACATGAGCGACGCAGATGGAAACATTATTGAATTCCACTGTTTGCCTGTAGCATATTTTCTTTGTAAAAAGAATAATGCGAAAATATATAGAATGAATGTTGAAACATTTACTACAGGTTCTACTGATTATACATTGGAGATGCTACACAACTGCTAATCTGTACTATTTGTTCCTCTTCCTCTGGATGACCTGTCATAACCGGAAAAGTTATGAATGAATTGTGGAATGTACTTTTGTTATCTAAAATCTAAATTGCATTCCATCCAGTGAAGTATATTTGTCCCACATATATGTCACATATTTGTTGAATGAAAATTGTGTCGCAAACCTCTGCGAACACCATAAGTTTAGTCTTTTTCAACCTTAATTGTTCCTACTCTACTCATCCAGAGATACGACACTTGACCTAAGGTACACTGAAATCCAGATGGAATGCGTATATACCTTTGCATATTCCAGCCTATATTTAATTTTTGTGATGCACTATTAGAATTGTATTTTATTATACACACAAACCACAAGAAACAAAATACAGAACTTGCTGATAATTGTTAAATTATACAACTTATCAACCTTCAGGCATTATATACATCGAGTTGTTTTACACTGTCATCAATCTTTCTGTGTTATAATAACTTCTGTGGCTTATGTAATACAATATAGCATTATGGTACAGATATGTTTCTTCCAAAGACGTTTGTTGTTGTGATGACATCAGTGTAAACCAATCTTTCATTCCAATGTAATAGTAGATTAGTCAAGGTTTTAGAACCAACACTTAAAGAAAACCTTTGACTTTCTCTATGACATTTATTTTGATTGGTACAATGTTGCTTCTATCAGGTGTGTTGTCGTTTTCATTTCACTTTAGCATAAACGTCTCTTCGAGACAAGCCTTGCTGCTTAGCATCAACGGTTTCCACTTGCAGTAGTTCATAAACATTTACAGAGACATAACATTAAAATTTTGGACTATTTTCTATTTTCCCTGAATATGTATTAAACCTATGACTGTCTCTGTCCAATCTGCTCTTTGATGGTCTATAATGAGTTTGGTTGGAATTATATATATATATATATATGATTCGCTAGTGCACAGTAAATATTTGTCTCTTCTGTATTTGTAAGTTGTCACGTGCATTCATATTCTTAACCCATTTATGCAATTCTCTGTATGACAATCCTCTGAGCAGATGATGCTTACATATGTAAAATAGATATTTAATTCTGTTGAACATCAATATGGTATTTTTTCTTATCTTCTGTCTGAAGTTGATACGGAAGAAGTGAGATAAATGTTCAAGTATAGTATTAATTTCACAACTGTTTATTAATTAGTAGGCCTTGTTCTGTAGCAAAAATTATATGTGCTCAACATTTTCATAGTCTTTGGTAGGTCTCTTCATACATCTGATAGCCTAAGTTAGCTACACTTTTACACAAAATACAATTTCTTTTTAAATGATGATTTTACTCATCTAAATTTTTCTGACTTTCTTTGAAATTAGAAAAAAAAATGTTTTGATGTCTTCCTCATCGACTTATGCAAATAACATTATTTTAAATATATGTTTCCATACTATACATGTTTGTTGGTTGGATGAAAGGGGAAAACATATCAATATTCTTTGTATTTGTTTGTGTGGAAAGATAGTAAGAAAAGAAATAGCCATCAGACGAAGGGCTGATCCATGACAAAATAAAGCTACTGCCAATGTAAACTTCATCCAATGACCTTGACGCTGCGCCAATCAGCACCAAAATTGTTAGGCTTCTGCGTGTACCCATGAGTAAAGCGCATATGATGATTGAGGAAAAACGGAAACAACCATGTCTAATATTGAAGAACAGACAATATCAATATATCCTCGCCAAAGTATATGTAAACAGTAAATACATTAATTTACATTTCCGTCATTTTGTTTTAGCAATTCAGATTCTATTCAACAATTTAAGTAAAATAACTGAAACAAATCACTTGAGTTGCATGATATTAAAATTAGATGCCAGACAATGAATATATATATATATATATATATATATATATATCACCATTCTAAATACACACACTTTTTATGATCCTCTTTTCGTCCTTATTTTGCTTCTTACAAATCTGATGGGGATGCTTACTTTTAATGTATTTTGCCTGACTGATGATATTTTTTAATCCGCTTCCATCTACATATTGAGCTGATAAAATTGTTCTTGCTTTACAATGTTCTCTGTATTAAAGTATTTTGTTGTCTTTAATTTCTGTCATCGCTTTAGCAAATGTTTAATACATTCATTAGAAGAACAATCAACATTTGTATCTCCAGTTATCTGTCTTTCTTTTGCGTTTTTATCAAGTCATGTGTTGTGATCGTTTTTCTTTTCTTCTTTTCTCCTTAAGTGTTATAATAAGTGTACGAAATACGATGATAACAGAGTTCCTACCTTTATGTTGTGGTAATTCGTTCATTTCTTATTGACTCTTTTGAGACTCTTGGATGGTATGTTGTTTCTCATTCAATCATCTTCTCTCGTGAGATTCAATGAATTTCTCTTGCAGTCTTTCCCCGAATGCATTGGTTAATTGGTCATTGCCACTGTTACTCCCATTAAGATTAATACAGTCTTCTTTTGTAATTACTTATTAAACTTTAGTTATTATATTTAATTTTTGCGTATTTAAACATATTTTTTAAATATTCAGATACCTTGCTGGTTCTTGGTTCTCGGGAAGTAATCATTTATAGGGTATGAAATTAAAGAAGATTATGATGGCAAATGACTCCTGAAAATACAATAAGTCAGTTTTAGTTTCTGCACAACACTTGAAAAGTATCATCTCTTGTTTACCATGCAAAAAAGTGTAAGCAGTGCTATCTCTTCTTGCCAATACAGCACATATCATCGATATTAAAATTATATTATGGAGAAATTTGCTCTTGAGTCATACACAAGTCTTGTGTTCCATGCAAAATGAAGCTGACCACGATTGTCTCTGCATTCCCATAGAGACTTGATGTATGTAAAATCACATTCCAACGGTATGTATATTCTATTTGTAGACTGATTTAATACTTCACAACAAGTTTTGGGATGACTCTGCTATGCAGTATTTTACTAACACATTGTCAAATATTCAAGGCTATATCGTGATTTTATATATTTCTGTTTTATATAATATTTAAATCACTAGTTATCTTTCTCAGAAATTATCTCCATCAGTCAAAACGTTTGAACATTATATCACAAAGTGAGAATTATACAGTGGAAAAAAAACAACTATATTACACAATGCAAAACTTTATCAGTGTACAAAAAGGTTCATACGCAATTCTATAGCAATAATTTTATTTTTGAGCACGGGCTGACCTGGATGTGTATCTAATCCGAAGCCCTTTGATTATGAGTCCAATGCTCTACCGAGTGACATACAGATACTTCATGCAAAACGAAAAAGCAAATTATTATCAAATACATTGTATTTTTTCACAGAAGATGTAAATACATTAATTATGTAGAATATGTATGCGTCTTCCATTCTCTCGAGCAATATTATAACCGAAACATTAGGTTTCAAACAAATTACATATATGTTTTGAAATGAGTATCAAGGTTGTTATACTATTCTCGTGTAGCGACATGTATAGTTTTTCCCTTCTTTCTTGTTGCTTCTTTGCTAATGGTGATGTTGCTAATGTGTCATTTTTATGTTACCATCAAAGATCGGCATTGGACGGGAGGATGAATCATATTTATGTCAACTCTAACACTGATGGGAAAGAAGAAGACAATGCATATGAAGGCTTGCAGATGACAACCGTGGATACGTTTCCATATTCTGAACTAAATGGTATGGTATATTGGCAGCATGTCAGATAAAATGTAAGCAACTGCTCCTGTTTCAGTCTTTGAAATCAAAGTCATTCAATTAAATCAAAACACATATGTAATTTACCAGCATAATCCGCTTAATGCTTGATATTTAGGCTGAGCACTGCAGAATTAATATTGAATATGATTATGCTTTGACAAGCATAAGAACATAATTAGTTATTTGATCAAATTGAAATTTGAAATAAAATTAGTTTGAAATGTGTTTTATTACAATTAAAGCTTTGTATTTGTTAGATATGTAATGCTCTCCAAAAGATTGGCATTGCTTTTGTATGGACTTCAAATTGAGTGACTACCTCCATCCTGCTCCTAACCCGACTTGCCTATTCTGTTTTTTGTTTGCATCAGTAATGCACATCAATCCAGCTTGTAACATGTTTATATAAAATGAATTATTATGCATGCACATTTCTGATGCGCAGTTTAGCTTTGACATCATTTAATGTATGTCGTATTTCATATGTATGTGAATTTGAAGACATCGGAATAGCTTGTGCTTGTTACTTATAATAAAAGTCAGTTAAAGCGGCATTCCCTCACACAATCATACTATTGGTCTAAAATTGGTTCTCCGAAGGAATTCAACTCTAAAGTATGTTTTCCAGAGTAGTTGCTTTGTTGCAACATGTACAAGTGGTCCTTTTCAATGACAGTAAATACAATCATATAAATAAACGAGCTTTAAATAAAATAGATGACGTTTAAAAGTAAATTTTGGATCAAACAAAGATACAAGTATCATATTCGTCATTATCATCATCATCAGTTTAGAAAAACAACACAAATAATATTAAAAATCTGAGCAAAGAAAAGAAACCTAAATTCGGCAAGTAAAGTCTTCGTTCAAAAAATTAAAGGATACATATGCAATGCATGTATATCTATGGATTTCACTATTATTATAAAACTTCATTAAGATTGGTACCAGGTGACATTAAATGACAGGAGAAGAAGAAGAAAAGAAGAAGAAGAAGAGGAGGGGGAGGATGCATCGCATATGTATTTCTGGCTTTGATTGAACGGTTCAAGTTTGGAGAAACTGATGAGGTTTAGAGTTGAATTTGTGAACAAACTGAGATAGATAGATTCATTTTTAACATCAGCACACAATCAAAGAACATGCACTAGATTTAGAACACGCTTTTGCTCATGTCAGAGAAAATAAGTAAAATGTTGTAAAATGTGTATTTTCTCATTACTTCCCAAGTCTGAAGTACTAGTGTATTTGCAACCTTACCAGCTTTGCGATACAGGGGTTTTCCACAAATCGGATGAATCTTAGGAAAATGGAAGATTATGATCAATCAAGTAGCAATTGATTGTGGGATGTGTTCAAATTTGCGCATCAATAGATCGATTAATTTACCAATTCCTACATTCCTTTTTTTTTTTTTTGGTTATTTGCATGAGATGTAGCTTCATGGTTTGTGCGATTAAGCTGTTTTGGGTTGATATTAGTAAAGGTCAAACAATATTCAGTATCCAAAATGTCTATCTGATATACCATATTCCAATGGTGCATTGCCATGCGACTGATCTTAATTCCAGTTTTTATGTTTTTGATGTAAGCCTTTGCTCATATGCAGTTTTTAAAAATAATAATGGCAAACATGATACGCTCTTATTCAGTCTCACGTTTTTACATATTATTTTGGAATCAGATTATACCATTTGTCTAATCAAAAGCACATTTTACTTTGCGCAGATAATGCATAATTCATTTATCTAGAATATATGTGACATGTTTATTAAGCTTATACCTGATGAAACAAAACCTGCCGAAAACATATGTATCACCTCGCAAACTACTTGCATGTGTCATTGTTATCTAACTGTGTTTAAAAACAGTTTGAAAAATTAAAAAAATAATTTAGATACAGTAAATGCGATTTTGATGCAATACGACTAACATAGCTTTGCTGATCCTCTCCATTCAGAAATCAAATTATTTATGGTACCTTCCGGAGACAAACAGCCTTGCTGATTGTCGAGAGATTCAATGACAAGTTACAAATATGCCCGGATGTTGCGCACAGGATGACAACAATTTCAGGACAAGTAGTTGCTCCATCTACAGTTTGCATATCGCGATGTAGCCATGGATTCGAACAGATTTTCTCTGTTTTATCTACTTTGTGGAAGACATGTACACGGACAGGTTGCCATACATAAGAAACGAGAAGAAAGAATAAACAGAGGGAATAATATGCTCAAAAGGCCAGAAAAAAAGAATATTCCAAGTCAGATAGAAAGCACTGATCTTGCTCTCCACTGGCAGCAGCAAACTACTTGCTCAACAGAAGAGCATGTATTAAGTTGTAAGCGAAAGAATATCCGTCGACTATACAGTTTTGCAATGGCTAGATACAATGCACAACATCAACATGTTGAAATCATTTTTGATCCCCAAAATCTTAAAGAAGCAGCACAAGAGAAGATTACTATATGTCATGATGTTCTCTGTACCAAAAACACTATCCAATGCCAACATTTTGACAAACTAGATTTTTTAATAATTCTTCCTGCAAACCGAACCAGTAATAGGGGATATTGATGCCGTTTTGGCACACACATTCTAAGATGGAATACATCTTACTGTAAGAACTGTTAGCCACACTTTGTTTCTATATCCAGCAATTGAATGGGCAGTGAAAGCATTACGTGACTATTTGCTAAGAAAAGTATTCGTGATTACAACAGAATATTGTACTTATCAATGGATGCAGTAAATGAAATTACTAAACCAATGGTTATTTCTTTAGAGCCTATCTCTTTTTGAATTAGATATATTGCTCGTAGGAAAAACGATATGACCAATGAGCTGTCTCAGATGTATGGTCGTGGGAGAGAAAGCACCTGGTCATGTTAGGGGTCAGACATGCACTTGGATTTTCAGTCTTGTAGTTCAAGTTCGAGTAGAGTCATATTTAAGTACTGGTTCACTGAAGGGTTAGTTAGTACTCTGACATCGGTTTTCTCACAAGACGAAATAAAATATAGAGCGATCGTATATATCATCTGTTAGTTCCTATACGAAGATGGTTTGATGTGTTATGTGTAAAATGGAATTTTCGTAGACAACATTCTTCTGCGAGCTTGACATATTTTGGAAAAGTAAACTATGTTCAGTACCTCCAGTTTTCTTCAATGAAGCCTTTCTTCGAAAAGAAACAGATTCGCAACGCAAAATCTAATTTTCTCCGATTCTTATTTACCTGATGTAATAGTAAATTTGTATGTTGCGTACAATAATGACTCATACTGCTTTAAAATCCTTTCTTCTCCTTTATATTAGACGGCTTCTTCGAATTAGTTGTCTTGAATCTCAAAGCTGTAATTGTATTTCCTTTCATTCAGTTTTGGGTGCTGTAAATGGCTGATAATTTTAAGCTGCCGCTCTTTTCGGGAATTGTAGATATTTTCAGGCGCTCTACTTGTTTCTTGTAATGCAGCCGTATAATCAGTATATGATGAGTAGAATGAAATAAATATATTACCTCCACAACAAACAATTTTAGATTCACAAAAGATTATAAATGTGTAGTGCTTTTAAGCACAACTAACGCCCCACCCGACTTGCCTCAAAGTACTTTACATTATGCATTTTTGAAAGGCATAAGAGCAATAAATTCGTCTACACCAACATGATTATCTGATAAATTTTAGAACCAACAGTTATGACAAATATTTGGTCAAACAACAATAAAACCAAACAATTATTATTTAATTTTATTGCCACCATCATCGCAATTTTTGCTATAGCAATCGTTTGGAAGAAGACATTAAAATGATAACAAGTAAATAATAATAATGAAAATGTAAACCTTTTTTGAAATTAAATAATGGATGTAAGATTTAGGAAATAGAAAGCATTACTCATTATCCTTGTCCTGTAGTAAAAACTCATTGTATCGCTTCAGTTAGCCGCAGCGTTTCCCATATAATTACAGAGATGAAAATCTACTACCAAGAAAATAATTCTTTCAATACAAACCATTACACACTTTTCATAATTGCAGTTTAAGATAATTATTTTAACTAACACATAGCACAGGGTGGCATGATGGTTTTACAGCATCAACTTAACTGGGCATTGTAGATGAAAACAGACAACAGCTGGTAGCATTTACAGATCAAAGAAGACAGTTCATCATATTTGATAATAAATCCTGTGTTTATTTTCAAATACGATGATTATTGTCCAAATATTCAATGCCTTTGCTGAGTGGAGAAACAATTAATGTAAATAATAATAGTAACATTGATAACAAAGCAATTTAACAACAACTATAAAGGCTTTAGCACTCAGACTCATTATGAGAGGAAATACATTAACGGACACAATCAAGTAGCTTTAATTAGTAATAGCCATCATTGTAAATTTTTGCAACATGTAACTGTTGATGAAAAAGGGTGTAATTGATGAGTAAATTCATGATAGGGGACTTTGGTTTAGTAAGATCAACAAAACAACTTTTCCTAAAAATAATTTTCAATACAATGAACACATCAGTTAAGTTTTGCAAGGTTAAATAAAAGTATAAGCTCATATGTGAGTTGTATATTTGGTACTCAAAGTCGAAACGTAACACCTGTTGCACAGTTTTTATCAACTGTTCACGATTCATTAAAACAGATTACGTTTAGGCGAGCAAGGTTATGACTAACATGCAAACTTTACGATACAAATTGAGAAGTATATTTGGGATTCCAACGTTAAACTAGATTATATTGCTTGCGGTGATGGTATGTTACTAGATATATGGTTATGAAAACGAGTGAGGTTGCTTGATAATATCCTTAACACAAATCGTGTATAGCTCTAAACTAGGACTGATGACAGCTATATATACCGACGTTATAAATAACTGTGATTCCAGCAGCTGACAAGCTGTATGTAACTTTATGGCAAGATAAACGCATTCAAATTAAAGAAGTGAACATGGGTAAGAACTATGTAAACAGCGGGGACATATTTGGGAACAGTCTTAAATTTGCAATTGCACATGATTTCAAAGACAAATGCCATGAATCCAACACACATTCGTTTATATTATTTTCTTCAGGGGTTTAATTTCCTTTGTGAAATACGCTGGACATCCCAACCCTTCTAGTTGCCGTCTCCATATTCTGGTCAAAACAACAAACAATAGCGCAAGTAATGCTAGAGCAAGTAAAATGATACTATTAGGTAAGAAAGAGACAAGCTCACCAGCAGTTTTTAAAAGCCAACTTATTACACTACCAATAATTCCAGGCAATACTCAAGCTACATTGTTTGGTTACTTTAAATGAATAATTGTGAATATGTTGAAGACATATTTGTGTCAAACAAAATTATCTTAGAGAGCACGTTTAGGAGAAATAGTGCAGATGGAGGAGCAGGAGTTGGAAAAACACTCCATTTTACAAAATATTCTGTAGACAGAGCAAGAGTTGTTATTGTTTTTGAATAGGTGCAATATTAGTAATGATTGTTTCAACTATTTCTTTAAAAGATCATTTTCGAATTCCATCTAATGGTAACAATTACATATCGTTTCATTTTTCCTTCAGTGTGAATTCTAATGTTGCACTCTATATCTGTTAAATGTCCAATACTTTTTTTTTTAAATTTTACTATTTCAATACATTCCAAGTGTTCTTGAAATACATCTGTTTTGTTTGGGTCTATTTCTCTGGTGATACCTTTTTTTTTTTTTTTTTTTTGAACTACCTCTTTTTCAATGCCACATTTCGGTGAATACATTTTGAATTTACAACTTCCTAAGTATTGACATATCCTCTTAATTCTCTTTATCTTGCTGAGTCAACATTTTTGCTCTGGAGATTGAAGTTCTCCTCTTTAAATTCTTCTGTAGCAATATTTCATGAACACTCAGCTTGTATTACTTGTTGGTCAAATGGTTCATTTGTGTTGATCTTTTGATCTCCATTTCCTCAGGATTTTTATTGGTTGTACTTTAGCAAAGGTTTGTGCTTCAATGTAGGAAAAACAGTTTTAGTACGGATGGTTAACAAATATTTGTTAATATCAATACTTCTGTAGATATTGTCAAATTATTGAATTTTACAAAACAATATCTCATGTAATTTTCAGGTAATCCGGGATCTTTTTCAGGCTTATCAAGATCTGCCAATTTAAGACTAATGACCAGGTAGATATCAAACTTAAAAATAATATTATCTTTCAAGGCAGATATAAATAAGGGAGGACTCACTTTTCCTGAAAGTGAAGCACACAAGCAACAATGAAAAATAACTATAACACATGGAACACATAAATGGAGAACTGGTCAAATTTTAACTGACAAAGAGTTGGACAAAATGGACAGAAAAGCAAATATATAAATATCCAAGTCGATTTTCAGTTGTTGTGATAATAGCGGCATTATCATTATTGAAACATTTTACCACCTAATGATTTGAAGAAATTACAGACATACTTGAAAGAAAATTAAATTATATTAAATTGGATGTTTTAATCGATTTGTATCAAGTTGGGTTACCTCTATCAGCAACAATTGTTAGTCTGATAAGATTAAAGCACGTTAACTTGAAGAAAACAGGAGAGGGAACAGAAAACAAAAACATAATCAAAAGCTAATGCTAACCAAATGTGTACTATACTATTTCTAATAGAAACGTTATTTGTCCTTTGACAACATTTATAACAACTGTTATTATCACTGTGTTAACTGCCTGTTAACGCAGCAAAGTTGACAAGGGAATGAATACAGTTGAGATGTTTTTTTGTATTTCCTTATAAAGGCACGGTAATATGTGGTCTCTTTAACACAATAATTCTTATTTTCGCTGACCTTTTGCAACTAGAAATTAATAATTTGTGTCTGTGGGAAGTGTGTACATTGTCTCTCTCAAATTTATATGTATTAAAAAGGCAGATACTATTCAAGAATTGTTAGAGATTTTTAAGTGTTGTTTTTATTTGCTTTTTAACATTATACTGTAATTAGCAATTACTACACTAATATCATATATATTACAACTCTACATAGTAACAATGAACTTGCCATTAAGTAGTTAATTGTGAACAGTGATAGTGCAACTTGAATAATAAACTTTATTGCTTTGTCAAATTTAAAAATTGTTTGGTGAACATATTGTATTGTTTTTTTAAATATCTTTATCATAAGAAAACTGTAACCAGTCATAAGTGTTTAACTTAGAGATACACGATAGATTGTGTTGATCATTGTTTCATTTTTTTCAATATTTGCTTTTAGTTGCCATTTATTTGCATCTTTTCAACTTTTTTTCTTTATTGTGTTCTACTTGGAAAATACATGATGTAGCCATTTACTTCTTTGTGACAATAGAGAGAAACAAACCAACGACTAATTTAGCTGCCACTTTAATGTGCAAGTGCAAATCAGAACTTAATCGATGATTTTGCCTCCATATCTTACTCGAACTAAATACAATGAAGTGCCACCTAAGAAAATGACATAAGAAAACAAAAATGAAAAAGATTAAGACTTTAATGGCAACTTTATCATTTCTTCTGTTTTCATCAAAGAGCTCACTACGACGTAATAGACAAACATTCAAGTTGTTACAATTGTTGTGAAGGTGAAAATGCAAAGATTGTAAAGTATCCAGCATATAACTTTTAGCATTATTTTTCATTCTTTGTTTTTGCTCTGCTGGTTCTTGAATTTAATGTGTTTTCATCTTATCAAACTAGCACTTAGTGTTTATATAAGTACTGCTAACTGAAATGACAACAATTCAGTAAAGTATACTGATACCAATATATGTCATGGATTTTATCTTAACTCGGACATTTATTCAAATCATCAACTTTTAGAAATTTAGTAAAGTGCTGCCACTACGATATCAGCATCTGACAATGGCTAGGCGGATGTGTTTTCTCGTAAATTCTTTTCAACTCCTTGTCAGAGTTTTACCAGCTAAGTCTGTGTAGGATCCAATTCTATACACTTATTTATCTTTCTCGTTTGCATTCGTCAATTTTAGGGTAAGTGAGGCCACTGTTATTGTTCTCTTACATAAGATATTTCTTTCCAAAGTTCTTTGTCTACGTTTAAATACTGTGAAAAGGCTATAAGGTGGAGATTCGTTGATAGATTGTGGAATACCTGAAGATTACACAAGCAATTAATGTTGAAAGCATTCAATCATTGCTAAATATTAAACCATACCTGGAATAAATCTCATCTATCAAAAAGGTTATACATCGTCTCAACATAATCTTTAATCGGAATTAATAAAAACAAATACAAAAATGCGGTTATAGGTGGCTACAAAATAGACGATCAACAATATCAGTTATTGATAAATGATTTTGCAATTGAAGATAACACATTATATTTTAATGACCCAGAAAGAATAAAGTAAGAATATCACAGGTAAAGAAACCAGGAAATTTTACATTGATGGAATACTAATAGCTGGATCCGCAAATAAACAGACGGTAGCTCAAACTTAACAGGTAAAAGAAGAGACAAACATTTTTTTTCCTCTTCTTAAAATGTATTGTTTTATTAACTCTGCTTATGTAAATAATGTGCTTCCTGCATTAAAAAAGTGGATGAAACACAACACAAACAATCGCTAGAACAAACATCATCAGACGACAAATACAAATTCCCGAGCAAAATGAGATGCAAACAGTCAGCACAAATACACTTATTTACAAGAGTGATAGAGAAGCTGAGGCTTTATTCAATAAATGATTTCAGAAAAGACTTCCAAGGAGAGCAAAGATTAATTACTCAGTAAAAAAAGAAAGATAATTAAGGGGTTATGTAATTGCAGTGGACGTTGTAATTTCAAAAGTATCGTCTCTGAAATTAGAGATTGAAAACTATGACAATCAGAGTACATCAATAAATGGATCAGCAAAGAAACCAACCAAAATTGAAAATCTGTATCGCAACAGCAATGGAAATGTGCCAAAAGCATTAATCACACATGCTTGGACATTTAACAGATCTTGAACGAAAATTCAAGGAAGACTAACCATTATGTGAACCGTTAAAAAGGCCTTAATAAGGTGTAACACTTTTAGCCATTATTACAACTATTGGTGTGATTCCAACAACGTTTGCTCTGTCTAAAGCAAAAATGGTAAATGACGGGTATTTTTTAAACTACTGACCACCTACTCCGATTACTGCTTCAACTGCTGCTCCACGTGCACCTACCCCTGTTAATGCAATTAAGTCATGAGCAAGGAAGTAAGTCATGCCAGTGTGTTCATTCACATTAATATTGCCACTACAAAAATTATAATTCCATTTTGTTGTGCTGAAACTAAATCTACTGTATCACGAATGCATTCATGAATTATTTTCCTTTTCTCGTTCCTTACATCTTTTGATAATTTAAATGATCACTAATATTATTCATTAATAGCTATTTGGTTCATTGTGTTCATACATCTCTAACCATCATGAGGAAGAATGTTAAAGTGACTATCAATTATTTCAAATTGTTTTAGTTTTATGCTGATATTCATTGTCCAATGAATTAAATAGTTGCTCATAGCGCAAACGTATTACAATTTCTGGCCAGTACTGTTTTGACTTGAAAATATAGATGGCATTAATAAGAAGGATTGCACTAACTTTGCTCTACTCTGTAATATGCTAACCCATCCAGCTGTTGCCATTCACTCTGATCCTGCCAAAAAGCATATGTCACCCCATGTTCTGCATCTTTGAACAAACTTTGATGTCACCCTGTGTTATGTTTCTTTTAACAAAATTATCACAATTAAATCTTTAAAAAAAAGTTATCGAAAGTAATTGATGGTGTGCAAGTCATATTAACTTTTTAAATGTAAAACAAACCCATTCTCTTTACTGTGGAATGCCTTGGGCAATTAAAATTTACAGGTGAGTTACAGGACAAGGTACGTAGCATTGCTTCTTATTTCTGAAGTCCAGTATTTAATTATCAGAAATCATTGAAGCTTAATATTTGTTTTCTTATTTGAATATTTTGATTATATTGCTCTTTCTATCTGAGCATTTTTGGTCATCTTACAAATCTCGTTATGGTCCCGAGTGAATTCTATTTAGAAACACATTCAAATAATCCCTTTTAAATATGTATGTGATTTTCAAGAATAAGTTTTCGTTTTCTTATGTTCTTTTTAATTATGCAGATTGTGATGGTGGTGGCCAGGAAAATAAGGTTTTGATTTTCCTTTGCTTGACTTAATATTTTACATAACGTATGGTTCTAAAAGTGTAATGGATTGCCACCGTGGTCTTGAGCAAAATGTTTTGTTGATATTTTTAGAACTTAAGAAAACATATATTTAAGAGTTTCAAAACTCACTCTTTTAGGTCGTTAGTTGTGCCTCACGGTATTATGAAATTTTGCAGCATTACCAATTTTTATAGAAGTGGTTAAAATATATCGTATACATTTTTCTAATGGCTCTATAATGTAGTAAATTATTTAAGCATACCCTGGTTCCCATTGGTTGTGTCAAAGCCTATCCTTATAATGAGAACCTCATTCTGCAGTTTGTTTTGGAGACATTAGACAGCTCAGCTGAGGAAATAGATAAATACAACCTAGTTGTTACCAAATAATGATGTTATACGAGTAATCCATGAATGATTATATGAGGACCTTCTAGCAAATTCCATATTATTTGTGACATTTGACTTATTGACTCGCATATCGCTTATACTCTTTGATTTAACCTCCTTCATATTAAGATTTAGGGTAAATTTAGGCTGATTTTATGATATTGAATATTATGTTTCTTTTTCTAACATCGTTCTTCTTGATCTGTTTGAACTGCATAAACGTCCCGTACATTTTTTGTTTTTCCTACGGAAAACTGCGTCATAATAACGCAGTTATATGTCAGTAGTTTTTATTATAAGTGGTGATCAGAGAAACAGTATGATTACATATTTGGCAGGAATAAAGGTATCTTTTCTACCTAAGAAAATCTTGTGCCAATCTGAGTCTGGATCAAAATCAATCGTTTTTTGACTGAAACTGTTGTAGTTCTTTGTTGCTTGTACAAGTAGACCGGTTATTCATGCTGATATACCCAAACAGGGATGACCTGTGAGTTTCAATTGCAACCTCTCTGATAGTTCCTTAAGCGGACAAAACCTGGGAAGTTGAGTTGAACACTTCAGTGAATCGCCAGACTAGGTGTTACCTCTTAGATAGATTAGAAACGTAAATTTCCATCACACTGAATTTGAACTGCTACACTGGCAAGATATCAATATATCCTTGTATGTAGGAATACGTTTTGAGTATAGTCGTTCGTCAATGTTTGGGACTTCTCATATTGTTTCGGTTCATGGTATTAATCTTAAATCCATGTCGTTCTTTTTTTATCTACACCTACATTGTTCTAATGTTAATGCGAGTGGTGTTGAATTTGCATTGTTGCACTGGAAATATATAAATATGGTCGTTTACTTTAATGTTAATTTGCCTTTCACAACTGAAGACATTGCTAAGTGCTTATACGTATGTGACATAACAGTTTATATTTAAAACTTGTTTTGCATAAAGTTTTAATTGTTGAAAAAGATTTAGCATCAGTTTTTAAAATTGTACTATGGACAACACCATATGTAGAATCATCATGTTTGTTATATAATCATATATTTGTTTTACAATAATAACCCTCCATTATTGATAAAGAATATATGTTATTGATACAAGTTTAGTATTAATTATGCTAAATATCAACATTCTACATAACTAATGATGTGATT
Organism: Margaritifera margaritifera; assembly: GCA_029931535.1. Lineage (NCBI taxonomy): Eukaryota > Metazoa > Mollusca > Bivalvia > Unionida > Margaritiferidae > Margaritifera > Margaritifera margaritifera. Next base: position 272,434 of record JAQPZY010000851.1, on the reverse strand, counting down.
AAGAAAAAAACGAAACACAATTTTTTAAGAAGAATTTATTTTTTCCATAAATAAATTATATGTTTTTCAAGCTGTATTCAAAGATATTGCACCGATATACTCTTTTGTATTTTAAAGGCGAAACATTGGGAGAAAGAAAATATTCTAATCCAGGGTACATTTCTGTTCTACATATTTTCTTGTATCTATCTATCTATCTATCTATCTATCTATCGATTGATCGATCTATCTATGATTTTATTCAGTAACATATTTATCATACTTATGGGAAAAGACAAACCAGTCTTTGTCCACAGGAGACTTCTGTATGCAGGTTAATCTTCGAAGCTTGGTTTTTAAACAAATGTCATGCACATAATACAAGTATCTTTAGTATTGTTATTACAATTATTACTTATATTATTATTATTATTATTATTATTATTATTATTTGTCAACAGATTTAATTTAGTGCAGTATTTAACACAATCATAAAATTTATATATACATGTATATGTTTTTTGCTCCCAAAAAAAGTGTGTTCCACAAAAGATTACTGTATCACGCACATTTTAATAAATCCCATAAATTAAATAATTCCTGATGCTAAAATATCATTGATCTTTTGTTGTTCACCGTGACAGAGCACTAATTTCACTACTAATTGACTTCTTGCATATGACTGTGAAACAGTGGACATACTTTTTGTTTTACCAACGTGCATAATAGGGCTTCGTAGCATGTGTTTTAACTTAAAAACAATATCTGTATTAACCATTTGCTCAGCTCAATGAGATCAACAGAGTTGGCAATTGTGACAGGCCTGTGATCAATAGGAAATAAAAAAGCTTAATGTGGCTGTTGTTTTTAACACATGAACCGAAAATTCACCCGCCTTGACAGACCAGTTTTGTAAATACTAAATGACCCATGACCCTTATGAAATGGAACGAATTTGTATCTCTCCTGATAGATTCACTTTTTCACCAAACGTAAAATAAATATAATTTCATCAATAGCTGTCACACTGTCACAGAAGGTGACTCTCATTTCTGCTGCAACTACACGACTACTTTTCACATCATCCGGCAAATGAATTACTTTGACTCTCCCTCTCTCTTATGATAAAAACAGCATCGCTTTGGAATTTGACATATTGACATGTGTGAGTGGAGTACGGTACAAGTGAGGTAAGAAATGCTTACACATCGACTCATCTGCTAATACTTTATCTTGTAATGAAAGAAAAAAATATCCAGGTCAGAAAGAAAATCCAGCTCCTGCTCATGTAGAATCCTATCTCCCACTGCAATATATAGATGCTTGGTCCCTAACTTTAAGCATGCAGTAGGCCCTATTGCGGCATACTTTAACTGGCTCAAAGTTGTTTATATTCATCCTCGTAAGCACGTGCTGTTGTTAACAATGTGTAACACCATTGCTGTTTAAGACTAAGCACGTGGTTCACATTTCGGTGTTAATTCAGTTTTTCTGATTCTAACTTTATTTTAAATAACAGTGGTTGTCATTTGGAATGTATCTGTCCATATCTCAGATCATTCATTTTCCTTTGTAACATTCTAATAAATGTATGCTCTTCAAGGGATGCCAAAAGACGTTCTTCTTGTCAATTCAATGAGCAGATTAAATAAGATTTCCTTGAATGAAGTAAAAAACATGCATTTCCGAAAGTGTCAATGATCTTATTTCTACTAATCAGGACGCAAAACTCGTGGCTATATTGTTTATACCTAATTGGGAATACACATGAATTTTTCACATCGGCAATACATTAGGACCTGTCTTGGAAAGGTCGCCGCTTCTGCTAAAAATATGGTCTTCCATGACAGGTTGTCTCTCATAGCAGGTCATAATGTTATATGATCAATACAATTGTGCATGAAGAATCGGGTATCTCAATACAGGTGGTTTTTATGACCATGGTCTTTCAAGACATGTTTTAATGTCATTACAAAAACATATTGCAGTAGAATCAAATAAACCTTTTCTAAACACACATATATTGAATATACACTGTTTTCAAATTATATTTTTGTATTGTCCAAATGTATAATCGACATACAAATGTTTTATTATTCAAATGGTATCCTTCAAATGGTATTCAATTGTCAATCATTGTTTATGCCTCAGTTTTTCCATGCGTGGTCTTCATGCATTGGCTACTCAGATGTGAATCAGCAATTTCGATCATCCCCTCAATGATGTAGGGTAGTTGTAAAAGACGTGCCGCATGAGGCATGGTGGTGATTTGTCGGTATTTACGCCTTCACTGCAGAGCGTTATCACAGAGTGACCTTGAAGGTCATTAAATGCACCCTTATATTAATTTATGTTTTTGATTCATTAACATATTTATCATACATATAAAATTATGTAAATACAAACGTACATCAAAACTGAACTCATTCAAACACAGTTATGTGTCCAATCCGATGGAATTTAGATTTTTGACAGAACGGAATTCTGAGAGTATTTATACAACTTCTTGCTCTGAAGAGCTTTAATATTCCCTGCCCACTTATATTTAGTAGCATATCAGATAAAGTGTTGATTTTGTATTCAGCAAAGCTATCATTAATGTCACAGGATGAAGCCGGGTTGGGACTGGATTAGTGAAGACACCAAAAGCAACTGTGTTAATAAGATGTTTATTTATAAACGCAATTTAAAGATGAACAAATCTGACACCATTATAACAAAAAGATAAAGAAAATCATAAAGTTCCTAACATGGAACTATCAACAACAAGTAACTCAACGTGAAAAATCAAAGATGAATTTAACGAATGGAATTTTAAACAAACGTGAATAGCATCCTATCACCAATCAACAAATAAGAGTATATGATCTACACCCCAATATAAACAAGGTCTTATTAAGTACCAAGGGTGACCAAAGCATGTGATTTATGCACTTATCAATATGAGAAGTCATCAGTTTATCTATTCATCAAGCGATATTGGAATATGTATGAATTTATGAATATATCGTTCATATAACGAAAATGAAATGGGAATGCATGAAATTATGAATCTATCACACATATAGCGACATTGAAATGGGAATGAATGTAATTTTGCACAGATAGCAATATTGAGATAACAATAAAATGGAACACGCAATAAATATAACTATCGTGGCGCCCGTTTGACGACCAAGATGTATCTCCGGTTCCACCCGCTCTAGTCCATGGTCAAGGAGCCACCACGCATGGTCCACCCCTCCCAGTCTGTTGAAGGATCCCTCGAGAGCCTTCACATTAACACAGACCCGTTGGTCGAGAAGCCTTGGTCCCTCACATCGAGAAAACCAGTACACTCTTCCGAAACGTCACCAGACACAGCGTACACGTCACACGAAACCACACAGAGTTCTGTGACTTCTCATCACCAAACCATACATAAGGAACAGCTAAAAGTATAACAACTAAACCGTGTAGTACATATGACACGGTTAGTACTTTTGTATTGATATATGTTGCGCATGCGCGCACATGAATTACGTCTCGTTACACATTACATTAATCATTCAATGCATGCCGCGTATAATTAAATAATACCCGTCTGTTCAGTTACAACAAATAGCTAACTTGAACCAGCCTATAGTATTTTTATATATCATGGCATTGTATGACCTAGGTATTGACTCTCTGTAGAATTTAGAATAAATTCTAAAACATCTAATATATGAAACAATTATGTCATATAAAACGAATAGTGATAAAGAATACAATCTTAAATTTCACATACCTCTACAGCTGAAGTTTTGCTCCCGTAAAGAGGTAAGCTTTCTGACAAGACTCATCGTAGTGTAATTTGTTTATAGAGAATTCGCTCTATATGTACTCTAGCTGTGACAGATATGCGCAGCAGCTAGGTACGTGAGTTTTCACTGCAGGCAATTTGCACGTGCAGCATGGGGTGAATCGCGCTCAATATTTCAAAATAACTAGAGCCGAAAAAAATAAACAACCCCCGAGTAACGCTCTAGTCGGAAACGAAACCCGAATACATTTTTGACCACATATACATATTGATATAAACCATACAATTCCGTGACAAGACCTCCCCCCTTAAAAAAAAGTGGAAGCACTTTTAGAAAATAAAGGAATTTTGCAAAAATACAAATGGTGACAAATGGTGTCAGAAGTGGGATTTGAACCCACGCCCACATTCGTGGACCAGAACTTGAGTCTGCTCCCGTAAAGAGGTAAGCTTTCTGACAAGACTCGTCATAGTGTAATTTGTTTATAGAGAATTCGCTCTATATGTACTCTAGCTGTGACATGCGCAGCAGCTAGGTACGTGAGTTTTCACTGCAGGCAATTTGCATGTGCAGCATGGGGTGAATCGCGCTCAGTATTTCAAAATAACTAGAGCCGAAAAAAATAAACAACCCCCGAGTAACGCTCTAGTCGGAAACGAAACCTGAATACATTTTTGACCACATATACATATTGATATAAACCATACAATTCCGTGACAATTAACAATTATATGTTCTGAAAGAAGTTTTCACTTTTAACAGTATGAAAGCTTTAATCTGATTGGTAAATCAAATGGTGAAAAGAATATGACATCATATTGACGCGTATATGATCTAATTCTTGAATATATGTATGCATCATGTTCTAAATTAAATGTTCATATTACTGATTGAGTAAAAAAGAAAAAAAAAAAGAAACAAATTATATGTTTCTCTACACATTACTATCTTTATACTTGTATGTATTATTTCAGATCGGCTCAAGGCGATGCATATGACAATCTACATCCCTCTATAAATGATCAAAACTACGCATATGGCGTGCTTGAGCACAATGGAAATGAAAGAGGTGAAACCAATGGCTTATGTGGCATGATTTTTTAAGCAAATTTGTTACGGCATGTAGCTGAGGCATGGATTCAAAACTTAGCCTAGCTTCTTGTTTATGTCTTATGCAGCATTCATTTAGACGTTTCTGGTGGCATTGTTTTAATCATAGATGAAACATTATGCGATATGTGTGTATGTATATATATATATATATATATTGTTAAGACTCTGTGGCCTAAAAATATGTAACAGAAAGAAAGTGAAACCAACAAAATCAAGTAAAATCAACAAGCAATTTATTTCTAGACAATTAAAGTGAACATTTAAAAGATACTTACAATAACGTGAATTAAACTCCAAATAATACTAAGTGTCCTAAGCAAAAGTCGAAAAATAAAGAATGTTCCGAATGAAATCCAATAATCTGAATGTCCTGATGTACCACCAGTCTTGAATGTCCTGATGCATCACAATGATGTAATCCGGAATGTTTTGAATGAATTCACATAAATAAAGTCCTAAAATGTATGAGCACTTGAGAATTTCCAAATAATATTTTAAATAAATAATTCCTCTCTCTGAATTATATCTGTTTTTCACAACTGTAACATATGATTATTCAAATAGCTTCTTTACAGGCTGATGTTTAGAATAAGACTTTTAACACCCGAATTATCTAATGTTTATCAGACCAATATATATAGGTGCATCTGACAATTCTCACCTCAGAATATGGAAAATTACTTTGTGTACCTGACTTTTGTCACAACAAGACATGGAAATAACAATCCAGCTGCTAACAAATCTGGCCGTGAACTCAAATGCTATGTAAACATGTTGTTTCCAAAATGACCATAATCTGACTAAAGTGCAACTTACAGTCATGGAAACATATTATAAATTCAATATACAAAACAATATATATATATATATATATATATATATATATATATATATATACACACACATACATATCTCAACTTTTTTATAATGGAATACAATACCATTTAGCAAAACAAAGTGACATAGTTGGACTTGAAATGCCTTTCAAAAGTCTGTTTGTATGCGACTTAGAGGGTAAGTGTAACTTTTTACATCTTAGTATTCAAGCAACTTGGATCCAGAACTTATAACTTATAACTTATAACTTATAATGTATTTGCAAAGTATTCCTGTCACCAATCACAACGTTCCCATATTTGCACTATGGTATATCGACTCACCAAAGCTCAAACGAAGATATTCTCTTTGTTATGATGATACAGATGTATGTTTCGATTTCTCTTTGAATTTATGACTGCGGGCATTGGGTCAAAATCTTTTATATCAACACCAACAAGACGTATTTTACCATGTCGTCAAGAGTGTCAACACTTTGCCCGCATCGCAGTTTTGTTCTGATAAATTCTGGTGCAATTATCCACGCTTACACTTCAGGCTTAACATGGAAGGTGCATGTGAAATTTATATCAAATGAATCACAGTCGGGTACTGCTGATTCATTAAAACTAGTTTTGCAGTAATTTAGCTCTTGACAGTCCTTTATAATTGGTGTAAACACTATACCTAATAATTCCCCACTCATGACTTCATAGGCACTGATGACTGCGTCACTGCTCGCTTGGTTGAACCTAATGAGTGTTTAAAGTCTCCGTGTGATTGTTACCAACAGTGGCATGTCACTAACATACATAGAACAAATGTTAGGCTCAAATACCGTGAATGCATTCAAATTCGCATGGTCAAGGATTATATCATGTACTTTTGCATGAACATTCCATGTACACTGCAATGCTTGTCGCGTGGCAAATACTCCAGTTCTGTATTTTTGAAATGACCGCTTCGCACGTGGCTGTAAGAAACCTATTGCAGAGGAACCAAAAATGGGGTGTTTCTCCAAGATACACAGCTTCCAGTGATTCAAAAATAATTCAGTAACATGTTGTTTCATGGTAATCTACGGCACTCTCTTGTCTACAAATACAGGCTAAGGGTTACAATAGTTATCATTGTTATGGTTCTGCTTTCACATGGTGACTATTGTTTTCTGAAGCAGTAAAACTAGAAATGGTACTTATAAATGTCTCATCTAGGCATATATAAGCCTACCAATTTAAAAAAAAGACCTAGAATAACAAACAAACATCTTTATTGAAAAGCCAATCTTTGAAATTTACTGATTATGTTGCCTTTCTCTACCCCCATTTAACTAGCTAACTGTGAGCAGTAAAGTCTTCCCACAGCTGACACCATTATTGATTGCCCGACAAAGAAACAATGTGCAAACTAGACCTTGTTACCTTTGAAATAAGTTTAGTTGGCCACAAATAAACATACTGTAAACTATATATAAACAAATCATAGGCAATTTTATCTAACGACATTTGCGACATCCTATGACTGATGTCTGAATGCTCAGAGTAAGTGCCGGTCAAGACCTTTGAAATAGCAGTCATACAGGGATTTAAGGAAGCTTAATTTGTACATAAATGAATTACATTTAAAGTGTTAAGAGTCATTTCTTGTTATTACTTCTGATGTCCCATATTGATTTATATTCATTTTAAAATAATTAAAAAAACAAAACCTTCATGTGGTTTCGAGAGGGTTATGTGTTTAATGAATTATGTAATTTTTATGGATATCTCGTTTATTATCAGTTCTAAGCTCCTTTGTGTGCTTTTAGTTCCGTTTTATAGTGAGGTGTACCCTTTTCTATTTCTGGGTTTTGGGGCTAAGTTCGGTGTTAACATGTTATATGTTTTTTACCATGATCTAAATTTTTAATTTGATTGTATTTAACTATATTCAATATGATATTATTTTAGAATGTCTTAAGTGAGTTTAATTTTATGTTTGATCCATTGCGGGATCGACACAAGGAACGTGATTGTCAGACTATTCAAATGTCGTATACGCATACTAACTTCGATGAGTTAAACAATCAAGAATAAGAGAGATGACTTTCTGGTACTTTGCATTCAACCTAATGAAAGAGAGATGTTGAACTATTCATGATTCGGAGTACAATAGCAATAAACATCTTCCAAATAGGCTAAAGTTGCTTCTGAAGATATTTCTAAGAAGTAATAGTTAACGCAGTTTGTGATCTTTATGGAGATTAAAGACCTGATGTTTAGGTCGGAATCTACTGCACGAAACAGGTGCACCATTACTGAAGTGATACAATTATCTTTTAGGATTATTAAATGTGTAAGAAGGGAATAATACAGAGTTCATATAGAATCCATTGTATCATATACAAAGTACAACCAAGTGAATTTATGTTTGATACAAAACTGAGTTCCCTACTGTGATATTAGTTAAGTAGTGTGTAATTTTGCTTTCCAACAATGATAAACTAGGTGACATATATATATATATATATATATATATATATATATATATATATATATATATAGAGAGAGAGAGAGAGAGAGAGAGAGAGATATATATATGAAACTAACAGCAATGAGCCTATGGCACCTGATTAAAAGTTTACGCATTGACCTATCTACCTACCTAACTACATAATCAATATTGTTTAGTGCTAAGTGATGTACATAATCAATATTATTCCCAGCCCTACAGTAATACACTTTGTAAATAATTGTTCACTATGTGTGCTCAAACTTTACACCGTTTATACCTTTATCATTCTTATCTTATATTTCAGATAAATACAAAGTGTACGAGAACATGTCTTAAGATGCAAAATAAACCACGCATGTTTTTCCAAGGATTAGAACAGATGAGCAGAACTGTTTTCTGTTTGTTTTCATTTGATAAAATATCAAAACTTGATGGATAGATTGGCTATTATTATATTAAAGCATCTGTATTTATGTTTGCATAACCTGTGACGGTATTTTTACTTTAGTTCTTATAGCATAGTGAAACAAAGCTGCCTACATAATTTCACTCATTGTGTTTTCATTAATGAAATGAGCATTCTATATAAATATCATATGTCAACATGTATTATATAATTACCATTTTCCCTCTTGTTGCACATTTTCTGATAGATTTTAGCGAGTCATCTCTCTCACTCTCTATATTTTTTAAGAATATCCGTCATTTTGTTCACCTTATAAAACCAGGCATTACAAAAAACATTTGATTCAAGTGCGGTCAAACGTAAGTGCAAGCAAAACCTTGATGTAAATTGTGGGGCTTTCTGTTAAACTTTCCTTTGAATCTTTAATACCCGCAATGCCAAATACAAGTTATTGCATGTAAATATGCTGCCTTTACTTAAGTTTGGGCATTGGCTATCTTGATGTATCCCGTGAAAAGTACATTTACCTTGAACATTTGTCTAGAAGATGCATATTATCTTTGTTTAGTGCTGTTTTCAGAGTACAGTCAAAATAGTAGCATTATAGCAACCATCATCGTAATACTATTGCAATGGAAATTTCATCTGCTGTGGAATGGAAACCAATAGTATAATATCATTTAGTATTGCATCAGGTGCTACATTGGTATGTTAAAATTCTACAAATTTGTATTGTCTTTAACCTTACAGTTCCACTAAGTGTGCATGGTGTCATTTTAACTAACAATAAATCCAAATGTGTGCCTTAAAATCTACTTTCGGCCTTGGTGTTGTCTTATATATGAGTATCGATGCAGATATATTACTTTTTTTGGCATGATCAACAATGTTAAGATTTTGTGTCAATGATTCTTCAGAAAGTCATATAACATCTACATTTGTGTTTATATTCAATTAAAACTTTGGGATATGATTATTGTATAGGTACATTTGGAGGTTGATCTGTCCCAATTGTATTTCCCTTCTGCAGAAGCAACATCTGTGCCATCAGCGTTAAGATTCCTTGTTGCAGTTTTCAACGTTATGTATCTTCTGTGCAGAAAGGTACGTCATTTTAGCGCCATACAAAGAAGTGACACCACGTTCTGTAGGGCCATGTTGTTTCTGCTGTTTTTTCACTAGTTTGATTTTTTTCACTCTCTCTCTCTCTTTCTCTCTCAGACGATTTATTTGTAGACAGATTTTGTATCGCTATTATTAATTAATTTATTCATTTATTTATACATCAATGTAGTATATATACATTATGTATTGAATTGATAATTGCTTGTTTGCATACTAAAATTAATAAAGTTCTGAAAAATTGTGTTCTGTTCTGATTTTCATACGAGGCTATTGGAGAATGGCTTCAGACTGAGAGCCTTTACTGAGTTTGATCTATGTACGAGTGTTAATGATGTGAACCATCTTCGATAATTTTTGGGGATTAGCATCTGATATTTCCAGAGCTTTCCTACATTTCTCGATAAAATATCATATTTGCTTTGCTGTTGTGTATTAGCTGTAGATTACGATTTGCATTCAATAGCTTCTCTGTGCTTTTCAAATAATGAATTATTTCTATATATTTGATACAGTCAAACCTGTCACCTGTGTTCAGTGGTCACCTGATCACAACGGTCACTCTAATTTCCCCACGGCAGATTTCTTATATAAATGTCCTGTATTTAACGGTCACTTGCTTTCAGCGGTCAGGTTTTTCCTAACCTAACACTAGTTTCACCCTGCCTTAAGCGGTCACTAGAGTGTAGTAGTAGTTACCGCTCCAAGAATTTCATATCTCGATTGTACTTACCGTAGTCCAGACACGCTGTCAGTCAAACTTAAAGGTGTCAACATGTTGACTTAGAAAGCAAAGTAGTTTTTGTCCTTACATGAGAGAATCGAAGCAATTCGTTTGCTGGATAGTGGACAAAGTGAAGTTGCAATAGAAACAGGAGTCGGGCAAACTCAGATCCAAGGGTATAACATTAAGCATGTGTTCAATGTGAAATGGCTGAAAATCGCGTTTAAAGACAGTCAAGCTCCAAAGTATGTATGGTTTCTTTGTCTGAACGTAAAAGATTCACTACGCTTAATATGGTCACATGGCACGTCAAAATTGTAATCTACAGCCGAAATGGCAGTTAGTCCACATCAAAGACTGGGCGGAACCTGACATCAAAATTTGCATATAAATCTAGGTCATGAAGTACAATCCAATTTAGAATGGTTTTGAAATCCAGCAGTTCTAATTAAGTGCATTTTTAATAAGATTACAATAATTTTCTTCATCTCTAAAACAAACATATTAGATACATACATGTTTGAAGCAAATAACTGATTTGTCATATGCACTTGACGTGCACATTAAGTGGTAATAGGTTAAAAAGGTGTTATAATTTTAACACATACACCATTTTTATGTAGTGTTCAAACTCCTGGAAAAAAGATCACAGTGATCCAACTTGAACGTGAAATGTTTTCATATGAACATGCATTCTTTGTGTAATTCTTAGGCTAAAACGTGTTATAATTTCAGCCCAGGCACCATCTTTAATCAGTGTTACAAATTCTTAATTTTTTTTAGATGTTTTAATTATAAGATGCATTTATAGCGTAATTTTGATAGCAATAGTTGAAAAGATAATGGAGGTTGAGTCAATAAATAAATGTCACCACGGTTTTGCATTACATATTAGGTCATAGTGACCCAATTTGTTTTCTCATGTGACATATTCCCATCTCATCTCAAGATGCACAAAAAGGGAAAATGTAATGACAGACTTAATGGTCTAAGAAATGCAGCTCTGACAGGGAGGATGGACACATTTTATTTTACATTGTTTTGAAACAAATTCGGACATGTACATTATAGTGACCTAATTATTGTTTGCCGCATGCACATCCTAAATTGCACTATCAGTAGAAGTGTTTACAATAGGTTAGGTGTTGACATAATCCAGTTTTATGGGCAGCATATGATCATTTCAATATGTACACACAGTGCAAGTTTAATGCAAATATGTTTTAATATATTGGAGATACAGCCCAGACAGTAAGGATATGCATAATGTGTACACAACTTGAAATCATGGTGCAGCAATTTAGCTCTGGCAAGCAACACACATCCACAGTAAGAGGCACCTTTAGTGCAAGATTAGCAGCAATAAGTGAAAAGGCAGTATAATGGAAGCCCAGCTACAATGCTTAGCCTTTTTTATTTTGAACAAATCCTGGAAAGTAGGTCACAGTGACCAGTTTTGATGCACATTCCAAGTTCATCGACAGTGTAAATGTGATGTTTAAGAGTTAAGCAGTATAGAAGTTACAGAATGGACAAGGAAGACAGATAGATGGATACAAGCAGATGAACGAAGTAAATTCCATATCCTGCCTGTTTATTGACATGATAGTATACAAATGACATATTGTAAAAGGAAAAATCTATTAAATAATGGCCATCATTCAGGGACTGCAACCTTTTAAAATATGTGAAGTGAATTGTACAAGAGGTTATGAAACTTGCTTTAAGAAAACAAAAATGTATAAGTCAACTCAAAGTCATATCTTATAGCAATATGCAGGTTAAGCTAGGTTAAAGTACATTTTCTTCCTGATTGCATTCAACTTAGCAAAAAGTTTCTAGACCTCCAAAGATACAGCTGTTGTAGAAAATATAAACAAAGATATTATTTTGAATTGTATTGTATTTATTAAGTTTGAATTAATTTGCCACAGTAGCTTTAAAAAAAACAAAATGCCAAAATATGGTTGTTATGGAGGCTATAAGAAACATCGTTGACTAGAACATATCACATGAAACATTTCTTGAAGGTCTGATATTAAAAGAAGTGGTTTGGAATTGCTAAAAGTATGTTTCTCACCTTGCTGCCATCGAAACCAAGAGACACGTTTTAATAGATCAAGTAATGATAAATATTTTCATTCAATTCTTTGATTAAAGTCTGACTAATGTATCTTTTGAAGAGATGTACATAAACATATTTTCTACCTGGTTGCTACAGAGGTTGCATGGTTGCTATGGAAACCGTTAAAACAGAACTTGTTAACATTATTCCTGGCAACTGTTACCAAATATGTATGTTGTCTTAGATGTCAAAAAAACATATCTATAGTTTGGATGTTAAGGAATTCGGATTATGTAATATTCAGGACAGATTATAAATACATAATGTATTATATTGTATATGTCATGTCTCGCTTTGTATGAAGGCCCTATCAGTTGGAACTCTTCTAATAGTCTTGGGCTATGTCACGATAATTTTAATGTGAAGAATTATCTGGTACAAAACATTGTGTCACATAGAATATATTTAAAGTTATTTTAAAATAAAACAAAATGGGAATAGCAGGGTGTATGTAGGCCTTTCTCTACAATGTATTATTGTCCTAATACTGTTATTGAAGGGAAAGTTACTGAAATTTCAACGGCAAAGGCTGCTAAGGCACACATACTCGAAATAATAAATATTTAACATTAATATGGCATGGGCTGAAGTCTTTAACCGTATATGTGTAAGTTAATAAAAGCCTGCATTCTACTCGTTTAAATTATACAAGTGTAATCATGAAGGTGGCACCAAACCAGTGAGCTGTGACACAGCCTTGAGGCTTTAAGTAGCAGGAGTACTATACAGCACATTATATGCCCATCATGTGACCTTTTGTTTCATAATGACCTTGACCTAAACTCTGCCAGCTGCAAGATAAGGCTTGAACCTGTGTAATTTTTGTTTTGAAATGTCTGAATGGGGTTAATAAGTGACAGCCTGGATAAGGAAACAAATCACTGCCTTCCTATTATTTTTTTATAATCTTGACCATAAGAGGATGAGATATGACTGAATACTTGAGGCATGTTCAAGTCCAGAGATATAACAGCCTAAAGTTTCATTAAAATAGATACATATTTAAATTAGCTCCAGTGTTATTCCGTTACATGGATAGAGGTCATTGATTTATGTTCCCTGGCTGTGACCTTAAGCTAGAGAATCTGGTTAATGCTATTGTACATAACATTCTATATAGTAAAGATATATAACTGGCTAAAGTTTCATTAATAACCTTCGATAGTTCAAAATTGACCCAGGTAGGTTTTTTCATTTTCAAAAGTGTCAAAACGAGAGAACTGCAGCTTCTAATTTTTTTAGCAAAAACAAATGCACAAAATATAAAGACAACACTAAATTTACAATAAATACCAATATTAACGGAAAATATAATTGTTACGTGTATGTCAGCAACTCTTTGTTCATATTTTGTTTTGCTTCAAATAAAAGTTGTACAGATACAAGCACTGCTGGTGAAGATGTTATCACATCAATGGTATTTTTTTTTCATGTTTGTCTTGACCAGAACAATGTCACAATATTAAATTTAGTAGCGGCTTGAAAGCATTGTAAATTTCTGTAAATATGTAAAGGCTGTAAAAATTACCAAATGGAAAGAAATATTTATGACTAATAAATTGAATTTCCCTGTATTAATCTGAATTTCAGATTTATTTGTTTTAATTTCAACAAATTAGAACAAACATGGTATCGACGAAGTTTTGGGTTTTATTGAAACTATCAAATATTTTATGACATTTTATCTGCTTTTCACATGTTCAGTACCTTACTCATTTTACATTAAGACAATACAATTTAGCTTGATAATGTTGTATGTTCTTTTTTTTCTCCATGTAGAGTGTAATGTGACATCCCTGGTAAACAAACCAAGATCAAAATATAAAGATCAGCTTATAGGAGCTTTCCACAATTAATTCCTATACTTTCTTGTTTTCTAGACACCATCCTTCCTTTAGCTTTCACTTTATGCTCTATTAAATACTGTTTGGAGTAATAGTCTGATGTGCCTCTAATCAGAATAATTGTGCTTTGATAAGAATCTCTTATTTTAACATCTGAGCTGAGTCAATATATAAATCTTGAATTCTGGATTTATTACAAATTGATGTGGCTGACAGTTTTAAACATTACTATAATTCAGCTAATGTGAGCCTAATTAAAAATTTCGAATAGAGAGTAAATATACTTTTAACTGATCAATCGTAAATATCTTTGAAATATCTTAGTATCAACGTGTGTATGTGTGAGAGACAATAAGAGAGAGACATATATCATGAAAAAGAATCGAGGATACCTACACATCAACGGAGTGTATTTATATCTGTAATTTTGAGATCACCCATTGTATAAGGGCTCTGTTATAGCTCTTAAAGATTATAAGACAATGAACTTTAAGGTCACCCTGTTGTAATGTCGACTTCTTCTAGTATTTCTGACTTCCTTGTGGCAATGTTCTTCTTCTGGCATTTCTGCACTTTATTCTTCCTCCGTTCAGACCCTGTACACCTGATATTCTCCAATCACAAGGTTTCAGTAGACCCTGAACACATACAATTCACCAATGATAACGTTGCAGTAGACACTGTATATATGAACTTATCAAATTATAGAAGGTTGTTTAACATACACAAGGTTTCAGTACACCCTGTACACATGAAATTATCAAACTATGGAAGGGTGATTAACATACACCCATGTCACAATAAAGGTGTTTCTTGGTCAACAGGATTGAGTCACGTCACATTTTACAGAGATATTCTTAAAGCAAAAGTAACAAATAATTTACATTTGCAAAGGAATATGTTGTAAGCACCATCAAAGACTTTCAAGAACATGTGAATATTATTAAGATATAAACTGTTGTTCTGGACATGTAATGATTTATACAAATATGTCAGGCATATCTGCAAAAGTGCATTCTAAAATGGCCTATTTTAGTGTCTGCAAACTTCTGAAGATTTAAGACTGGGCAGCTCCCATTGAGGACAGTGTGCACACCAGAGAAGGCAAACGAAGAGCATGGTCAAGAGGCTTCCAAAAACAGGCATGTGGATTAACCTTTTTACTTAGTGTATGTATGGTAGGTAAATATGTATCTTAGCACTAAAGATTGCCTAATGCTGAAGCCGACGAAACGTTTCAAATGGCGATTCATTTCCTTAAAAGAAAGTCACATTTAACAATTAACGTAGTCAAGGTTGATTAACTGACTGCTGAATTTCGTAAAAAGTCACTGATGGACAAGAGTGTAATGTATTTTTTAGGTTGAATTAATAACAAAATGGACTAATTTTATGAAGAAAGATAATTGCAGAATTAAATAATTTAGCATTTAATCAATGTATTATAAGTTTGTAAAGAAATTTAATTAAGAGGCCCAAGTGGGCTTGAGATTGTTCACCTATACCTAAGAGCCAAATTGCAAGGCAGTTGGCCACGAAATCTGGGTTAGTATGATCTTTCCTGATATTTAGCTCTTTTACTGTTTTAGGTGATTTATAATGGTGTCTAATTGGTCCAAAATTAAAACGGTGTCTTTCTGATAACTAGTATAACCATCATCATAGTGGCGATCTTGAATGTCTTGTGATCAGTACTCATCCTAAATAGATGGTCATATTGACATATATATATATATATATATATATATATATATATATATATATATATATATATATATATATATATATATATATATATATGTTTTTATTACCAAAATACCCCTTATGATATCCATTATGGCAGCCAGCTTGAAAATCTTGTTATTATTCACGAATATCAGAAATGTTTTTAACAATAGCAAGTTGAAAAAGAAATGATCGTATCTTGAATTCTTTGAATTCTTTTCGGCAAGTAGAGCGTCAGTTCTTCAAGGAGCTCTTGTTCAGAAGAGGTCATCAAACGGTTATTCTGGTATCAGTAACTGTGGTAATATTGTATGGTAGGATGGCAATATTGACAGAAAGTTTAACGCACTACATACTAGAATGCATTTGGTAACATTTATTTTATTTCTACTCGGAGGCTTTTGCAAAGAATTCATTTAAAACTTTTCAAGTTTTAGTAATGATGGCCATATATGATGGTACGGAAATATCATGTGTATATGTTTGAAAGGCCTTTATGCTGGATAATGTTTGTCAATATTTGGGCAAATTCGGTTAAACAGCTTTCAGAAGTTTATTGAAGGTCTCCTATTTTTAATATTGACAGCGATATGTGGTGGCAGATCAGCAACATTTGCGTGAAAAAGCATTATACCATGATGCTGTCAGACAAAATATGACCTTTTGTTAAGTGGTTTTTAAGAAGTCATTTTTAAGTGTTTCTATGCTTAGCAATGACAACCCTGTCTTATTGTGGATTTGTATCATTTGTACAAAACTGAATGGCTTTATGCCACAATACATCCTATCAAATTTTATTAAGTGGTTTTGAAGAAGTCATTTGAAGTTTTCTAATTCTAGCAACAGTGACACTATTTGTTTTACTTCATTTGTATAAAATCTAAAGGCCTTCACTAAAGGATGCCTGCTAATTTTAGTTTCATAATGGCCCTAAGACTTCTGGTCAGTTGAAAATAACAGTTGTTGACAGACGACATATAAAGCATGGTTGACACAGGCCATTGAAACAAAACAGGCTTAAGATAACTCACCTGGCCAACATGTGCCTAAAGACAAAATTCTATAATTGTAATCCTAGGTGCAACACTCCATATGCTACACCCACTTGCATCTCGGGAACATATTCACCTTTCATTAACATACATCTATCTCACGAGTACACTCAGTGATGCTGTAGATGACATACACCTATCTCACGCAAATACACTCATTGATGTTGAAGATGGCAATGTATGGTTATGATGTCATAAACACGTTGTGACGTTTATAATATTCTAAATACTGAAAGGTCAGTTTTTTTAGTTTATAAACTTAATTTCTTATTTTTAACGAACTGTTTATTGTGAACGAAGATTGTATGTTCTCTCTAATGATCTAAAACCTTAAAGTAAATACTAGATTACTTATAACTATGTCAATACCGACAACTCACCATATTTTGTACTATTCTTTTCTCATAAGACATGAGAAAAACAAAACCTGTCATATGTGTTAGTATGGGATAGGAAAATCCCATATTTAGCATTGCCTCATATCTGCCCACAAATGCTGACCCTCGGTTGGGATTCACTTTCCCAGACTGTTGCATCTGATGGATTATATTATTCTCACATCCCCATATGTGTTTATTCATATTTTCCAGTATGGAACACTAATGCATGATAGCTCTATTCTACCTAACACGAGATCTTTATCCTGATTCGTGGACTATTGTGAATGTTTATTGCGGTCACAGTGCACACACAGTAGTAAATATGTCCCTATTTCCATCATCACTTGAATATTTCTTCACAATAATCAAGATCAACCTTAATTGCAACACATTTACATACTAAAGCAAGCAGTAGTATGACTTCTTTAGTACAATTTTGAGTCGAAAAAGCCATTGTTGCAAACGTTAATTTTTTAAAATTCTTATTATCATCAATATTTCTGATGGATAAAAATCTAAAAAAAACTGAGTCAAGTACACTTTTATTATTATTTGTCTGTCTCGATTAATCTTATGGTTAAGAGTGGATTTTAATTGCTGACATGTTTGCATTTGTTTCATTGTGCAACCTATCTGCATTACACAATTTGGACGCTGTGCATTGCAATAACCATAGATGTTTCAACCACTGTTCATTGAAAGCTAAAATGTGTTAAAATGTCATTTAAAGTTTACACGAAATTGTTAAGTGTAAACCTAACTTTTTATGCTCTGTGTTAAGGAAAGGAAATTTTTTTATGAATTTTTCACCGTTTAAAAGTTATGTTGATATTCACAATGTACCATTTTTACTTTAACTCTAATTTTTCTTTCAGAAATGTAAGAAAAAGAAACCCTTCGTTATGATTAATTGTATGATAGGAAAATCAACTCTCGGAATCAAATCTTTTGAGTCAGTCATGACGTAAAGCCTCGTGTCTGACACAAAATCTTGACCGTAGTGTGGATTTTTCATTCCCTAAGCTAATTCATGTGATGGATTATATTAATCTCAACCCCTTGAGAAGAATATGCAAAGGTACGTTTTGTAACAAACAAGGTTCTACTGAAGTTAAAGACGTATTTTATTTCATATTTTAACTTCACTCGATATCAACCAGAGGAATAATGTTTAATGTACATTTACTTATCAGATAGTGGATAAATAAATTCACACATCTATAGGAAAAACAAATATACCTCATCTCGCTGTAAGTAGAGAATTGTGACCATCGCAAAGTAGAATCTAAAGAACTGGTCTAATTCATCTATATCGTCAATCCTAACAAATCCCAACCTACCGGTATGTATTTTTCTACAAAGCTGCATGGTGCTACGTGGCAGAAAGAAACATTAAATATTAGTTTCATACAAAGCAATTATTCAAAATTTTGTTTATCTGATAATACATACCTGATCACATTGACATTTGGATTACTCTCTGCTACCTCTGAATTAAGTTCCTCCTGAAAGACACAAATTTCTTTCAGTCTATATAACACACAAAGGGAAGTAACAGATACAGATTTATGCATCAATAATTACAGTGAGTGGCAACAGCAAGTGAGACCATGTTGAGGGTAACGTATTACAACACACAATGAATAGTCATTAATATAGGATGTTTACCACTGATATTCCTACATTCAACTGCGCTGGTTAGAAAGGGAAGTCTGAGTAGGCTATGATGTATATAGGGCCAGCATACATACGGATGATTCCATGATTATAAATACAAATTCTTTACTTGTGTTAGTAATAAGGTGTAATTTATAGTGACCTTTGGTGTCAAGGTTCTTGTACTAACAGAGATGCATCCGATTATACAGTTTAATGATTGGAACTTGAACAGCATAAATGAACTTTTAATACAACATTTCAACACAATCATGAAGGATATTTTTGCAAACAAGGATACAGAGATTAAAGATGCATCCACTCATTAAGTTTTATGGTTAAAGGTAGGATAGTATGCATACAGCATGCCAAAAATTCAATCGGTCATGAGGTAATGCAAAATCTTAACCAAAACCAGTATAAGAGGAAATGCAGGTTAGTATAAACCTCTTTAGTTGTAAGGACTAGATTCTAGTATGAACAATTCCTGAGAAAAGAACATCAAGCAAAACATGGAGTGCGAGTCAGTGAAGCATAAAATATGGTCTATAATGACCAATTACTGAAATTAGTAGTGCTTACAGAGATGCATTTCTTCACCAGATTTTATGGTTCTAGATAGAACTGTTATATACATAGCTTGCCAAGAACCTATGGTGGTCTGGTCATGAACTAATTGCAAATAATATATGGCAGTAAAATCTGATAGTAGGCCAAAGTTAGCTTTTCTAGGAGGAGAAGTTGCGAAGGACAAGAGTTTCAAGAGAGAGTCATGGTGGTCCTATTGGGTGTCAAATTGGCAACATTTTCATTTAGGACCAGCTAGGCATCAAAACTTGGCATCATAAGAAGTCCCTAAACCTCGAAAAGAATCAACAACCTACGGGAAACTACTGGCAAATTTACTCACCTATCCACATTGTTCAAACTGAGACTCGAAGTTGCATGGACAGAGGTGAGATGTGTGAGTAATCTGTAACGTTCAGCGGCTTAGACCACTCGGTCACCTTGGGCCCCCAGTTCAGAAAGACTAGCAATAACAATATTTGTTTCAAGATGGTTGCCATAGTGGCCTTACTGGATGCCACATGGGCTTCATTTTCATTTAAATCCAAGTAGATATGATAGGAAATCTGTAAGTGAAAACCTCATGTTGATATGACGTTCTATTCATCGAAAGTAGTAATAACAAGATTGTCAATATAGCTGCTGTAGCAACTAAACTGGATGTTCAAGTAGCATCCTTTTTATTTAGGACCAGTCAAACCATGGGGTGAATCTGTGTGTCGAGTTTCATGGCAATCATCTAAGCAGTTTAGAAGAAGTAGCGATAACAAAGTTATGTTAATGCACATATGGAGTTCAGGCCATCTCATAAGCTCATTTAGGCTATTACCAGTCGAGCTATAATAAAAATGCAATCATGAGCTAAATGTAAAAGCATAATATTAGCCAATAAAATGAAGGTCACAGTGATCTTTAGCTGTAAGGGCGTTGTGCTAATAAACATACATACATGATTCTAGCATGAACAGTGCTTGAGATTAAACTCGTGCAGTAACACATGTTTTGGACAGAGTGGCCTACCTTTGTAATGAAGCTGGAGTATCAAAATGCATGTCCTGACCAAGTTTTATGAATCATGGCGTTACAGAATGTAGACAGGGTTTTACGGCCTATTTGGTTATAAGCTACATGCAAGAACCTAACCTATTACAATTTGAAATATAGGTCACAGTGATATTCATTGGTGGTAAGATTGTGGTACTCACAGAGATCCATAATACCACGTCGCTTGATCACTCTAGCATAAACTGAGTTTGGGAAATAAACTTAAGACACTAAACTTAACCAAGTCATTCATTCAAGCATGAAATATGGGTCGCATAGACAAACTTTTGTGATTAGATTGTAGCACTATCAAGATGTATCTCCTCACCAAGTTTCATTATTCCAGGTATAACAGTATTTACGAAACAAAAACACTCGGCTAAACGCAGCAACTTGTTAGCCAAAAATATACAACTAATGTACATGTATCCATGTACAAAGGCAGTCCCTTCAGCCCCTTCCTGGGAATAACGTGTCACGAAACCAACTCCAAACTGTTGCCTATGACGTATGAAGAAAAAATGGTTGAGACACAGAGAGGGTGTACATTTGTATATGCTTGTATATGTGTAGATGCTGATGCCTGAGTAGTACAATAGCTTACCTCTAGTTCGTAAAGTTGATCTAAAAAGTAAATAAACTTAACTGTCCAGACCTGTATACAATGATTTTCCTAGGAATTTCAGGTAGCAAGATTTATTTAAGATTAATTCGCTATCGCTTGTTATTCATCTTAACATCAGACACTTACATCTTGACTTGCATTTAAGAGGAAGCGTTTTGATCATCTAAACTTTACAAGTCTATAACATATTACTTAGGCTTATGTGACTAAAAGTTTATTATCTTGTTATCTTCCAGAAGTTGTTCTAACATCTGAAAGAAACTACTGGTTACAGTTAACTGGACAAATTATATCTTGGGTGGGATTAGTGGTTGGTGCCAATGCTGCCTTGACATCTTATAGAAGCTATTGATTAAAATTAGTGGTGTGAGCCAAAGCTGTCTTGACCTCTGAGAAAAGCTATTAATTAGAGTTGATTGGACAAAGCACAGGCTGGTGCTGAGTGGGATTAGAGGTGGATGCCAATGCTGTCTAGACATCTGAGAGAAGCTATTAATTACAGTTAATTGGACAAAACACAGATTATAGCTTGGGTAGAATTAGTGGTGGATACTAATGCTGTCAGTGGTTGCTGCTCAAAAAGCTGCATAGAACCTGGCAAACCTATGCGCAACAATTTGCTTCAAATGATGGACTGGTAATCCAATGGAAAATATTTTTGACCAGGCAAAGAGCGGAGTATGGAAAGAAGAGAGAGGGAGGGCAACAGGAGGAAATGGTGGCGCTCAAAAGCGGATTTGTGGATATATTTGACCAGATAAAAGGGACGGGGATGATGGTGTTGTCGCTAAAAATTTATATGTGCAAACTTTTGTTTAAATGTTATCATTTAAATGTAAGGGCAATACACATGCACAACACATTTAAAACGCACTACAATCATATGTATACAGTGATCATAATTACTTTCGTAAAGTATGACATAAACTCTTTGGTGCTTAGATACATCACACAAGCAAAATTAAGCTATGTTGGTGAAAAAATAGAGAGCGTGTCCGTCTTACGTCGATCTAAAACAGATGCCCTAGTTCTAATGAGCTATTACTCGGACAAACAATCAATTAAAGGCAAAAGGGCTAGAACCACATGAGTATTTAGACATAAAGATGCATACATATCGCACATAAAGCATAGATAAATTATCCTACAAAGAGGCGTAGCATGCACATCACATATAAAGCATAGAGATATAATCATACAGAGAGACGTAACATACACATCATACATAAAAGATAAATACATTATCAAACAGAGTAACGTAGAATTCACAACACACATAGAGCCTAGAGATATTATTATACAGAGAGACTTAACATACACATTACACATAAAGCATAGAGACATCATCATTTATAGAGAGGCATAATGATTTATTCTAATCAGTATGTTTGACGTAAAAATGCATACATATCGCACAAAAAGCACTGAAACATTATCATACATAACATACACATAAATCATACAGACATGATCATATAGAGAGGCATAACATACACCCCACACATAGAGTATAAACATTATTATCATACAGAGAAATGTAACATACACATCACACATAAAGCATATAGACATTATACAGAAAGACAACATACACAACACACATAAAGCATAGAGACATTATCATACAGAGAGGCGTGAAATACATATCACGCATAAAGCATACTGACATTATCAAACAGCCAGACATAATATGAACATCACACATAAAACATGATGATACAGAGATATGTAAGATACACAACACACATCAAGCATATAGACAATACTCTACAGAAAAACGACAACAGACTTGGAAACTTTGCATACTCTTAACAGACCAGTGCTACCCAAAATTTGGAAATATTTCTCAAACTGACAAATGCTTCCCCAGAACAAGAATTATTCATCAGAACTAGCAAATGCTACTCGAGACAAATAATTATTACCACAAGCTGACAAAATATACCACCAGACAGGAATATCCTATTCAAATTGACACATGCTGCACAGAGTTGGATATAATACTAAAACTTCACAAATGCAACCCACATTCTGTGAATAATTACTCAAAACTGACACATGCTGCCCCCGGCATGGAAATATTCCACAAAACTGAAACATGCTAGCCCAGGTTTGAAAAACTGACAAATGCAATCCTGTACAAGCAAATATTACTAAAAACTGACAAATGCAAGCCAAGGTTTGGAAATATTACTCAAAACTAATAAATGATGCCGCTGACTAGGAACTAGTACTCAAAACTGATAAATGCTACCCCAGATTTGAAAACATTACTCAAAACTGACAAATCTTAACCCAGACCTGGAAATTTTACTAAAACTGACAAATACCGCAGGCATGGAAATATTGCTTAAGACTGACTAATGCCACCCCAGATTTGGAAGTATTACTTAAAACTGACACGTCATATCGCGGACTTGCAAATATTACCCAAAACCAACCAATGCAACCTCAGACTAGGAAAGCTTACCCAGAACTGACAAATGATACCCCAGACACAAAAATATTCCTCAAAAATGACAAATACTACCCTAGGCTACGAAATATGACTGGAATCAGCCAAATGCCACTCCAGCCTTAAATGTTACTCGCAATTAACAAATGCTACCCTAGACATGAAAATATTACTTAAAACTGACAAATGCTACCCCAGACTTGGAGGTATTACTGTAAACTGCTAAATGCTACCCAAGACTTGGAAATTTACCTTAATAGTGACAAATGCAACCCCATACATGATAATATTCTTCAAAACGGACAAAACGATACCACAATTTGTAAACTTACTTAAAACTGACAAATGCTACACGAGATTTGAAATTATTACTTAATAATGACAAATCCTACCACAGATTTAAAGAAATTACTCAAAACTGATAAATGCTACCTCACACCTTGAAACATCACTCAAAACTGACAAATGCAGCCGCCGATTTTGAAATATTACCAAAAATGTGACAAATGCATACCTGTCTTTGAAATATTACCCCAAACTGACAAAAGGCACACAGGATTAGGAAATATTACTCAAAATTCTCAACTGCTGCTCCAGACTTGGAAATAGTACTCAAAACTGGCAAATGCTACCTCAGACTTGGAAACATTACTCAAAAGTTTCAAATGCTACCCTGACATGATAAGAGTACTCCAAACTGACAAATATAACCCCATACTTGGGAACATTCCTAAAAACTGACAAATGCGACCCCACACTTGGAAATATTACTACAAACTAACAAATGTTACTTCAGACTTGGAAACATTACTCAAAAGTTTCAAATGCTCCCCAGACATGATAATGATACTCCAAACTGACAAATATAACATCATACTTGGAAACATTCCTCAAAACTGACAAACGCTACCCCAATCTTGCAAATATTTCTCAAAGCCGACAAATGTAACCCCAGATTTGGAAATGTTACTCACAATTGGCAGAATAGTCCAAAAATTGATAAATGCTACCATAGACTTGGACAAAGTACCCCAAAACTGACAAAGGCAACCCTAGACTTGGAACAATTACTGAAAACTGACAAATTCAACTCTAGACTTGCAAATATTACTAAAAACTGACAAATGCAACCCCAGGTTTGGAAATATTACTCAAAACTAACAAATACTGCCACTGACTGGGAAGTAGTACTAAAAACTGACAAATGCTATCCAAGACATGGAACTAGTACTCCAAACTGACAAATACTACCCCGGACTTGCAAATATTAATCAAAACTGATAAATGCTACCCCAGATTTGAAAACTCAAAACTAACAAATCCTAATCCAGACTTGGAAATATTACTAAAACTGACAAATACCGCTCCAGACTATGACTTATTTCTCAGAATTGACAAATATTACCCCACAGATATAATTATTACTCAAAACTAAAAAATGCTACCACCAGACAAGAACATCTAACTCAAAATTTACAAATGCTGCCCCAGATTTTGAAATATTACTCAATATCGGAAAATGCTACTCAAGATTTTGAAATGTTACGCAAAACTGGAAAATGCTCCAACTGACTTGGAACTATTACTCAAAATTGTAAAAATGCTGCCCCAGACTTGGAAATAATACTGAAAACTGACAAATTCAACTCCAGACTTGAAAATAGTACTCAAAGCTGACAAAGGCTACATCACACGTAGAAATATTACTCGAAACTGACAGAAGTTACCGCAGGCTATGCAATATTCCTCAAAACCGACAAATGCTACCCCAGATTTGGAAACATTACTCAAAGCTAACAAATGTTGCCATGGACTGGGAAATAGTACTAAAAACTAACAAATCCTACTCCAGACATGGAACTAGTACTCAAAACTGACCAATGCTACCCCAGACTTAGAAATATTACTCAAAACTGATAAATGCTACCCCAGACTTGAAAACATAACTCAAAACTAACAAATCCTAACCCAGACTTGGAAATTATATCAAACTGACAAATAGTGATGCCCCAGGATTTGAAACGTTACTCAATACCGACAAATGCTACCCCAGGCCTTGAAATATTATGCAACATTGAAATATTACTCAAAATTCTCAAATACTGCCCAGACTTGGAAATAATACTGAAAATTGAAAGCTTCAACTCCAGATTTGATAATAGCACTCCGGATTGACAAAAGCCTTACCCAGACGTGGAAATAGTACTCGAAACTGAGACAAGTTACCGCAGGCTATGCAATATTCCTCAAACCCGACAAATGCTACCCCAGATTTGGAAACATTACTCAAAACTGATAATTCCTCTCTCAGACATGGAATTATTTCTAATAAATGATAAATGCTACCCCAGTCTTGGAAATAGTAATCAGAACTGGCAAAGGTACCCCAGACGTACACATATTACCAAAACGAACAAATGCTACCTCAAACTTGCAAATAGTTTAAAAACTAACCAATGGTTCCCCATACTACAAAATATTGCTCAAAACTGACCGATGTCACAGAAGATTTGGAAATATTACTCAAAACTGAAAAATCCTCCCTTGGATTCCAAAATAGTATTCAGAACTGACAATTGCTACCACAGACTTGAAAATATCACTCTAAAGTGGCAAATTCCACCAGAGACTTGGAAATTTACTTAATACTGACAATTGCAACCCCAGATTTGGAAATATTTCTCAAACTGACAAATCCTACCACCTACTTGGACATTTCTCAAACTGATAAATGCTACCCCAGACTTGAAAACATTACTCAAACTAACAAAATCCTAACCCAGACTTCTAAATTATTTCAAACTGACAAATATTGCTGCCCCAGATTTTGAAATGTTACTCAATACCGACAAATGCTACCCCAGGCCTTGAAATATTACTCACAATTCTCAAATGCTGCCCCAGACTTTGAAATAATACTGAAAACTGAAAACTTCAACTCCAAATTTGAAAATAGTACTCCGAACTGACAAAGGCTACCCCAGACGTGGAAATAGTACTCGAAACTGAGACAAGTTACCGCAGGCTATGCAATATTCCTCAAACCCGACAAATGCTACCCCAGATTTGGAAACATTACTCAAAACTGATAATTCCTACCTCAGACATGGAATTATTTCTAATAAATGATAAATGCTACCCCAGTCTTGGAAATAGTAATCAGACCTGGCAAAGGTACCCACAGACGTGCACATATTACCAAAACGGACAAATACTACCCAAGACTTGCACATAGTTTTCAAGACTAACCAATGGTTCCCCAAACTAGCAAATATTACTCAAAACTTGCCAATGTCACAGAAGATTTGGAAATATTACTCGCAACATCGAACATTCCCTCTCTTGGACTCGAAAATAGCATTCAAAACTGACAAATGCTACCACAGACTTGAAAATAGCACTCTAAAGTGACAAATTCTACCCGAGATTTGGAAATTTACTTAATACTGACAATTGCAACCCCAGACTTGGAAATATTTCTCAAACTGGAAAATCCTACCACCTACTTGGAAATTTACTGAAAACTTACAAATGCCACCTCAGACCTTGAAACTAAAAACTGACAAATGCAGCCGCCGATTTTAAAATATTACCAAAAAAGTGACAAATGCTACCCACGGACTCTGAGTTATTACTCAAAATTGACAAATGCTACACCTGTCTTTGAAATATTACCCGAAACTGACAAGAGCCACACGGGACTAGGTAAATGCTACCCAAGACATGGAAATATTACTCAAAAGTGACAAATGCTCCACAAGACTTCGAAATAGTCCAAAAATTGACAACTGACAAATGCTACAACAGACTTGGAACTATTACTCAAAACTGACAAATGCGACCCCAAGTTTGCAAATATTACTCAACACTGACAATTGCTACCACTGACTAACAAATATTATACAAATTTAATAAGGCTACCCAAGACATGGAAACATTTTCTCAAAATTCTCAAATGCTACCCCAGACTTGGAAATAGTACTCAAAACTGACAAATGCTATATCAGACTTGCAAATATTACTCAAAAGTTTCAAATGCTCCCCAGACATGACAAGAGTGATCCAAACCGACAAATATAACCCCATACTTGGAAACATTCCTCAAAACTGATAAATGCTACCCAAGACTTGGAAATACTACTTAAAACTGACACATCCTACTACACACATAGACATCCACAAAAACAATAGAACAAATAACGTTTAAATACTGACGGTCAGGTCAGGAAACGTTTAAATGCGGGAGACATCATAACAAGTGTCCGGAATTAAAGTTTGAAGAACAAGAAAAAAATATAAAAAGAATTGACACAAAGGATGGGGGTGTGAAATTGAGGATAAACAAGTAAAAGATAAAAATGACGAATATGAAATCATCTCAGATGAAATTATTCGACCCATGTGTTCTTTCGAAACGCTCTATTTTCATTTATTTATTTCTAAATGTATTTTACTACATTTGTAAACCAAGTTGTATAACACTTCACGATGTGTTTTATTGACAATACACATGAGCACAGAGAAAATTTGAATACCGTGGCTTTTTCATATACGACATTAAAAATAGAAAGGACTTGTAGTTAGTTCAAAGATATTTAGTTTGTACAGTACTAATTTTTCTTTTCATTAAAGCATAGGCCGTAACATATGATAGACATTGGGGTACAGTAAACTCAGAGTAAGAAATCTGAGAATGTCAAATTCTTTATCTTGACAACTATCCCCATATCCACCTATCACATGTTACACTGTCAGCAAATGATATCTGTTCCAAGTTTACACTATCAAGTTCATACCAGCAATAACTGGGTAGTTTAAATTGCAATACAGACATCCTTGGAATGAATTGCTAGTCTTATGTAACCATTGTGCTGTCAAGAGTATTATCACTGAGAGCTATTGTACTTCAATGATTTTAGCTCATAAAAGGCACTAGTAGGTTTCGTCATTCCAAATGCAGACCTCGAAAATATATATCGATGTTGAATTAGAATTTTATTTTGTTCACCTGTATTAATTTATAGCATTTGTAAAATATATAAATACAAGTGATTGAATGTATATATTTTACATTCCTTTACTTCGTTCTTTCATACTAACTGCTTTTATCATCGGAAACAATTGTATGCAGGTGCGTGCCATGATTACCTGCCCTATTTTGAGCCCTGCATACATTTTTCTAAGTATTTTATTTACAGAATAAATCATATAACCAGGAAGTTTTAGTTAGTAACCGAACTTAAGTGTCATGTTGGCAGTGGTCTACAGAGATCGGTGAGATGGGGGTTGACTACAAATAAAAGCTCATTTCTAAAATTATGGATTGTAATTGATTTTGGAGTTTTGAAAAGTGACATATATTACAAATAGTCTTTATTGAAAGATACGATCAATTAAAATGTGAAATACAGAATGAAAGGGTTCTTTCTTAATATATACGATAGATTAATATTGACAACACCCCTTAATCCCTTGAGAATGTTGAGCTCTATGACGATGCATATCGTACCCAGTTTACTGCAGATATCTTCCTCGTTCTCGTTACCGACGCTATTGAGGGTCAGGTCAGGGCACCTTAAAATACCAGTAACATGATAAAATGTGTCTGGAATTTTGGTTTGAGGATGAAATATAAAATATTACACTACTGAGGGTCAGGTCAGGGCACCTTTGAATAAGAGATATGATAAAATGTGTCCGGAATTTGGGTTTGAAGAATAAATAACGAAACGCTAGAAAGATAGAAGCAAGAGGGAGGAAGATTGACGATAAAAGGGTAAATAAGATAAAAATGCAGAAAATACACTGACATCTCAGATTAATTTATTAGACCCGCGTGTTCTTGCGACCGGCTCTTGTTTTGTTTATTTATTTATTGATTCATTCATTTTTTTTTTAAATCCATTATTCTACATTTGCAAACTAAGTTTGATAACACTTCACAATGTGTTCTGACGACAGCACATATCAGCGTAGACAAATTTGAATACCATGACTTTTTTTCATATACAGCGTAAAAAAATCGAAATGACTTGTAGCTAGTTAAAGATATTTAGTTTGTTCAGTACTAATTGTACTGTTCATTAAAGTAAAGTTGAAGTCGAGATATGTGGGGCTGAAAATGATTCTACAAGTCCAAGGCCAGACATATGATTAACAATTGTAATTATCTATCTATCTATCTATCTATCTATCTATCATACCATTTGTTACAACATACTTGTAATTCTTTACCACCATGTCTATTTTATATTAGGTTCAAATTGCAATATGGCGGAACTTACAGTAAGTAGGTAAAATACTGTAAACAGGTGATTCCGTTTTTTCCAATTTCATCATAAATCATTCTTATCATAATTTTGGGCGGACACATTTTCGATAACTGGATCAAAACTTCGTTGTAAAGGGCGCAGGGTAAACCCAAGATTATCTTCCTCGGTTAAATATACGACAAGGAAGAAAAAATACACGTATGCCAAAAGGCTGAACTTAAAGCTAAAAATATCTTCGATATGTGGTGTACCCCAATTCGTAGGCTTTCTCAAAAAGAAATTATTATATGTTATCATCTTTGAAGCGATAAAGTTTGAAATTAAACCCATATATCACTTTTCCATATATAAATATTAGTTAGCATGTATATGACGAATAAGGTGAAGCTTAGAAATAAGAAATTTGAGAATGACAAATTCTTGATTTTGACAACTACCCCATAATCTGCCTAACTTATGTTACCAAAGGCAACAAGTCCTGGTTATTCTAAATTTAGATTATCAGGCTCAAAACCAGCAAGAACTGTACGGTTAAAATCGGAACAAGGACATCCTTCAGCTTTAATTGCCCCCACTTTTATGCAACCTTTGTGCATATCAGCAGAGTCCTATCACAGGGAAATAAAGTACTAATGTTGGTTGATCTGATAAACAGGCGAGTCACGTAAACCGCGAGACAGAGGTCATGAGGGGTGTATACATGCAATATATAGTCGTTCACAGCCTTCTCATTATTATGAAGGTCAAGGTTAATGAAATCACTCGTTCATTCTGTGTATACATAGAATACTACATATTATTCTAGTGATCAGATATAAAATTGAACAACAATAAGTTGAGATTCACCGCTAAGTGAATCCCATGAACACACCTGGCATATGTAATTACATATAAAAGTACTAAATGGGTATATCTTCAGATTGATTCCGATTCTGGAGATTTTCTAAAAAATAAAGTAGCTAAATACTGAATTCTTTATGAATGATTCAGGCAAAAGAAGAAGAAGAAGAAAATGATGATGGAAACCATGATGACAATCAATCTACCTCTGACTGATCCTAACCGTTTAAATTTTGGGTTTCCAGGTTTATTTTGTAATCATTGAATTTAACAACCGTTCAGCTTAGTTCATTGAATTCCAGGTTCCTTAAGAACGTAAAATAAACTGAGCTTCTTAGAGACAGTATGTGTCATTAAAAAGTTTAATTCAAACGTTTTCACTTTTTTGATAGTTGATATTGTAATGTTCAATTTTAGTTTGATACCGCCCCAACCACACACACACACACACACACATTAATACACTTGCGAGACTACCCTTGCATTGCCACGCTACTAATCTGATTTTAGATGAACTTGTATTTAGCGATTTCAAGAATATCTTTGTATTTCAGCGCCATATTGAAGTATGATTTATGTAAAAATATAACATATGTATCATGCCGTAAAATGATTTGCTGATTTATAATTTTGTTTTAACTTTACTTTTCAAACTAACCTAATTCAGAACTGTTTTAACTCAACTTGCGATATCAAACTAGTCTAACGCAGAGTTCCCAGGATAAAATGTTAGGTACGTATGAAGTTAAATTGCCAAGCACGACTCAGACCGGAACTTAACTGATACCGTATTCTTCCTGTGTTTTATTCTTCCATACGTTGTTTTGTGTTTAAATTTAAAACAGAAAAAAATAACCCTATTAGATGATCATAGACAAAAGTAATCATCATCATCATTATCACCGTTGTTGTCACCATCAATAACATAGACGTTGTCGCCTACCATCTCCACAGCAGTAGCATAGATGGTAGAAGTAACAGTAGTAAGGGCCGTCGTAAAGGGCGGGCGATACGGGTGACCGCCTGGGAGGGTGGGGGTAGGCGACATTTCGCGGAGTTTGCAGTATTTTTTTTTTTCCGAGTGGGGACGCCGAAGGCGACGTTCGCCCGGGGCGCCGCTGCATCCAGCGCTTACTTGCGACAGCCCTGGCAGTAGTAGTAGTAGTAGTAATTGTTTATGACGCTGATATCCCCAATGACGAAAACAATGAAAATGATGGCGAATTAGAAGGAATCCCCAAAACTATCTGTAAATCTCAAATTCATGCTGACTTTGTACATTCTTATATTGCAGTCATGTCATGGCATGAAGTCATTGCAAAGTGTATGGTTTGGTTTCCTAGGACTTCGTGCCAGAATTCATATTCATAATCACATAACGGTATAAATTTTCTCCATTATTTCCATGGTGGATGTGCATAACCACGAATAAGGTCTGTTTAGTAACTCATCAGTCTAAGGGAGATAACTCGAAATTGTATACAGACATCAGCGGGTAGTAGTATAACAATGAGAGATCTAGGGCAATCACTATTCAAATTAATGCCCTTTTTCACATTTCAGACATGCGCCAGTAACTAGGTACCTCTACTATTGATATAGGGTAGCAGCTAGTCAGGTAATAATCTCTATGAAAAATATAATGTAATGCTTATTGATTAAGTCATAATGAAAAATGAAGTACAGTTATTCGAATAGCCACCGACCTTAAAATTAACACTGTTCACATCAGTAAAAAATAAACTGAGTATGCTTTAGCACAGAATTGTTGGCATATCCAACAAGTGCGCATATTAAGTTCTTTTACTCAGCCAGGAGTAATACAATTAAATAATAATAATAATAATAAAACACTGAGTAAACTGAAGTTTAACATTGCTAGTAGAGTCACAAACTGCACCAGGAACTATATTAATATGGTAGGGTAGATAAACAGAGCACTAATTATGCACCAATTTTACCAGGCAATTAATCTGTTCTTATTAGACAGTCATTGATTGGTTCGGACAAACCTACGGATACAATCAACAGGATGAATTCGCCAAATCTTCAAATGGTGGTTTTTCTTTAAATACTAAAATTTTGAATAATGACATGCTGCAAATAACGACAAAGGCAGTGTCTAATGCATAATGATACAAGGTGTTGTTACTATACAACTCTTGTTTTAGTAGGATGACTAGAATGTTGGTGTTCAGCAAGATCAAAACTGAAAGGTACAAAAGTAGCCTCCTGAAGCTTTGAGAGTAGAGCAATGTAATTCAAAAATACCGCTATGTATTTTTGTGTTTATCTCAATAGTCTTTATCTCTGCCTCATTAGTAGTTTCGTGAACAACCCTCAGTTATGTAAGATGGTTTCAATGTTTCAATTACATTAGCATTAGGACCTTTTCTCCTACTTTTGGGTGGGGTTTTTTCTGCAGGTGGCGTCTAAAAAAGATTGTACAACCTCTTTTTGAGTTATTATAGGTGTATTATTATTATAAAGTTTAACTTTTTTTCATGTCAAAATGGACTGGATATACTATACATCCAAATGAGCTTATAAACAGATACCTCTGTACTTTTGCAAACTCTTTATATGTTCCTCTCCTTCTTAACTTCTGAACAAAAACATATTTAACACCAATCACAATTTGAAATATTTAGTGAAGTTCACATTTCTAGTCTAGCTGATACCAGTTCAGCATATCTTCTTCACAATAGATTCATCGTGCACGTGACATTGTTGTATTTGAATGATTTTAAATATTGTACTTATTTAAAATAAATTGTTTAAATACACGTAAAGTAATGTGTTAATGCTATCATATCATAAGCACGATATTGATACTTTGTTC
Source organism: Margaritifera margaritifera (assembly GCA_029931535.1). NCBI lineage: Eukaryota > Metazoa > Mollusca > Bivalvia > Unionida > Margaritiferidae > Margaritifera > Margaritifera margaritifera. The sequence continues at coordinate 238,569 of JAQPZY010000851.1, read as the reverse complement.
ATTCTGATCGTGTACATGTCATCAATGAACGACCTAAACAAGGTCATTTGTTTGCAATTGTCCTATTGATTGAATATGCAATCGAGGTACATTTGAAGTTGAAATTATTTTGGCAACACACTTCTTGATACCATTGAAAACTATTCTCCTTCATGATCGGTTTGGAACAAAATGAAAGGAAAACAAATTCTGCTGAAGACATTCTAATTCTCTGGTTAGAATGCATGAGAGTTCCTGCTTGAAACTCCAACAACTGTCTTGTTCATTTGCTGAATGTTTTAAATGCTGTTGTTTTTGTACTCGCTTGTGTAGTAACACTGTATTGTTTCTATGACAGTTCAACCCTTATGCACAGAAAATCCGTATCTGTAAACAAGTTTTAATCGCTCATCGCATATATTTTTGGGCTTGTTATAGTCAAATTCGAACAAGCTCTAACACTAAGCATCCTGTATATATTTGGGTTGTATGTGTTAATTTGATTTTTCTTCAGACTAACCAGCATTAAGTCATCATCAATAATTTTCCTCCTGTCAAGTGATAGATCCTTTTGAAATGTTCCATATTTCCTTTCATTGTATATATTTTAACTGTTGTATGTTTCCTTAAGTTCTCCATTTGTTTTCCAAACGCATCGTTGTTCAATAGTTTACAGAAGTTTCAGAATCATTATTGGCCTTTGGTCTGATAGTTGTATTGATTTATATATAATAGCTTTAACAGCTGCTGCTGTTCGAATAATATACCTCTGTGGATTTTTCTCAACTTCAGTCCCAGTTGTATATACAACTTTAGACTTCTGTAGTGAATGACGTATTTGTTGCTGTTTTAAAGTCTAGGCACTATTGGCTGTGTTGCTTTACCATATTAGAAGAACTGTGTCATTTTTTGTGGGAGATAAATCATTTTCGTGTGGAATTAATTTCTCTGGGGCTAATGGATAGTCCTTGAAGTTATCGTGCAAGTGAGTTCGTATTTCTATATGGATTTATCAAATGTACCCATTTTCATTGTTCTCTGAAATATTTAATACGTTTTGATTTACCCATTCAATTTCTTCATTTCTAGCCCATCTGAAGTGTTTAACATGCACGTATTGACACATCGCCCAGTTGTATAAACTGCTAAAATTTAGACACATTATGAATGAATTGGGCTTGGATTTATCATACTCATATCATACTCATGCTCATTTTTTATATCTCATCTTCATCACCCGCATATACATCATTTTGTTTAAATGCCTGAAGGATATATCGTTCTCCAGAAGAACAGTTATTGACGATGACTTGGTGCTAGTCAGTATGAATACAAAAAAATCAAATTACCCAAACTGATTTAAGGTGGTTTATTGTGTTAGAGGTATCCAAATGGTTGATGTAAAAATTTTACTATAAAAAGTTGAGAAACGAATTCGTTGATCGAATGAAGCTATTGGCAACCGATACAGATTCACTATGTATTATGCTAAGACAGAGAACTTTTACAACGATATGCAGGATGACACCATGTTATATGACACAAAGGACTGTACCAAGGACAACATGGTTAATATCCCTCAAGCAATCAAGATAGTTCCTGAACTTTTTAAAGATGCGCTAACATGGAAGTTTTATAGATTAATGGCAAGAATCTATACACTGAGGATTGATAACAATGAAAACATTGCTTTTTGTCCTTGATATAGAAAACTACCAAAAATCGTGTATTTTCTCCAAAACCTTTGATCGCAGAGTTATACCTTTGAACGATCACCCACACAAATATTTCAAAATGTTGACCAATCGAAGCTTCACCGATTATCTTAGTTGCTTTCTTTTTCACTTTATAAATACTGCCACAATCATCAATCATAAAAACACTATTTGTACCAAAAAATACATTAACCTCTAACCACGTTTCTAATTTATGTTCGGAATCTGTCACGATCACGTTTTCATCTTTGAATAACCGCCTTTTATTGTAAGTTTTGTTGAGGACAAAAGTTGGACATGTGACAATGATGTAACAGAAAAAGTCGCTGCATTAAGTTTCTATCAGACAAACAATGCTTTCCTAGAATTATTCACTCCAGAATCTATCAAATTATGGGGTTCTTTCAAATACAGCTCCGCTGAGATCAACGAAGTGGGCTTCATCAATACATGCCTTAGCATAATTGATTGAAGTTGATTGTTTTGAGCATGAACCTAACAATATAAAACAAAATAAATATAAATTGTGTGGGCATCAACATGTGTTTCTTCTGGTAATGTGAAAATTAACACCTTGTTGCACATAATCTACTTTAAGACATCTACCATGCAATATGTTATCCTGTATAATGTTCAAATAAAGCCAGATTCAATGAATATCAGTATAAAACTTTTAACACTTACGTTACTAATTTCTGTGTATTTTTCTTGATCACCGAATAAATATTTAGTGGCTTCTGTAATATGTTGCATCAATTGAAAACCCTTATAATAAATCATGTGTGGTCACCAAGATGTCTAACATTGCTTAGCTGGAAAACATGTCATGATTACTTTCTCTACAACATGCACAGTAACAAAACACCTTTCAAGCTCATTACAGGAGAATCAAGCGTACAGTTCATTAAAGTTGTACTGCCTGTTATCTTAACGACTCTCTCTCTCTCTCTGTCTCTCTCTCTCTCTCTCTCTCTCTCTCTCTCTCTCTCTCTCTCTCTCTCTCTCTCTCTCTCTCTCTCTCTCTCTCTCTCTCTTGTAATGTAGTCGTAAAGGAAAGTATATCTATTTCTGTAAATAGTATTAATCGACTGAGCAACTTATTCAGAGGTGATCGTATCGTACTGGGATGCAAATATTTTCCAGTTCGCAATCATGTTTGCCACCTTCTATCACTTTAGCTGCTTTTGTAAGTGTTATTTTAAATGTGAAATCCCGAGGAAGAGAAAATGGATACAGTGGGTCATGATCTACTAGCATATAGAAGTCGAGTGGTGTTTTAAATTTCGTTCCATACACCACAAGCTGTATAGTTTCAGTACCTGTATTGTGCACATTACTTGCCCCGTAACAGTTGTATTTTTTTACTCATGTCCAATCTTGTTTGTTCTAACAAACAGAAGTAACCAAAACTCATTAAAATGTTGCACTCATTCAACTTGAAAAGCTTATCGCTTCCATATAATATTGTAATGTCTTCCACATGCAATTAACCCGTATTGCTTACCACCACATTATTAGTATCTCCTTTCACCTTCATATCAAATGTAATGAAGAAACTGCCCGGTATAATCACGGTTGTTGGTTTTAGCTTTGGTATACAAACTTGTAACGTTTGCTCATGTTTAAAAGCTGCTAGGGTTGTGTAGATACAATAATGTGTTGCATCAGGGTATTTAACTCCTTGTTGTGTCTTTTCCTGCTTGTAAGAAGTTATGTATTTTACTATACGTAGACATTTATCGCATAGATGCTTCGCAATTTATTGTGCTAAAAAATTTTACTTACATAAACATTGACACCTTTCATTGCCAAAGGTAAGGTTGTGCTAATCAGGATCAAAGGAGCTTGAAAACAACATGTATACCAACACTCATTACAAGTGCAATGAAAATGTATTCTTATTCCACTTGATCGTCAGAAAGTGGATATAAATTATTATATTTAGGTTGCCTTTGTTTCATATTTTTCTCGAACATCAGGATAGTTTAAATCATGTATGCCATCATCAATTTAAATAGAAACGTACAGAGAAAACACATTGTCCATGGTGTTCAAGTACCGACTCATTAAACCTTGCTGTCTCAATTTTTCATCGAATTATGGAGATTTTCTCTGGTACTCTACTGTGACATGTCATGTCTCATTCCTGCCTCATAACATTCATTACGATAAAATAACTTTAACAGGTCCCTGTAAGTGATGGGACTTTAGCTATTGCTCCTCCAATCATAAGTCTAATAGTGTTTTCATTCACATTCATTTTGTTTTGACGCCTTCTATATTTTTGGTTATCTCTGTTATATCATTAAGTTTTGTAACTCTGACACTGTATTTGTGTTAACTGCTATCTTGCTGTTCTGGTCAATAATGTTTGTACCAAAGCCATTAGCGTGCCTTTTTTTTGTGTGTGTTTGGATTTCATTATTCAGATTTCTATGCAACTACTACAACTGAGATTGTGAAATGGTAATGTTTTCCATAGATTAGTTTTCCATGTCACTTTCAAGGCATCTGTATCACTGTTCATTCTCTGGTCCCAAAGCATTATATATCTATAGATGGCAGTTATATCAGTTGTGGTGTCTGTTCTTTCCCACGTCTTGATATATGCTAAAATCTTTACACTAAATATGTTTTGTATTTGTTTTTTTACAAATCCTATATTAGCCGCCTCAAACTTTTTTTACTGGATCAGCTACGTTGGTGATAGGGTTATTGTTTAGGTTTAAGTCACTAAATCTTGTTTGGCCCCTGGTACATTATATTTCCCATATTATTTTTTTTTAAATGTCTATTACCATTGTATGATACAAAGTCACCCTGCAGAACGTATTTATCTGGCAAAGACTTTAGCTATGTAGAATAATTACCACTGAAATAATTGTTTGTGTTAATGATCTGATCTGGGAAAATGTATACAAATCTGGGTTTTCAAACACCCGCAATCTGTGTCTGATTCAGTAGATGCTTTTATCATTTGCTAGTAATTGAATCCTAACAATTTAGCGTTGATGTTGATTATGTATACTGTGTAATTGCTACTTAGATTTCTTTTACCCTTATGAAATGGAGAGGCGTCATTGAGACGGAAACCACTTGGTTTCCGCTTGGAATGGAAATATTCGAGGCGGAATTGTGCAGGAGACGTGATTTCAGTCTGACTTACGCCTCTCATCTGACGTTTAATTCTACATTTTTCCGACTGGTTATGGAGGAAAACACCGAGAGCCATGTTCTGAGACGTCATTTTTTCCTTTGAAATTTGTACAAGGCGGAAATTTGGGTTTAGAATGAGGTTGAACTAGACTTTGAAATTTGCAGAAGGCGGATATTTTGGACTTAGAATTCACAGGAGGAGGATTTATGTACAAGTTAATAATAAAGAACTTTTACCAGAGATAACTAAAAATAAGGGCTTTAATATATGGTTTTCCCTTTGTAAAGACCTAACTTTGAATATATTCTTTGAATTTGTTAAGCAAAATTAAGTATCTGCAGTAATTATAAAATTAAAATTGTAATCATTTTAAATTTGTAAAGTGCACAGTAAAAATACAAACTGGAATTTCTTGCATTCAGGACTTTATTCTTACTGTTCTCCTCTATAGTGTTTCAAACTCTGCAAACCCTTATCTGTAAGCACAAACAAAATGTTTAAAAAAAAATAACTTTAAACAGCAGAAGTGTTACTAAGAAATAAATGCAACATGAGTAGGCTAACCAGAGCACAGAAGAAACTGAGTTTGGTAATTATATATCACATAATTTGTGCAAAGTATACATTTTTTACTCATATTCTAAATACCTTAAATGAAACATGAAGATTATCTTTTAATTTCCAGTAATTCCATTTTGTTAAATACTTGATATTTTTACCAGATTTATACTACATTTTTTCTTGTGTCCCTCATTATTGACAGATCACAGAAAAGTAAATGTGTTTGATTTTATTTCTTGTATTGTAAACTTCCATACAATATCAATGATTAAATAATGAATTTTGTTTAATCCCAATATGGAAAACAATTATCAATATTGATAAAAAATTTCATTCTTTTTAATCTTTTCTAATCCTCCTTATTATGACACATATGGCCTTGTTGTTTTTACTGCTGAGTGAAAAAGAAACAACATTGGCAATTATTGTTATATTAAATATAAACTTTAAAATGTTTATATCCTGGATTTAATTATTGTTTTCTTTGAGCGAGAGAGGGAGGGATACCCATTCCATCCTGCTTGCATTCTATAAAGGATTATTAGCACAAATTTGGGTTTTAAATAAAATAATAATAATAAAACCACACAAGATAAAATACAGTTTCCCGCGACGGAGACTATTAGCATCCAAGTAGTAACGGCGGTTATTTCCCTTGTTTACGCGACAGCCTCGTTTTAAAACAGGCCCCATTTTAAAGTTTGAAGTCGCAATTTTGTTCGTTGATTTGGGAAATTTTATTACAAGTAATACCAATACATGTGCAGCAGCTGATCACACAACCCTGGAGATAACTATAGTAAACCAAGGTCATGGAGTTATCATGTTGGTAAGTAAAATCCAGATTGTGTTTTACTGTGCTTGTCTACAGACTGCAGATGATTCGCGGACACTTCATACTGTACGCAGTTTTGCGGTTAGGATTTAATACGTTAAATGATACGACTTTATAACCATTTTGCATATCAGTATCATTTACTACTGCGCCTGCCAAACTGCAGTTATCGGTGTAATCTTATTGTCAGTTATCGACAATAGTATGACGTTATTACCAAATTAAATGAGAACTTGTTATTGCATTACATTTTCTCTTGCGCCTTTATTTTTAACAGACAGCAGAACTTTGCAAACGTTTGCACATTTACTCAAAATTGTCCCATACCTATGAAGAGACAAATGCGGCGTTATAGACTAAACACGTGTACGATATCGCTGATCTCCCATGGTTCGTGCCCTTAACATGAATTTTACCGCTTATGCTATAATATTGCAACAAACTATTAAAATCGCCATAGAAAGTGTTCAACGATATCTACTTAATTTATTCATCATTGAAAAATGTTTATAAATTCTCCAAAATCTTTGCAAGCAACCGTTTTTCTGAGCGTTTCAATATTTTTCTATTTCCGGAACGACATCCATGGTTCGTGTCCCTGAATAAAAGCCACATGATGTCAGATTGGAATGTGACAATTAGGCCAAAGTGTGGAAATTGATCGTTTATGTTGTCGTTATATTATTAATATTTGCATCTGATATATTTTTCATTTCTTTCAAATGCATATTGACTGCAAAATAAAACACTTATAAATAATGAATACAAAAATACAAAAGAAAATAATATGATGCAGTATTTAATTTTGTTTTTTTCAAGCTTTTCGATATAATTATTATATTTAAAGATGTAGTGAAGTTTTTAAAGGATTTTTTCATGCTATTTCATAACAAAACTTTTTTGTTCTTTATATTAAAATGTTTCAATTACAAATTTCAAAATACATAGTTTTACAGTAGATTCATATTTCCTAACATGAGATAACTTCATGTTACAGTAACCAAGTTTTTGCATTGTCTTTGCCATCTCAAAAATCTCTGTCGTGGTTTTCTCGCTAACAAAAAAGTAAAGAAAACAAACATGTGAACAGCGGCCGTGATCTGAACAGCTAACACTCATTCCAGGGCCACATATTTGTGGCAAATATGGCATTAATTAAAGTGGACGTTTTCATTGTGTTTTCTTTTATTTGAATTGTAGAACGTATTTAAATCTTATTTCGTCGAATATGTCTTAATCAGCACTTACTGTCACTGTAAACAACTAGTATGCACTCAGTTGATGACATCAAGATCTCAAAACAAGCGCGTGAGGTTGCGAGAAACATGGAGCACGAATCAAGGATATCAACGAAGTTAAGATAGTCGACGATAGTCAACATAAAAAGACGTTGATGACACGTGACCGACCATTTAATTGGGGGAGTGGGAACCTGTAATATTCTTAATATTCTTGAGCCAGTTTTTTTTTATTATTTTCTTTTACATCAAGATAAAAATTTGTTTTCAACTAATATAATGGATGTAATGGGTACTTTTTTAAAAGTATAAATTAGAGCAAAAATATGTTTCAAGCTTTTTAAGGGCCAGAAACCCAGACCCACACCCACCCCGAAAATGAAATGGTCGATCCCTTAGTAACATTTTAGAACTACTATTGCCTCATGTGCTCCAAAATATTAGCAAATTTTCCCCACAAATGTGGATATCACATATCAAATTGTACATTTGCCATCATGCAATGAACTTCAACTTTTTCAAAAACATGAAAGTGATTCTTTTTCAAAATCCTTGAGAAATTAAATGAGTAATAAGCTTTTTTTTAAAGATGTAAAGTACTAATGTTTGACATATAATGTCACAGACCTTCCAACATAGATGGTAAAACTAAAATTTCGGATCTCTTTAAAGGATGGTCATAAATAACACTTAGATATGTTTCTAAGAGACTGTGTAGTGATTTTGGAATGTTCAGCTAAATTAAATGCTTACACTGTTTTTCCAAACAAGTAAATAGTCATATTTGTGTCCATGTGACATACTATATGTTGCTGTAATCTATTTCAGTGGATGATATGGTACCTAAACCATACAAGAACCAGGGGAAGATGCAGGATTTTTCTGTGGATTTGTTTAAAAGAGGTGTTTCATTGTACTTCAAATGGCTAACATTCTTGTACTTCACCTAAAAGTGTACTACTTTTTCAAAAAGGTAGGGAGCCAAACCATCTGACAACATCCACCCCACTGCCTATCTAGATTCGCTACTGAAGTGAAGAAAAGCCATAAGGAGTAAAATGTGAATATTTTTCTTCAATTTGGAAAAAATAGCTGTGAGATATTCCCTATACTGAAGAGCTTGCCTTTCACTGGATCAGCTTGGATTTCTGGAGTCTTTCCTTAGTCATTTATTGGATACGATCCAAATCACACCCACAAAGTCTCCACCATTTGCGTTATGTGTAACAATTTTGCAAGGAAAGCAGTATATTTAATTTTTAAAAAAGACCAAATGTAACAGCTAATGAAATATATTTTATGTACAAAGTGCAATTGAACTGCATATCGGAACATCATGCTACTTTTATTAAGAGGTTTCATTATAATACACTTTTAAATGTTATGATAGAAACTACTAATATATTGTACAACTGTGTGAAATAATGTTTAACTTTGATAAGTACTGTTTCAAACAATTATGAAAGAAAGTGTGCATATGTAAAACAAAACAGTTGAAAGCTACAACCCCAGCAGTTAGAAAACAGTGGCAGTGTAAGAGCATGTAGTCTCTGCTATTATCTTCCAGTGTTTTGCACACGCTCCATTAAAAAATAAAGAAAGAACTAATGCAATTGCAGCAATAGCAGAATTCTTATCATTTGTATCAACTATCGCAAAGTACCTAATAAGTCCAAAGCATGCAAGACCCCTATTTGAATACAAAACAGAAAGAGTTGACACATTTTTTCATTCCTGTATACTCATGACCATAAATTAGGTTTCCATTTAATTCAAGTCGATTAAAATTTTTGAAGGTGTTTACCAATAAAATACAAAATTCTAGAATAAAATCAGTTTGTAGCCAATTTTGTATTTTTTCGTAATTTATTTATTTATTGTTTAATGGGGGTACATCAAAACATAATTCTATTTTTGTATGAATTCCAGGAAGGCCTGATCATATAATTCTCAAATTACGCTCAATACTGATCCTTTAAAATGACACCCGTCACTTTCCCTAATAATATTCTGTTCCGTGCGTCTTTTGGGAGAGAGGCAGAAACCCAAAACATTTTTCCAAGCGGTAAGCTGAATTATTTTCCAGGCGTCAAAGTGTAATTCCGGACGGAGCTAATTTACATATTTCGCCTCAAATTCCACCTGACTAACGTGTCAGTTCCGCTTGGTTTACGTCTCAGATCAGTTATTCTTTATTAGACCTCACGCTTGGAATTTTAAAAAAATTGACGCCTCAGGTATGTCTAAATTACGGACGAATAATTTCGTACAGGAAACCTCTGATCTGTGTTCCAAATAATGTGCAGCCATATTTTCTTTGTTGTCATTATTTACAATCATTCTCTCTTTGACTTCATTGTATGCACATTACAAGTTTGTAATAATCCTCAGTAACTAAAACATTACTTTTTCATTCTTGTCATTGATGTAAGTGATTTTGTTTTTTTGTTGTTTTTTTTTCCATTGGAAACATTGTAATACCCAACAGCACAATTTATTCTTTGCAGCGAAATGGATATATTAGACATATTGCTATTTCTGTTGTCAACTGGATTAGTAAAATACGTTTTATTTTTCTTTCCCATGGAGTGAGTCTATTGTAATATAGCTCTACTTATTTGCAAATGCGACCCCGTTGTTGTATCTAGCGATATAGTTTCAATTATGTGTAACAGTATTATAGGAGAAATTTGCGCAGCTAATTTTATTTTCTTAAAAATTTTCTTTCCTGTAAGTTTCTATTTCAAATTATTCCCTTCCTCTGTCTTTTTGTTTCTGTATTCATATCCTGATTGGGTTTTATTTATCTCTTTGTATCTGATGTATTTGTTGATGCTAAAATAAACTCAACTTGGTTGATTTCATTGTTGTTTTCCCAAAGGGACAATACTTAAAAGGCGGAGGGTCAAAGTTGATGATCACTTTGTTTATCATGTCGTCAATACTGTTAAAATTTGTGATGGCTAATGTTGCTGTTTCATCATATTTTAATACTTTGTTGTAAATCCAATTTTCCTTAACAGTTTGCGCAGAAATACCTAAGAGTGTTGTACTAACACCAATAAATATAATGGAACAGCTATGCCTATAACCATTCCCGATAAATACCTTCTAGCCTTAGAAATACATGAATGCTGAAATTGTTTCCACACCTGCCTTTAACCAATTCAAAGCTATCTAAACCAATATGCATTTCTTTCTCATACCTTTATTCTCATACCTTTATAATGTTCATTGTCCATGGCTAAATAATTTTTGATATATTTTAGGTTTTTGCAGACGTCAGTATGTATTAATGGATACTCTTTCATTCACGATATTTTTGGAGTAGCATTTTTGTCAGATAAAGGCCCATTTCCTCTCAGGTACTTGATCGTATACAGGTCATTCCCTGCCTAGAATAATTAGCTTTATAAATATTTAAATATCCATTTAGGATAGTGGACAAATTGTAAACCTAAATAGCGTTTTTAGAACCATGATGTATGCAACAGTAAGAGATAAGTTCAATGTTGCAGATTATATTGTTTCGATTCTTTTTTTCTTTTTTTTTTCTTTTTTTTGTTGTTTCGGTCGACATCTTGTTATTTATGTAGCGAGAAAGTTTACCGAATTCATATGTGCTGCATGGTACACAGTTAATATATATTTTTTTATTCAGTCATCATCTAATTATTTATTACCCGAAAAATGTATCCAGTCAGCTCGCAGAAATAAAGTTCTGGTAAAGTGTTTCTGATATAGGTTTGTGAAATATTGACATGGGTTTGTGTTGTTGCTGTACTTCGAGCAGGTTGTTGTGCCTCAAGGGTACTTCGCCCTTTGTCTATGCTCCACTGTGCTTTGATTGGTTGTTCACTGTTAACTTCTTTTACCACTGTATGTTTAAGACTCAATGAAGAAGGAAATTTTCTAAGTTTGTTGTATTTCTTTCATGTTGTGTGATTTCGGCATCTTTTAACTTTTAACTTTAAGGACTCTTGTTCTTTCTTGAAAGTTTGGCTTTTACTCTCTTCACATTCCGATCAATGTTTTGCAATCTGTCTTACGGCCTTTGTGAAGACATATTTTCAAATCCTTTGCAATCCTTGTTTACAACTTGATTTTTGTCTTGTTAAACCTCTATTTATATGATAAGGAAATCTTGAAAGTCAACTAAATATCAACATAAATTGGAACAAACGTTGATTATAGGATGATTTACAATGCTCCTTTGAGTAGTAAAAAAATAATAAAAATATTACTGGGTAAAAAAAGAATGTATTTCAAGGCATGTCCTTTGTGTAGAGAAGAAAAACAAATTCATTGACTTTTACAGAACCAGCGCTAACTGCAACCCCTGTCATAATGAGTACAGTAGAAATATAGAAAAAATAAAACAAAAATACATGAACCCAAGGTGCCACAATGATCAAAACTTCAGATTAATTAGCATTTAAAGAAATAAAAGTTTACAAGTATCAATGCAAAACATGAAATCAATCTCGATTTGAAGATACAACGTGTACTATCTATTGACTATTATCGCAGATGGCTAAACTTTACAGATACCCGAAGGTGTGATTACAGATGAACTAGACACGTGTCCCCTTGATTTTCTGACCCTGATCAAGAAAGGAAATGTGTCCACTAAGCAAATGCTAGATTCAGGATAGCAAGCGAAAACAGATCTAAAAGTTATAAAATGCCTTCGAGGAAAGAGAAAGAAAATCATTAAAAAAAAAGAAAAATTACATGAAACTTTTTTAATTATTCAAGATTGAGGAGCTCTTGAATAGTGTTGCTTAATATATTTTCCCTGTAAAACTTCAATACATGGCAAACAGCTAGTCAAGTAATGGCAACTACTGTAACAACTCAAATACATCAACAACAAAAAAGCAACCAGTACATGTTTCATTTGACAAGCATTTTTCAGCATCTTTTATTTCCCCATTCTTGTCTGTTGTCTTTCTGCAATTGTCTATTTGGACAGATGTTTCTTCGAGACAACAATGTCAGCAAACCAGTACTTTGTGCAGATAGAGGCAATCCTATTTTAAATGACAAAAGACTAGTGAAGTGTCTAATTTTGTTTCCTGTTATGTGGTCATATTTATGTTAATCGTGTAAACTGTTTGAATTCTAGATTGGAAGAAATCTGCTACTCAACGATGTCACACTATAAATTATGACATCTGACAATGGTTTGGAAATTTTAGAAGCTCAAGCATCTGCAAAGATTTCATACATCCTCTTGATTTGCTTCCCCTTCCATTTTTTCCAACTTTTTTTAGTCAAGTTGTTACTGATTATTTCTTTCTTTGTTCCGTTTGCATTTGCTATGTTCAATTCCTATTTGTAGAGTTATTCACTTATGGTTATATTTGTAGTTACTATTTTGTCTTCTATAAATCTCAGTTTTCTTTCCAGCTGTGACTTGTTCATTTCTTTGCTATTTAAAAACCTAAATAAAGGTTAAAGTTGGTGACAATTTTGAAATGAAAGATTTTGAATAATGCAAAAGACACGAAGATAATGTTAGAGATGGCTATGAATAAATTTAATCATTCAAAAATATTTAAACACTTTTAGATGCAACTAATCTATCAAAAGACGGTTTTTCACCTCCTCAAAAGGATCATAGAAATTATCAGTGGACACAAAAAAAGACATAATGCCTGGTTTAAAAATAGATGACCAAGATCAGTTTATGATACGTGATTTTTGAACTGAAGACAATACATTCTATTTTTATTGGAACAAGTTAAAATATTAGAGTGAAACAATCCAAGAGAAATTTTAGCTGAAAAAGACAATAAAACATGGATCTGATAAATAAACGAAAGGTAAGGATTTGGCAAAAGCTAAACAAGTAAATATCAAAAATCAGTTATTGGCTAAGTGTCATAAATGTCAGAGAAAAAATGAGAAACATGTATATTGAATTAGGTAAAGTGAATGATACTACATTGTTCCTGTATAGCAGGTTATGTTCAATATTTTTTACTTTCTTTTAAATAATATGAAATGAAAAGAAAGAAAGAAAGATGGAAAGAAAGACAAAGAAAATAATGTATTAATAGATTTACTCCATTACTGTATTGCAAAGTTTACGATCATGGATACATCTTTTTCATCAAATAGCATTCACATTCACACCCTCCGTTTTTTTATTTTAATTATTGATTAAACTATTCAGTGTGATTTTATCCATGCTCATTCATACCTGTGACAGAACCAGAGCATCAGACCAGTAGATTTAAAAATTTTGATAAGTAGATTAATCTTCTAAACCAGTAGACTTTTTATTGCAATAAATTTTACATGTTTTAAGGGGACTGGAAACAAAAGAAGCATTTTTTCCATAATATGTATTCCCTTCATATTAATATAAAACAGCAAGTTTTGAACATGAATCAGATTCTGATGGAAAATGTTACAATAATAATTAGTTATTATGAGTCAGTATATTGTCAATTAAATGAAAAAGGAAGAGTTGTATATCTCGTAGTTCACAGCAAAGATTTTTTTGTTATATAAAATCCACAAACATTTTTTGCTTCCTTCACAAGATCACTGACTGGTGACCACTGATGACATTCATTGTGATTATTAACTTTCACACTTAACAGGCTCTCAATAGTTTTCTGGTCCACATTTTGCTTTGAATCACTTTGTATTTTGCGAAGAATGGAGAATGTCCTCTCTGTATCAGCATTAGAATGTGGCAATGACAAAACAACCATGCTCAACCTGCAAAGAACTTTGAACTTCAGTTTTATTGTGGCTGAGGTTTTATGGCTCATGACTGCTCTCCAATACTCCTCCAAGCTAAGTTCACCCCAAGGAAGAAGTTCCTGAGTTGGACTTAAGATGTATTCCTAAGCCTCATATTTCTTAACCAGTGTTTTTTTAGCATTGGAAGAAAGTGAGTGTTTCAGCATTTTGTAATGAATTGAACAAAGAACAGATGTAAGAGTTCCCTTTAAATACTCCTTTTAAAACATCTTGAACAAGATAATAACAATTAAACAAGACAAAAAATCACAATACTTACTCTAGTGTTTGTGCCAAACTCAGATTTTGGTCAGTCTCTCCTTTTTATCATACCTTTGACATATGTTTACTGATTTTTAATTAAAGATTTAAAAGCCATCATGGTTTTGGTTTGTTGGTTTAACACCATTTTTCAGCACATAGTAGGGTATACATGGTAGCTAGTATATTTGGTGGAGCAAGAACCTGGAAAGACCTCGAGAAGAACAACTGACCTACAGAAAGCTACTGGCATGCTTTCTCACATACCCACATTGGCCGAGATGAGACTTCAACCCACACGGACAAAAGTGAGATGTGAGCAATCTGTAAAGGTGAGCACCTTAGATAACTCAACCACTCATGGAACCAAAACCCATCATGGACCACCTTTGATCCATTTATTACCTATAAGACCTAAAAAAAACATCCTGCATTTGACCTTAAACTCTCTAGAGTTTTAGCCTTCTTAATCTGATTACACAACCATGCATCATCGCACCAGTCTGTGCACTGCTATACCAGTTCTGGTCTCCAGTAGACTGGTTCTGGCTGGTTTCTGTAATGTGTGGACAGAATGATTAAAAATACCATTTTCATTTTCTTTTTGCAATTTTTTTTTTTTTTTTTTAATCATGAAGGTTTCAAAATGGCAGATTTCAACTGTAATAAAATAGTAGGTGCCATAGACAGCCTTTACAATGGTATTTGTGTACTACTGCTGGTAGAATTACATGTATGCATCCTTAGAGTTTCTGGCTATATGGACTTGCATACACAAAGCGAACTTAGTTATATTTATAATTTCACTCTGCCTTTGTATATTTCTGTTGAAATTGCTGATAAATGATATTTTTTCAAAAATATTTAAACTTTCCATTTAATTTACCAGTAATGACCTCAACTATATTTATGGGCAATATAGTGTTCTTTTTTATCCTTTTGTCTTGATTAAAATTAAAATTTCTTTTTTAATATTTTTTAAATATTTTATGACTATATAAATAAAGATTTCAGAATTAAAAAGATTAGTATTGCTCCCAGTTACATAGTAATAATTGGTTCATACTACTCTGCAAGTTACCATTACCAGAAATTTCATCACTCTGTCTGGACAATTACATGACTATTTTACTGACTTAGTCGTGGTATTGTGTGTGTGTGTGTGTGTGTGTGTGTGTGTGTGTGTGTGTGTGTGTGTGTGTGTGTGTGTGTGTGTGTGTGTGTTGTATTATACAGTCTTCCATTACTTTAAAAGGGAGCTGTGGTGGCTCAGTGGTTAGAGTGGCAGACTCTCACGATTGAAAGGGTGCGGGTTTGAATCCTACCACCAGACCAGCCTATGTCAGCTACCGTGGTGTGTCCTTGGGCAAGGCACTTTACTTCAACTGCCTTGGCACTAAATAACCTACTTGCGTTGCTGTGCCATAAAGCACCAAACCAAGCCAAAAACTTGCTTAAAATAATAAAATGAACTACATGTCAACTCTTATATTTAATTTTTCATATCTATCCATGGAATAACTTCAGGCAATAAAAGTCTATTGTTCACAAATCACTGCTGGCGTGTAGCTTGGCAGGCTTTACCTGTGCAGGCTCATTGCTAATGTTGAGTCACTCTGCATGGTATGAGCAGATCTTTTCTCTGGATAAAATTCTGCATTGGGCAGAGCTTGGGGATTCATTAATTCACAACACAGACACTTCCATCTGATATTTTACCTCACTATCAATTCATAATCCACCCACACCAAATTTGGCTAACCTTTTGCACATAAGATTCTCACGTGAGATCTAACTCATGTTAGTCTCATGTGCATTTTAGCATGCAAATTAGGTAGAACTCACATGAGCAATAGAATCTAACAAAATCTGAAAATCACATGAGCAGGAATTGTTGATATGAGCAAGATTTTGCTCACCTGAGCAAGCATTTCCTCACATTAGCAAGACCTTGCTCACGTGAGCAAGTCTGCTCATGTGAAAATCACATGAGCAGGAATGGTTAATGTAAGCAAGAGTTTGCTCACATGAGTAATAGGAAAAAAAAATGACTAGGATTTGATTTTTATTTGATAAATATTTTTGACAAGAATTAAAAAGAACCAAGTTCCTATAATAAAACTTATTTAGCAGCAATAAAGATATTTTCAAAGTGATTAAAATCTAGTGAAGATGAGCATATTCAAGTTCAATTATGCATGTGTTTGTTAGGTTTCTCACATGAGAAAAAAGACAACCTGTATATAAATATGTGATAATAATGATTTTCAATTATTGTAATTATTATATCGCATGCATTATGTAACAATAAATGCTCACAGCACAAATGGGCAGGTGTAAAACACTCATTCACTCATCAAGCAAATTAGTGTGATTATTGTGAAAGCAATGGTCTTGATGCACACGAAACCAGCTAGGTGTACTACATCCAATCACTGATTTAATTACTGATGATAACAAAAGGTATAGGGTCTCAGGCCTGCATTGACCAGTCAGAAAAGGTTGCTTTTATTGACTTATACTAAAGAATGTTTTAATATTTATATTGTTGATAAACATTCAGTGCATTATGCACTGACCATTGTAAACATGTAGAAGTATTTGCAAGGTGTGCAGCTGGCACCGAAATGGCAAAAATTGGATGACAAGGGAGTGCAATCACATAAATGATGAACATAAGAGACTAAGAAAGTACCAGAAATGCTGGGAAAATGGACGCTAATAGCTAAAGTGTGACACAGGAAAGACTGTGTTGTTGGTGAAATACAGTTATTGTTTTCAGTTGATGTTAATGAATAATAAATGTTGAATTAGAAACTGAACTGGCTTCTGTTTGATTTTAGCAAGATCAGTGAAATTTAGACAGGATCAATGAAAATATGATTTTGGTGATCCTGTGGGTTTGTGAAAAAAATCCTAATTTTGAGCCATGTATCTTGTTTTACATATGCAAACTTCCTAGAACTCATAACACATACTCCTGCTTGTTTGCTGTTAATCATACAACTTCAGTGGTGACCCCTAAAATCTGAATAAATAAAAGGAAATGACATGGGAAGGAACGAATACAAATTCATAATTGTTTGAAACAATATTTATCAGAGCTTCTTAAAAATGTATTTATCAAAGTTAAACATTATTTTGTACACTTGTGCAATATATCAGTAGTTTCCATCATAACATTTAAAAGTTTATTAAAATGAAACCTCTAGAGTACCATGATGTACTGATATTCTCTTCAATTTCTTTTGTAAAACACTCAGTACACAAAATATATTTCATTAGCTGTTACGTTGTCTTTTTTAAATTAAGCATATTGTGTTCCTTGCAAAATTGTTGCACGCAGAGCAAATTAAGGAGACAGTGGATGTATGATCTAGATCATATCCAATGTATTAAGGAAAGATTCCAGAAAATTCATGCTGACACACAGAAAGGCAAGCTCTTCAGTCTATGGAATCTCTCACAGCCGCTTTCTCGAATATATGGTACACAGAAAGGCAAGCTCTTCAGTCAAAGGAATCTCTCACAGCCGCTTTCTTGAATATGTGGGAAATCTTCACTTTTTTCTGTATGGGTTTAGACTTTTTACTTCACTTCCATATAGAAATCCATTTTGGGGAGGGGGGATGTCAGGTGGTTAAAGGTTCCCCCTCCCCATCTATTAAAATCGTACACTATAAGGTGAAAAACAAGAATGTTAGCCATTTGAATTACACTGAACCACCTCTTCTAAACAAATCCTCTCAGAATAAAATCCTAAATCCTTCCCTGCTTCTTGTATGATTCAAGTATCATCGACTGAAATAGATTACATGCAGCAACATGTACTATGTAACCTGGACAACAAATGTGACTATTTACGTGTTTGGCAAAGGCATTTTTTTTTTAATTCAACATTCGAAAATCACTTCATAAGTCTTAGAAATATCTGTAAGTGTTATTCATGACCATCCAGTTTGAAAGCTGCAACATCATATCTGTCAAACGTTTGGTACTTTATGTCTTTAAACAAAAAACAAAAAAAAGCAATATGAAATTACTCACTTTACACCTTAAAACCTCTGAAATAGATCCACTGCTGTATTCTTTGAAAAATTAAAAGTATAAAAATTAGAAGCATACCTACATGTATATGACTTCTGAACTTGCCTCAGTTGCAGTTCAAACTTCACTGCATGAAGACAATTGAAGAATTTGATATGCTAGAAGAAAAACAGTCCCTAACAAAAACAGAAATTAGATTAACAAGCTTGCATGTAATTTATCGTCAACTGTCCTAACTTTGTGTTTATCCTTGATTCGTGCACCATGTTTCTCGTGACCTCACACGCTTGTTTTGATATCCTGACGTAATCAACTGGGTCACTAGCATTTGTTGACAGTGACAGTAAGTGCTGATTAAGACATATTTGAATACTTAATACAAATCAAATTGAAAAAATACTATGAAAATGGAATATTTTACTCATGCCATACACTTTGTGGCCCTGGAGTGAGTGTTAGCCATTCAAGCCAGGACTACTGTTCACATGTTGGTTTTCTTTACCTTTTGATTAGCGGGAAACCGATAACAGAGATTTTTTGGATGGCAAAGGCAATGTAAAAAATCTGGTCATTATAACATGCACTTCTTATATCATGTTAGAAAAAAATAAATCCAATGAAAAACTATATAGCATGCAATTTTTCATTAAAATATTTTAATATATGACCAAAAAAAAAAATATGTGTGTTTCCTATTGCACTGGTTTTAAACTTAAGTTAGGATATGCAGGTACTTTTTTTGTTTGTTTTTTTTTTTTAAACATTATGAATGCACATTGCTGCTGAAGTATATGGTTGTTTAAGCACATGCTCAGTTACTGTTCATGAATGCACATGGCTGCTGGAGTACAAGGTTGTTAATGTACATGTTTGTACCTAACAACAACAAAAATAGACCAATAATTGCTTCATTTGCATATTATGCAAAACTTGTATGTCACATACAGAACTTGGGTAGATCATTCCAATCCATGATAAAATCCTCTGTATTTCCTCTGGATCTGACCTCTTGTCTTTAAGCAGCATTACACCTAGAAACAAACTGTAGACCATTCTAATCCATGGTAAAAAGCTCAGTATTTCCTCTGGATTTGATCTCTTCTCTTCTGGAAGCATTAGACAATAAAATGTATATTATGAGAAAACTTCGTGGACATTTCACTCATAATTCTCATCTAATGCCCCACCCATCTGCTGATGTGTTGTCATGCCTGTTGCCTTCATCAGCACAAAAATGTATCCAAGTTTAGTGTTTTGTCTTGTTCTTCCTGCATGTGTTGAACTAATCTTTTTTTAACATCTTCATCAACATCAACATTGAAAATTTAAAAACCAATGAACCAATTGTAAACAGATGAGAAATAAAATTGATGAGAATTTGAAAAATCATAAATTATGATATATTTTGCCAAAAAGACAATTTGCAATAAATCTCCTAAAACTTTATATATATATATATATATATATATATATATATATATATATATATATATATATATATATATATATATATATATATATATATATATATATATATATATATATATATATATCAATGTTCAAAGTAGAATTTCCTGACATTTACAAAAACATTTACTTTCACAATAGTATTCACATGTTCCTGGAAGACAAACAACATATGTATTTACTTACACTCACACTGGTATGATTTTCAATATGGAAAATTTCATTCAGTCAAAGATGTAACATAAATTTCATGAAATTAAATACTATATCAATATAAACTGAATGAGCAGGTTTGATTTCATAATGAATATAAAAATGTGTCCTTACAAAACTGATGCTCCTGCCAATATGATGCAATTTAAGGGTAAAACTAAAAAATGAAACAGGGGCCATAACTCATACACATTTTGACACAAACTGGTTCAAATTAAACCTGACATATGTCTTTGAAATGCAAATCCTCTTTCCATATTTGGTTTCAATCCATTAAGTCCCTAAAATGTTACTGAGCAGAAATCAAAGGGTGAAGTTCTATTTAAAACAAGGACAATAACTCCATAAAATTTTTCAGAACATTTGTAAGGAAAGCATTTAGATGACTTAGGTCTTATTATTGTAAAGCCTTATACCTGCCCTAGGTCTTACTATTGTATAAGCCTTATACCTGCCCTAGGTCTTATTATTGGAAAGCCTTATACCTGCCATAGGTCTTATTATTATATAAGCCTTATACCTGACCTAGGTCTTATTAATGGAAAGCCTTATACCTGACTTAGGTCTTATTATTGGAAAGCCACATACATGACCTAGGTCTTACTATTGTAAATGCTTATACCTGACCTAGGTCTTACTATTGTAAAGCCTTATACCTGCCCTAGGTCTTACTATTGTAAAGCCTTATACCTGACCTAGGTCTTACTATTGTAAAGCCTTATACCTGACCTAGGTCTTATTATTGTAAAGCCTTATACCTGACCTAAGTCTTATTATTGTAAAGCCTTATACCTACCCTAGGTCTTATTATTGTAAAGCCTTATACCTACCCTAGGTCTTATTATTGTAAAGCCTTATACCTGACCTAGGTCTTATTATTGTAAAGCCTTATACCTACCCTAGGTCTTATTATTGTAAAGCCTTATACCTGACCTAGGTCTTATTATTGTAAAGCCTTATACCTGACCTAGGTCTTATTATTGTAAAGCCTTATACCTGACCTAGGTCTTATTATTGTAAAGCCTTATACCTGACCTAGGTCTTATTATTGTAAAGCCTTATACCTACCCTAGGTCTTACTATTGTAATGCCTTATACCTACCCTAGGTCTTACTATTGACCTAGGTCTTATTATTGTAAAACCTCATACTATATAAGTGTATAAAAGTTATTGTACAGAATCCTAGTAGTTCAAAGTTCCAAGTAAAACAGGGACCATAACTCTGTAAAGATACTGTCAACAAGGGTGAAAATCATAATGGCCGTTACAGAGCTCCTAATATTGCTCAAAGTACTTGCATACAGTTGACCCTCAGTATAAAGCACCTCTGTATAATGTAGTTCTTCATATTGTACAAAAGTGACCACAAATCATTACACTCCTAAGATTGTTCAAAGTACCGAAAGTGGTCTCTCTGTATAAAGCACCTCTGTATTATCAATCATATAATACAGAAGTGGCCATGGATCATTACAATCCTAAAATTGTTCAAAGTACTTACAGTAGTCCCTCAGTATAAAGTACCTCTTTATTAATCAGTCCCTCATATAATACAGAAGTAGCCATGTATCATTACAGTGTTCCTAAGATTGGACTAAATTACTTATATACAGTGGTCCCTCTGTATAAAGCACCTCAGTATAATGTAGTTCCTCATTTAATACAGATGTGACCATGGACCCCAGTTGTAGGATGATTCAAGTTTTGATACTGAACCTACCTCAGTATTAGATGACCTTGTTTGTAATGTTGTTCACTTGTATGAATCTTCTTGGTAAGACTACTATACCACAGACAGCTAGCAAACCTGAAAAACAAATTAGGTTTTTTTTTTTGTACACTAATGAATATCATTTACAAAACTTGCAAAACAACATCTGCAGGATTCATTTAAGGCTGTGCTCTTGCACCAATGACCCTTTTTTATCATCTTTGGCACAAGAAAGTTCCCTCCATAGTGCCCATAGGTCACATAAAAAAGATTCAAGAAAATAAAGATAAAAGATTGTTACAGTTGATTTTAGACTGCATTAAGCACATTCCAAGATGACTAAAAGGAGTTTGCTCATTGCCAAAGAAAAAAAAAGATGATAAATTTCACTGGGTGACAGAAATATCTTGGCTATTTTGATTAGAATCGACACCAATCAAGAGCACATGGACAATTACTGATAGAAAATGTAAACAAGAGAAGATGAAATCTTCAGCAAAAACACTATTGTGTTTATTTTCAAAGTGGTGTTCAGTAAGGAAAAAATATAGACTCAAATGTCCAAAAATAAAACAAAAGGGGAATGGTTACTCAGGCTTGAGGAATTAAAATCCTTGAATGGATGGCATGTGATAGGAGAGGCCGATAATGATCGCAGGTGCTCTGGTCATGGATTTACTAATTTCTGCAATAAATATTCAATTTTCCAGCATTATATGCTTTGAATCAGTCGTTGCTGAGTCAGACTATAGCATGGTTTGCAACAATTTCCATGTCAACAAAATAGCCATGCCCTGAATAGTGGATAGAGTTTTTTTAGTGAACAAGGAAGCTAAAGGCAACCATACTGTAGTCTGCCTCTACAATAACTAATTGAAAACATATAATACTGGAAAGTTTAATATTTATTTCAGAAATGTAATAAATCCATGATACAATTCTCTGTGATAATGATATGTGTTTGAATTTCTTGAATAAACAAGAAACATATAAGGTATTTGTTTCCCATTTTTTTTCTCACAATGGCCACACTTTTTGATCTGGTAGGGGCCGCTAAAGCCCCCTCTTTTTCCATTTATGGAATGAACACTGCATCTGATATTAGGTACAGTTACTCTGGAAAACAAGAATGTTTATTAGATTTAATGTAAAAGCAGCTTAATTAGTATACTGATACCTATCAGGAAAATGAAACTTTTTAGTACAGCTTTATATACAACTTTAAGCCATAGTGATTCTGTGTTAGAATCCTTGCAACATTTAGTAATCTCTGGAGTTGTCTCCCTTGCAATATATATTGTAACTTGGTAGCCAATTCACATAGGCCAAATTTGAAATAAACTAAAATTTCATTAACTTCCAAATGAATACTTTCAAACATCTTCTACCATAAGTTGTAATCCGACTATGTGTTGTAAATTTTGAAATTTTTCAGTTATTCCAAAATTTATATTTTTAAAATTTGTATGAATTGTTATTTTGGAGAAAAACAAAAGAAATTCCTTTCTTCTTTACTGATCAAACAAGAAAATCTACAGATTAAATTTTTCTTACTATGAAGATAAGACATTCAAATATCACTAAGATAGTACCATGATCAAAGGAAGTGACACCTTTGCTGTGGTGGAGATAATTATTTTATTACTCCAACTGAACTCCTGGTGTAGGCCACCTGAAGATACAGCATCAATTGTACTTTCTAATTGGCTAATCAATAGTAGTAGGTGTGAAATTTGTGAACTTGTAGTCTACATTTATTTTGACGTTTTGTTCAGTACTGTATGGTTGTTGTCAAGCTGTAATAAAGGGTAAAGGACAGTAGTTATCCTGGGCTGATCCAATTGTAGGATTCGAATTTGCACAGGATTCAAGCCAGGATATTAACTTCACAACAATGGCAACATTACAGAAGCTAGTCAAAGTGACCAACTTAGTGACTTTGTATTAAATTCAACTATTAAGAGATTAAGCAAGAGGATTTTTGATACATATGTGGATGAAGATGAAAATAATGGAACTTTTACAATACTGCTGACAAATTGTGTAACACTACCATCAAAATGCTTAGACCTTGTCCATCATCTCCTGACCTAGTGGAGCAGTTCATGGAAGCTGATATCGGAGACTGCAATCCTGTAAAAGGCACCAGAACTGAACAATACAAGGTTTTACAGCCCAGGATACTGTGTGAATTCTTCCATGCTGCATCAAAATAACATAATACAAAGAATCAAGACTGAGATGGAAATTTGTTTTTCAACCCTAATTCTGAGTTACAATTCAGCCTCGAGTGGAGAGTCTAAAATGTAAATTCCGAGTTACAATTTGGTCTCATGTGGAGAGTCTAAAATCCTGTGATTTTTTTAAGTGAAGTAAGAAACTTGTTCAAACTACTGATTCATCTGGCAAAGGGAGAAAAGCTGCAAAGATTAATCAAGCTTTGCATGTTAGACTCTAACTGAACTCAGCATTTAATAGCTCAGGATTTGTGAACTTGCTCATAAGTGCAAATGTTCCATAACCATCTTTATCAGGATTACAGAAACAGCAGAACTTAGTGGCAGAGAAAGTCATAGAACTGAACAAAGGAGATATGGTAAAAATTAAATGCAATTTGAAAAAAACCTATTTAAGTTGAGCAGACTACCTGATGATTTGTAAATTCTTGTTGAGGGTGATGGATGGTATAACAATCACCTATTCAGTGCAGGTAACACACCATTCCAGAATAGAACCTAGTCTGTGTTCATCATATTTGAAAATATTGCAAATAATAAATCAGTGTTCCATGTTTACTGAATCAAGTTTTGCAAAACAACACCACTGCTTAAAAGTCAAGGGCAGAAGGTGGAAAGCCCTAATAACTATGGTACATGTACTTCAAATATTCCTTTTGACCAACCTATAGGTGATGAATATGAATGGGCCAAAAGTATGGACAGGACTTGAGTAAGCATGGAATAGATGCACACATATTACAATTGATGAAGACTCTAAAGCTTATCATGAACTTAAATACAGTCTTTAAAGGCAAGAAAACCAATTTGAAGGACAAAAGCTGCTAGCTCCTTCACTGCAAACACCTATTTCTAGTGGCACCTTTAGTGTTTCTTGAATGGACCAAAACAGAGAGGAAAAAGGTTAAATGGTGATATTCAAATGATATCAAGCATAATTATTATCTTCTTTACTATCTCCATAGAAGTGCCATAATGAATACATCACTTTTTTGACTCTGCAATGTATTACCATGGCTATTGAAGATTTATGTATAAAGCCAATCTAATTGTTTGTTCAAGGGATAAGAATGAGAAGCAGTGGAAAAAAATATTTTTTCCTTACAAGTGTTCTGTATGTGGAATAAGGATGCCATATTCAGATATCACTATTTTACACAGATGTTCTGTACATGGAATAAAGATGACATATTTAGATATAAGTATGTTACACAAGTGTTCTGTATGTGGAATAAGGATGACAGATTCAGATATCACTATTTTACACAGATGTTCTGTATGTGGAATAAAGATGACATATTCAGATATCCCTATTTTACACAAGTGTTCTGTATGTGGAATAAGGATGACATATTCAGATATCACTATTTTATACAAGTGTTCTGCATGTGGAATAAAGATGACATATTTAGATATCACTGTTTTACATTGACATTTCTGTTTCAAGCATATATACAGCATCTACATGAGCCAAAATTGTCAACTCACCATCTTGATCATAAATATGCTATTTAGTATGCATCAAAATATAGATCAGACCAAAAATGGTCCCTAACATAAAGATAGAAAGAAAAGGAATCATAAAGAAAAGAAAATGAAAAGATAAACTATGCAAAAATAAACAAGAGTACAGTGAACAGCACATTGTATATCAATCCTTCATTTAATAGTCATCTATGTAGGAGCGGGTATGGCATGGTTGACTCTGGAGGTTATTAACCAATGGGTCTCAATGACCTGGACCTTTGGTTATGGTATGTAGTTTTGAACTAAAGTTATTGTACAGAAACCATTTTTTTTCTTATTAGACTTACCATGACCATGACCTCTGTATCACAAAATCTATAGTTTCCTTTTTTTCCCTAAGGGCAAGCCATCCTATGTCTGGTCAGGAAATTACTCTGGAATACAAATTATTCTGTCAAACCCATTTTTCTTTGAGCTACAATAACCTTGGCCTTTGACCTTTGTTTTGTTCTCATTACTTGCTCAAGTCAGTCTAATATGTGTCTTGGTTGTAATTTGAAGTAAGTAAAATTCTTCATAGAGGTGTGTAAACATGTGTTTGCACAAAACATAAAAATGTTCCCATGCTCACTGGAACATTTCCTTTGTCAAATCTTCAGTTTTGGATGTGCGTAATCTTTGCACATTGTCAAGCTCTCTAATTTCAGAGGTAAGTAAATCTTGCATGTAGTCCACAATCCCATAATGCCTAAATGGAAGTGATTGGTTTTGAAAAACACCAGAACTTATGAAGTTTGGGAAGGTAGTCTAGAACTGAAGTTTTTGTGTAAAAACCTTCTTTCAGTGACAGTGACCTTTGACCTTTAAACCCTGAAATGTATACTCTTCTTTCTTACCCAAGTTAAAACTATCCACAAAGTTTGGTGTAGGTGCATGCTACAAAACTGAAGTTGAAAAGAAAAAGGTAATGGATAGATAAACAGATGTTTAGACAGATGGAAAGCATGTATGCATGTAATGATATATGTATGTATTTGCATTTAATGGCACCTCAGTAAAACAACTGGCATATGGTGCCAACTAAAAGCAAAGTTTAAAAAATGTAAAAACTAATAATTGCAAAAAAACATTAAGACTGACAGGGTCATAACATATTATACTTTACATTCACAGATAAACTCATTTTAAGCATTTGTTGTTAAGAGCTATATGTCTATATTCTGTGACAAAACAAAACCCACTTATTAAAGCTGCTTGCACCAAATAGACACAAAATCCAGAGTTCTTCATAAAGGCATGTACAATGAGCAATACCTCATTAACTCTAGCAAAAGAGAACATATAAGAGACAAAAAGAAACAAAACAGCAAAGTCTGTTTTATGTGAACAATAACACCAAGTACAATGTATGAACTTTATGAGCAAGTGGTACTGAATCAGTGCAATATGCAGAGAGATGAAGCCAATGATCAGTTCAATTTATCAAAATGAGGCACCCTTCCTGGACCCATTCTGGAAATATTTCACAGAGAAAGACTATAAGCAAAAAAAAAGGGGGGGGGGGAGATTTTCTAGAGATAATGTTTCCATTCATCTCCTTCTAGATACCTGCCACTTCTTCGGCTTATAAAACACCACAGAATATGGTACAGTTAAGAAAAAAAATACTTTGGAAAATAAGGCATACATTTTTTCACAAAAAAGTTTTATTTTTTATGAAAGGACCTTAAAATATCTATGAGACTGTAATTAAGGAAACAGTGAAAAGTAACTTTAATCTATTGCAGGCCAAAATTAACTCTCCTACTTCAAATAAGTCCCTATTAGCATTATGTAATGACACCTGTTGTGTCAAGCTTGTCTGACAAAGAGGACATCTATAGATTGAATAGTTAAACACCTGGACCATTTGCATTACATAGTAATGTTTAATAATTTATCATTTTCCAAACAATTTTCACTATCAGTAAAAAATATATCTCCAATAAAGTTATACATTTTTCAAAAGAAAAAACTGGTTTTATGGAAAATGCTTTACTTAATGAGTAGATATGGTTATTTCAGTTTTGGAGATTTGTCAATTCCTGGTTTCAGAGATAAGAGGGTCAATGTGCATGCAGAGGAAGGACCATTTAGTCCGGGTCAAAGACTACCAAACCTAAGCCAACACCTATGCCATCAAGATCAATTTAAATAACTTGTTAGAGTTTCTCGGACAATCACTATGCATAATAAAAATAATCATCATAATAATAATAAGAAGAAGAAGAAGAAGAATAACACATATTTCTGATTTTTCTTTTGGGGCTGAAATTCTGCCCTATTCCCAATGCTAACATCTCTACTTTTTTTAAAAAGAACTGAATGAAATTTACTTAGAAAATTAAAGAGTGTGATAAGGGATCTGAAGAGTCTTAGTAACCTAGGTTACTGAATTATTCAAATGTAAAAACTCTTTTCTTGGTAAATTGTGTAAATTAACAGTGTATAAAATAAAAAGATGTCCCAATCTGACCTTTCTACATGTAAAAAATTCACAAATCCATAGACTCTGGGCCATGTGTTGAAAATGGTAGAAAAATTGCTGTAACAATTGATCAAGCTGAAATAGTAATACTGTTTGCATTTTTTTTTTAAATTCATCAGGAAGACCTGCAAAAATATTCATAATCATACTCAACCATAACCATGATATAATCATGCTCAAACCTGATATAATCATACTCAACCCTGATATAATCATACTCAACCATAAACATGATATAATCATTTTCAACCATGATATAATCATACTCAACAATAATATAATCATACTCAACCATGATATATTCATACTCAATCATGATATAAGCCTACTTACCAAGATTCAACAAAATCCTATTAATTAAAAATACCGTCTCTAGAGTGGGAAAAAGCCTTAGCCAGTCAGATCACCTCATAAATATGCACAGGTCTCATTCATCATGTGACTCATTAACATCTTAATATAATCCTATTTACCTTAAGTCTAACTGAAATCAGGTCAGAAATCTTGAGTGGTAAGAAGCTTGGCCAATCAGATGCAAGATCACCAAATTAATATGCACAGATCTTGCTCATCATAAAACCCTGTGTATATCTTAAAGACATAAGCTTATTTACCAAGTTTGATATGAAAATCTGATCAGAAATAGAGTCACTAAGGTGTTGAGAGACTGCCAATTAGATGCATAATCATCACATTAATATGCATGGATATTATTTATAATTTTATGATTTAAATCTACTTTAATATCAAGATTACTCATACTTGGATCAGAAATGCAATCTCTAGAATGGATCAAGAGATTGAATAGCCCATCAGATCCATGGGGTCACCTCATTAAGATGAGTTGCACTCACCCATTATCAAAATCTTACAAGCACTTGATAATAACAGCCTATATTCCAACTTTGATCAAAATTGATCAAAATATGGTTTCCAGGATTGAACAAATTTCAGACAATGAGATGCAAGATGACCTCATCATTATGCCTGAATGTTGCTCAATATTAAATTCCCCTGAAAAGCTGCTGATATGAGCCAATATTTAAAGTTTGAGATGTATACAGTAGGCTTTAACAGTGTGTTAACACATAATGGCTATATGATGCTGATTAAAAGTAAATTCAACAAGAGTCCCTCGAAGGGACCGATGCTCTACTGGGCAAAAGGAATTTCCAGAAATTCAAGATAAGACCATTTCCTCCTTTCAACTGTTGAATGTTGAAACCATCTCTGATATTCTTCAGCAATAACAAGATTTTCAAATTAGTTGCTGTGATGCACATACTGGATGTCAGCTTGGCACCATTTTCATTTAGGGCAAAGTATACATCGTTAGAAATCTTTTGGTGAAAACCCCATGACATAATGATCATCCATTCAGGGGAGTAGTGATAACAAGATTTTTAAGACAGTCATCATGGCAGCCATATTGGATGTACGACCTGCGCCATTTTTATTTAGGACCAACTAGGTATCATAAGAAATATATTGGTGAAAACCTCATGTTGATATATCCATCCATTTGGGAGGAGTAGAGATAACAATATTTTCAACATGTAGCAATATTGAGTGTTAGTAATTTTCATTAAGGACCAACTAGACACCATAAAAACTCTTCTGCTGAAAATCCCATGTCAAAATGTCTTTCCATTGAAAAAGAGTAGTGAAACAAGATTTTAAAGATGGCCACATATTGGATGTCAGAGCAGCACCATTTTAATTTAGAATCAACTAAACATTATAAGAAGTCTTTTAGTGACAACCCCATGCTCATATGAGCATTCATTCAGGAGAAATAGATTTTCAAGCTGGCTACTGTTGCAAATATTAAACATCAGATTGGCATCATTTTCATTTATGTATAACTTGACATCGTAAGAAGTCTTCTGGAGAAAACACCTTGTCAATATGACTTTCCATTCAGGAGGAGTAGTGATAACAAGATTTTCAAGATGGCCACTGTTGCAGCCATATTAGACCTCACATTAGCATCATTTTTTATTTCGGCCCAACTAAACACCATAAGAAGCATTCTGGTGTCAATATGACTTTCCATTCAGAAGGAGTAGTGATAACAAGATTTCAAAAAACCCCATGCTGATATGAGCATTTGTTCAGAAGAAGTAGATTTTCAAGCTGGCCACTATGGCAGACATATTACACATCAGATTGGCATCATTTTCATTTAGGACTAACTAGACATTATAAAAAGTATTTTTGGTGAATACCCCATGTCAATATGACTTTCCATTTAGGTGAAGTAGTGATAACAAGATTTTCAAGATGGCTGCTGTGGTAGCCATATTGGATGTTACATTGGCACCAATTTCATTTAGGACCAACAAGACATCATAAGAACTATTTTGGTGAAAATCCCATGTTAATATGACTTCCCATTCAGGAGGAGTAGTGATAACAAGATTTTCAAGATGGCTGCTCTGGTGGCCATATTGTATGTCAGATCGGTACCATTTTCATTTAGGACCAACAAGGCATCATAAGAAGCCTTTTAGTTAAAACCCCATGTTGATATGACCATCCCTTCACAAAATGTTTAAGATGGTTGCTGTGGCAGCCTTATTGGATGTTTCAGCAGCACCATTTTCATTTAGGACCAACTAGACCACGGGATGAATGTGTGTATAAAGTTTCATGGCAAATCTCCAAGTAGTTTATGAGGAGTAGCAATAACAAACTTGTCCTAATGGATGGACGGATGACAGAAGACGGACTTAAGACCATCCCATAAGCTCTTTTGGTCTATGATGAGTAGAGCTAAGATGTAAATATAAAGAACTGCTAACAACTCTAGGAAGATAAAGTCTTCCAAATAATCAGAAACACAAAGTTAGGAGGATTAGTGACACGATTTCATGGTGGCTGCCATTATGGCCATATTGTATGTCAGATTGGCATCATTTTCATTTAGGACCAACTAGATATCATAAAAAGCATTATGGTGAAAACCCCTTGTCGATATGACCATACATTCAGGAGGTGGAGCAATAATATTTTCAAGATGGCCACCATGACAGCCATATTGGATGTCAGATCAATGTCATTTTCATTTAGGACCAGTTAGACACCATAGAAAGTCTTCTGATGATAACCCCATTTCAACATGGATTTTCCGTTTATGTGGAGAAGCAATAACAAGATTTTCAAGATGACTGCCATGGAGGCCATATTTAATGTCAGATAGGTGCCATTTTCATTTAGGGACAATGAGACTTCATAAGAAGTCTTTTGGTGAAAACCCCATGCTGACATAACCATCCATCCAAGATGAGTAGAAATAACAAGATTTTTACAATGGCCACCATCATGCCCATATTGGAGGTAAGAAAGTCACCACTTTAATTTAGGACAGACTAAACATCATAAGAAGTCTTTGGTGAAAATCCCATGTCAATATGACTTTCCATTCAGGAGAAGTGATATCAAGATTTTCAAGATGGCGGCCATGACAACCATATTGGAGGTCAAACCAGCATGATTTTCATTCAGGAACATCCAAAACATCATAATAAGTCTTTTACTGCAAACCTCATGTTGATATTACCATCCATTTAGGAGGAGTAGTAATAACAAAATTGTCAATATGGCCACCATATGTCTCAGAAGCACCATTTTCATTTAGGACAAACTAGACCTTGGAATGAATGTGCATGTAAGGTTTCATGGTGATCCTCATAACAAACTTTTGCTAATGGATGGACAGACGATTGATGGATGATAGACACAGACCATCCCATAAGCTCTTTTGCTCTATGACTAACAGAGCTAAAATGCACCTGAATGTCATGCAATTAAGTGATACTTTACATATCACTGTGTTCATTGGAGAGCAGTCAATTTTAACAATCTATACAAGTCTACCTTTTTATTATGAGCATAGCTTGTAGCATTCAAAATAAGTCAGCTGTGAAACATACCATCAAACTTGGTACAATTGTTTGGAATATCTTTCTGATTTTGGTCAACTTCAAGGGGAGCTAACTGTGGTCTGAGGCCAGTTTTGGGATAATTATAGTTTTGATATTTATATATTAGATGACCTTGATTATAATTATGGCTCTTCTTGCTCAGACAACTAGGTGACAGCCTCAAGGGAGCTAATTGTGGTCTGAGGCCAGTTATGGGATGAGTATAGTTTTGATATTGATGTATTAGATGGCATATATCTTTATGGCTCTTCTTGCCAAGATTACTAGGTGACAGCTGGCTGGCAAAATTGAAAGACAAATTTAGTTTCTTGTACTCAACTGAATATCATTTACAAAATGTGCAAAAATGACATCTGGTACTACACACAGTTGCTCAGAAAAAGAAGGAGAACAATTATTGTATTTAATTACAGTGACTACAATAGGATGTAATAGCAGCTGATTGGCTCAGTTAGTGTAGTGATATGTATAGGCAAAATGAAATGTATCTATTTTTGGTATAACGTTATATAGGTTGGTACATCCTAGTACAGTGTAACTACCTATAAAACATACTCCAAAAAGTTTCTCTATACTTACTTTTTCATTTTTATCTTACTGCATCAGTAATCAACATGTGGTGCATTTGTCACGGTAAATGATTTTAATTTTCTATCAATGGGACTGCCAATGTGACCTCTAATGGGAGGCGCTCTAAAGAGAATGTTCAATTACTGCAGCAATTAAGAAATACAATGACCACCAGTAGTATGGTATCAAAGTAAAAAACATTTTAAAAAGTCTGTAAATATTATGTAAAAGCAAGAATTTAATAACAAAATTTCAACATTAAATTCATAAATTTAATCAAGATCTTTATATGCCCAGATTGTAGTAAATCCATGAAATAATTATGGTTTATGATATTCTTATGTTATATTACATGGTATATTTATATTTAACCCCATCCCCTGTAAACCTTAATTGTATGCCCCATGTCTAGAAAACCCTTTTTATAAATTTGAAGGAATGACAGGGTTCATTAACTTGCCTTTATACTACTGATCTAAGAACCCACACTGAAACGAAACTCAAGAGTTGGACAATACACCCTTTTAATGGGCTCCCACAAGTTAGATGACAATTTGTATCAAAGAGCATCAGTCAGGTCACCAATTCTGCTTGTATTGTTTAAATTGTGAAGCAGACGATTTGTAGACATTGTACTTGACTCTATTTTATGATTGAAAAGTACAAAAAAGGGATTGGAAATGGATATGGTATAAATGGAATTTTATCACTTAATTAAATTTGTACACATAAGGGAAATCTACGATTTAGTCTACCCTGAATAGAGTTATTCTTCAAATTTTTAATATTCACAGCTATGCCAACTTGCTGACATTATGTTTACATACAGGTTATTCAGATGTTACGCATGATGGTGACATGACTGAAAAAGAATGTTTAAATGCTGTGGTAATAGGCATACCGCGGTAATAGGACATGCCACTATACATGTAATCCAGGGTGTCTATTGTAAAAATCCATAGTGATTTTGTGTCAGCATCCTTGCAACATTTTTTCATAATTTCTGGAGTTGTCGCCCTTGCACAGTGCAAAATGTGACTTCTCAGATTGTTCACTTGCACAAAATTTGAGAAAAACTAACATTTCAATAACTTCCAAACAACTTCTATTAAAACGACTTCTGCTATATGTTGTATTGTGAATATACCGACTAAATTTAGAAACTGATTGTGTTATTCCAAAATTTATATCTTTGAATTTTTCTGGATATTTTACATTTTAGAGGAGAAAATACTAAAAATGTCTCCTTCTTCTCCTAATCAATCAAGAAAGGCTACATACTACTCTTGTCTTACTATAAAGAGAAGACATTAAATTGGCACTTTGCTAATATCCTAATCAAAGGGAAGTAATACTTTAGCTGGGCTGGAGATGACTGCTGTATTACCCCAGGTGAGCTACCAGTGTAGACCAACTGAAGACTCAGTGCTTTTTAATTGTCTAATTGTGGGTAGTGGGTGAGACATTTGAGTTCATGTAGTTCAAATGTAGTTTCAATTTATATTCAGTATTACTGTTGTAAAGTCGTAATAATGGGTACAAGAAAATTGTGTAGGCATCTGTAGACAATAGGATTCAAGCCAAGATATGAACCTCACAACAAGGGCAAACATCACAGAAACTAGTCAAAGTTATGAACATAGTAACTTTATATTAAATCCACCTATTAAGAGATTAAGCTTTTTGATTCATGTGTGAACAAAGATGAAGAAAATGGAACTTTTACAATACTGCTGATCAGTTGTGGAACTCTACCATCAAAGAGCTCGACCTCTCCCAGCCTAGTGGAGCAGTTCATAGAAACTGATATAGAATGCGGAACTCTACCTCACAACAAGTGCAACATCACAGAAGCTATAGTTAAAGTGATGAACATAGTAACTTTATATTAAATCTATAAATTTTTTTTATTAATCAAGAGGATTTCTGATACATGTGTGGAAGAAGATGAAGAAGCTGGAACTTTTACAATACTGCTGACAAGTTATGGAACTCTACCATCAAAGTGTTTAGACCTCGTCTATCATCTCCCAACCTAGTGAAGCAGTTCATGGAAGCTGATATCAAAGCCTGTCATCTGTTGCAAGCACCAGAGCTGAACATGTACAAGCTCTTTCATCCCAGAATACTGTGTGAATTCTTCATTGCTGCAATCACACAAAGAATGGACATTTTATTTTCAACCCATATTCAGTGTTACAATGTGGTCTAGTGTGGAGAGATACTAAAATGTAATTCAAGTCGTTGTTTATATGTACTGAGAGAGTTACTTGAAACAACAGATTCACCTGGAAAAGGGAGAAAAGTTGCAAAGGTAAATCAAGTAGTACAAGTTGGACTACTGAACACAGGATTTACTAGCTCAGAACATGGCACCCATAGGTCACATAAAAAAGATCTAAGAAAAAACAAATTGTTACAGTTGATTTTAAGCACATCCCAAGCTGACTATATAGGATTTTCTCATTGCCAGAGAAGCAGAAGATGATACATTTCAATGGCTAACAGAAATGTCTTAGTGATTTTTATTAGCTTCAACACCAATCAAGAGCACATGGGAAATTAGATGATAGAAAATGTAAACAAGAGAAGATGAAATCTTCAGCAAAAACACTGCTGCATTTATTTCTAAACTGGTGTACGGAGAGGACAAAATATAGACTCAAATGTCCAAAATAAATTCTAGAGGGGAAGGGTTACTAAAGCCATAATGATTCTGTGTTGGAATCCTTGCAACATTTAGTAATTTCTGGAGTTGTCTCCCTTGCAATGTACACTAACTTTGTAACCAAATTCACATAGGCCAAATTTAAGAAAACCTTAAATTTATTTATTTTTCGAATGAATACTTTCAAGAGACTTCTACCAAAATTGTAATCAGAATATACTTTCTAAATTTTGAAATTGTTTGAATTATTCTAAAATGTATATTTCAAAAACTTTTATGGATTTTTTAAAAATATTTTGGAGAAAAATACAAAAGTTGTCTTCTTCTACTCGGATCAAACAAGAAAAGCTACAGCTTATTTTTTTCATCCTATAAAGATAAGACATTCAGTCATCACTTTGGTAGTACCATCAAAGGGAAGTAACAACCTAACTGCATTGGAGATAACCGTTTTATTACCCCAAGTGAACTCCTGATTCAGACCACCTGAAGACACAGCATCAATTGTGCTTTCTAATTGGCTAATTAATAGCAATGAGTGTGACATTTCTGAACATGTAGTCTAAATGTAGTTTGAAATTATGTTCAGAGTTGTTGTTGTAAAATTGTAATAATGGGTAAAGGAACTGGGTTTGGCATATTGTGGCACAGAACACAAGTAGGTTATTTAGTGCCGAGACAATGGGACTAAAGTGCCTTGCCCAAGGATACACCACAGTAGTTGACCAGGGCTGATCCAATGGTAGGATTCAAACCACTGAATCACTACAGCTCCTCCAAAAGTTTGCAAGCATCTGCAAACAACAGGATTCAAGCCAGGACATGAACTTCACAAGAATGGCAATGTCATAGAAGCTATTCAAAGTGACCAACTTAAGTAATTTTATACTAAATTTAACTATTAAGAGATTAAGCAAGAGGATAAAGGACACATATGTGGAAATAAAATGAAGAAAATATCATTTTTACAATACTGCTGACAAGTTGTGGAACTCTACCATCAAAGTACTTACACCTTGTCCCTCATATCCGACCTAGTGGAGCAGTTCATGGAAACTGATATAAAAGACTGCAATCCTGTCAAAGGCACCAAAGTTGAACAATACAAGGTCTTACATCCCAGGATACTGTGTGAATTCAATGCTGCAGTAAAAAACAAAACACAAAGAATCAAGAATTGTGATGGAAATTTGTTTTCCAACCGTAACTCTGTCTTGCATGAAGAATCTAAACTGTGATTCCTATGATCATTTAAGTGAAGTAAGGAATTTATTTCAAGTTATAGAGTCATCTGGAAAAGGAAGAATAGTTGTAAGCATGTCTGTCTGAAGCAGACTCATCAATATTAAAGTCCCACTGTTGGTGAAGATGTTCTTAGCTATACAAATATCAATATATTTACACGGATATTTAAGAAACAAATAAATAGTTGCAGCATGGAGAGAGAGAGAGAGAGAGAGAGAGAGAGAGAGAGAGAGAGAGAGAGAGAGAGAGAGAGAGAGAGAGAGAAAGAGAGAGATAGTAGGTTGTGAGTGGCCACTGAAAAATGTGCTGAAGGATATGGAATTACAGTGTAAAGTGAATTTAATTTTTTTAAATTAACTATGATTAGGATAAGATGTGAAATCAAAATGCAGGAATAACAAAGGGAAGAGGGAACAAATAGCAAAAGAGAAGGATTAAAATGGGGGCTAACTGAGTGGGTGTGCACAATCTCAACATCACAAAAATAGAATATAAAAACTATCTATTTTATTATCAGCTAAAGGTCAAATGAAAATACAATTTACTAATTCCCCACATTCCTTTTAGAGAGACAAACAGATAGACTGCCATGTATAAAGAAGTGCCGAAGACAGACGATGATTGGAAATAAACACATCCTTTAAACAATGTTGCAAAACAAGAAGTTTGATTGGTACTATCATTGAATATTATGCATGTTGTGCACAGTTCTACCCACTGTTGTCACAAGCTTGCACTGTGAATCAGGCTATTTACAAAAAGTTGCTCTGCTGTTTCCGTAGAGGTAGCATTTTTGGGTGGTAATTAAATAGCCACATCTATTGATTCAGCAAATGAATGTTCATCCAGTCTTTGCAGTACACATAAAATGACTAACAAATTAAGATACCCAATTGTAGTATATAGCATTCAGGTTAACTTTTAAACAATGATGTTGATCTAATTAGTGTATCCAAAAGTATTCCCTCTCTTTATTTAAATGTTGCTACTAGAAAGAGTCAGGGTCAAACAAAATAATTTATATTATTTTATACTGAACACAGTCTGTGTTGTGGTCAGGTAGGTTGAAGTGTTTACATACTGGGGTATCCCTCTTTTTGCAGATGTTCCAGAGGTGTTTTCATTCTCACTTGAAATTCCCTTTTGGTTTCACCGGCACATTATTTACTGCATGTGTAACAAGTAAATAAATAAACAACAT
Organism: Margaritifera margaritifera; assembly: GCA_029931535.1. Lineage (NCBI taxonomy): Eukaryota > Metazoa > Mollusca > Bivalvia > Unionida > Margaritiferidae > Margaritifera > Margaritifera margaritifera. The sequence continues at coordinate 200,763 of JAQPZY010000851.1, read as the reverse complement.
TCCATGTGGTACAATGACCTCTTAACTTGGAAGTATATTTGAGGTTTGTACAAATGCTTTTAAAAACTTTTAAATTTATCCATTTCTACAGAAGTACATGTAATGTAATTGATGATATTTCGACTCAGTACTTTATTTGCTATCAGGCTGGCTATTGTCATTTTCAAGGTTTTGCATAAGATATTGTTTGACAAGGATCTAAATTCTGGGCAATTTACGAACTCTGGGTTCAAGCTGATCTCAAGACCTCAATCAATTATGCCTTTGAGGTTGCAGTGTTAGAGGTAGTCAACTAGCTTTTGTAATTTGACATACTAGAAGATTTTCCTGGTTTCTTTGCAAAAAGCGAGTCTTTGGTTCAAAAGTAACCAACACTTAACTTCTTGGTATTTATTAACCAGGTCATCCAAATTTTGTTTTTATTATTGGTAGATTGAGGATCTAGTAAAATGCTATTCTGCACAAAGGGTTGTCCCCACTACTCTACACCCATCTCCCCAAAATATGAATCATTATTTTGTATCACTAATGACAGTCAATCATGGCTGCATTAAATGGTAATATCATTTGAAGAGAGTGCACCAACTGCAAAACTATTGTTTGAGACATTTTTGTCTACTACCAACTGGCTGTGCTGATGTCACATGACAGCAAAGGCAGCTGCATTGGCTGCTAGAGAGTATATAATCCCCACACTGGTGTGATATTGATAATTTGAACAAATGCATCAACCAGATTTTTCCCTCTGAAAAGTTATAAGGATAACGAAACCAGTCTGGGACCGGGGTGAATAGACCACCTCAGCAGATGGGAGGGAATGCCTCCACTTTCCTTCAGGCAGCTTTATCTTTCTATAAATCTAGCAATAGTTTTAATTACGATAGGAGTTTGATTTACAAAGACTTTGGGAATTTTGATGCTGCAATATTGTATGTTATTGTTTATAACTGCTGGCTCTAGCCCTAAGCGATTCAAATTGATGTACTGACTCATGTGGCAAATGTGCAATGCATGAAGACATCAAGGCATATCTAATCCACTTGTATGCACAGTATAGGCTAAACAGTGGACATAAAATGTTGGAGATTTGGGCCATGTTCATGGTATCTACTTTTAATACCATAGTTATGGTGTCTGCTAGTACAAAGTGTGTCGTTTACAATAACCAGCCTCTAGTAGGATCTGATCATGATTTTGTCTTTCTGCAACCTTTGCGACACTGTGTCATACTTCAAAATCTATTTTAAAATGTTTGTAAAAACTGCCAAAATATCATAGAATGTGCTATGCCTGTCTAAAGCAGTTCTTATACAACTTAATATTGTGCCTCTAGGTATCATTAAACTAATTAAATTTATTATATATAATATTTATAATTATTTGAAACTACAACATAGAGTAAATAAGTTCAAAAAAGTGGAACACTATGCATCTCTTTTTATTTAGCCTTGGGACAAAAAAATATAAAAAAATCAGCATATCTTGTCTTACATTTTCAGGACTTCCAGTCCCTCAAACTGACATCTAGGATCCCATCCTCCAGGTCACTAAAGTGAATGCCATCAGGGACAATTTGCTACCCTTCTAGGAAAGACTGTCATACCACAGCTGTCTGTAAAACCTGAAAATCACATTTTGTTTCTTGTACACTACTGACTATTGCTTACAAACAGTGCTAAATGATATCTGGTATACATTACTTTTGACGAAAGGAATACATTACTTTTATCTGTGTGTTACTTTTGCAAATGAATATGTTTTGACCAATGAAAGTTAAGATTACAAATTATTTGATTGGTAATTCATCAGTATGTATCTTTCAGAGAAAAAAAAAACAAAAAGTAATGTTCCATGAGATAATATAAACCTTTGCACAGGGTTCATTTTAGACTGCACCCTTGTGCCAATGATGATTATTTTTCATCTTTGTGCAAGAAAGTTCCCTATGGCACCCATGAGGCACATAAATAAGACCCAAAAACATAAAGACAGAAGATCATTATGGTAGATTTTAAACTAACTTAATTGAGTGCATACCAAGCTGAATGAATAGAGTGTGCTCACTGCATAAGATGCTCAACTTCATTGGCTTACAAATATGTCTTACGGATTTTGATTGGGTAACAATCAAGAGTACACAATCGATGATTGTTGATATAAAACGTAATGAAGAAAAGATGAAATCTTCAGTGAAAACACTGCTGCATTTATTTTGAAAGTAGGATACATGGAGGACAACATGTAGAATCAATGACTAAAATGATTTATAGTGGGTAATGCTTACTCAAGCATGAGGAATTCAAATCCCAGTATGGAAGGCTTGCAACAGGGGAGGCAGATAATAATCACAGGCACTCAGGTCATAGATTTATTAATTGCTTCAATAAATATTCACTTTTCTAGCATTATATAAACTGAATCAGTCACTGAGTCAGACTACTGCATAGTTTGCTACAATTTCCTTGTCCACTAAAATAACTGTCCTGAACAGTGGACAAAACTGTAGAAAACCATGATGAAATCTGACTCAAAAATGCTGGATTCAAAGCATATAATGCTGGAAATTTAATATTTATTGCAGAAATTAATAAATCCATGACACAAATACATGTAATAATATGTCTATGAATTTCTTGAATAAACAAGAAACAGGAAATGATATTAGCCATTGGCCCAACTTTTTCCATTTCTGGAATGAACACTGTACAGATCTTTCTTAGTCTCACAAGAGTCTGGTTGAATGAGAGCACTTGTAAAACATGCAAAAGTAAACTTTATTGAAATATTTTCTGATTGACAGCATCACAAAGGCAGATCCAGGTTTATTCTATGGAATTCAGTTTTGAGAATGGATGGTTCATTTTGCATTAGCCATAATATACTGTCTTAGTGTGTAGAGTGGAAATTGGCAATATTTTCCTTTTGATCAGTCTAACATTGAAACTGTTCAGCTTGTTCATGTTTAAGCAAATGTTTCCCAATCAAAACAGGTCTGGATTTATGGGGATGGGATGGAAGTGGAGTGGTGTGTATGCCTCTCGGTGGTGTTTTCTCTGTTTTTTTCTTTCTTCTTTATGTCTTGCTGAAACTGTTAGATAATCAGTGTCACAGTGGTGGACATAATGTGACTGAGCAAATAAATAAACCAAATGTTTGTTTACCCATTATATGCATGCTAATTAGTTGAGGCCATAATATTGCAGGGGAAAATTTACAACATTGAGCAAAGCCATAGTAGATAAGTGGTGGTTCTAAAGAATAGGAGAATTGACTTTAAAGGCACCATCAAAATTATGTTTAAACTGATATGTAATTACAAGGTTCTGTGATTTACCATGAATGCAACACAGATACCTTCTGTCTGCATCATATATCTGGTTGGGTTGACTTCCTCGTTACAATAGTTCAATAAGGATTAATTACCCAGGCACTTTTAAATTATGTATATGTATATGTATATATATATATATATATATATATATATATATATATATATATATATATATATATATATATATATATATCTTTTAATTTTGAAATTAATTTCAATAATTCAATAATATAACCTTGTAAATTACAGACATGCCAATATGTGTTCTGTATAAAGACTGATCTCCCTTTGATATTGACTTTACAACATTTTGAAGTGTATGTTACCTCGGCTCTTTCTCCGATTGTTGTATTCAGTGATCACAATCCCATTACTTTCATCAACAAAACGAAAGATAAAAATCAGAGATTGTTGAGATGGAGTTTAATGCTGCAAGAATACAACATTGACATTAGATGCATCAGAGGAAAAGATAATGTGATTGCAGATGCACTATCCCATATATAGAAGTACCATATTGCTTTATTTTGTGTATATTTTGTGTAATTCAGCTGAGTGTCATACATATGACATTTTCCTATGTAATTTTGATTATTATATTATCATATGCATATTTAAAAGAAAGCTTTATTGCATAAATCTTTCTTTTTTCTTATGAGGGGAGGTGTTATGTATGATGTTTATATACCTAACTTTGTCTATGATTGTAAGTTGTATGGTTATTTGAAAATAAATACTTAACTTTTGTCCAGTTGTTTACAAAGTACCTTCATAGGCATTTTGCAATTAGACTGTTGTGACATGTGTCAGGTAAGCCAGTATTTTCATTTGCATTTCACAATGAGACTGATATGACATAGGTCATGTAGGCATATGTATTTATATACAGAGTCTGGTAAACAAATTCATTCCTGTTCTAGAATTTCGGTTCTAAAAGATCAGTCTGTACAAAATATATTTTAGTTGTGTTGTTGAATATAATTTGAGAGAAATTATTTATTTACAATATTCATTAGAAATACTAAAGTGCTCATTGACTTTTGGATTAATATATGATTTTTGGATTTATATTACTTCATTCAAATATATTCTGGATTACATCGTTGTGTACATCAGGACATTCAAGGCTATTGGAATTCATTCGGAACACTCTATTATTTTGGACTTGTGATTAGGACAATTGGGATTATTTGGAATTTAACTCACAAATTGTAATTGTCTTTTGAATTTTCACTTTAATTGTCTGGAAATAAATTGGTTGTTGATTTTACTTTTTTGTTGGTTTCACTTTCTTTCTGTTACATATTTTTAAGACCTAGAGTCGTAATACATTACACACTAGTTGCAACTGAACACAAGACAGTGAGATGGGCGTTGTCTTTGTCGGAGATGCTACTGGATCTAAATTTATTTGGTGTTGAGATTGCTGTACAACGTTGCTTTCAGTTTCTTGATTTTGTAGTTGGTTATGTGAGCGTTGATTAGCACTTTAATTGACACGTGAATTTTTTTCCAGCAAGAAGAGGAGATTTGTTTGTATTCGGAATGTTTTGCATTATGTTGTTGTATTGCTGAAACTTAGATGTTACAAAGGTCGCTAATCTGAAAATGACTTGCTTAAGATTTGTGTTTTCGATTGCGAGTTGTTGGGGTTCTTTTTAGCCTGATATTCCCAACACTGCTGCGAAATGTGTAAAAGATGTTTTGTACAGAGTCGTTTTGAATTTAAGCTAATGAAGATTAGAGTATGGAATAAACCGCAGATTAGTGTGAATGGATGTTGGAAGCTGGAGTTAGGAGATCATTGGTATGTTGTGGTGCAGTTTTATGATAAGATTTATATGTCGAATTGCCTATACATTACTTTTATCTGTACTTAAAAGGTAACTACTGTAAAAAAATGAATACATTTCAGGATGGATAGTCTTTCCTTGTAATAATTTTAGAGGCTCGTTTTTGGAGTTTAATAAGATTAGTAGCATTGCAATTCACATATGAAATTGACAATTCACATTGGAAAGTTTCCTTTATCAATACTTGTATTTATTAAACTAGCAAATCAATGGGTAGCATCTTGAGCTGATAGTTTGAGTACTTTTATGAGATTTCATCAGGTCCTATTTATTTGGTGCCATCAACCTTCTCTAAAATACCAATAACATATTGAATATATATGCAAGGGCTCTATAAGAAATGAAACATCTTGTGATATGGAAGAATGTTCTAAAAGTATTGAAGTTAATGATATGAAAAGCTTTGTACTAGTATGACTACCGATTTCAAATTCTGAAGGGAAATCATGAATTTTTGAACTTAAATTAACGTTACGAAAATGTGTCCATATTTTTCTGCAGTCACTTTATTGTCACTTAATCTTGCAAAATGATCCTTTTAGCTTTAGCGAATAATTTTTTTAAACTAAATTTCTGCGTTTTTTTGTAACTTCGTTTGTCACGCTGTTTATCACAGAAATCGTGCAGTGTCATGGTTTCCCTTATTTCAGAGTTAAACCATTCAGGTTGCATAATCCTCTTAACATGTTTGCATTTAATTTAAGTATGTCGATTTAGGTCTGCGAGAAAAAATAGTCCAACGTTGTATATCAAGTTCTGGATTTATAAAAGTAGGTTGACAATTACTTAGAGCATATTTCAAGTCGGCCAAAAAGGCATTCTCGTGGAAACGGTTATAGGATCAGTACTTTAGAGTGGTATGTACCTTTCTGAATGGTTTCCATAACGTGTGGCACATATTGGATAGTGGTTCCTAACAGAATATGTTGGGACGAATGTCTCGACTATAAATTCAGAGTGCGAAGAATAAATCTGATCGATTAATGTCATCGACTTGTCAGTGACTCTAGAAGGAGACTGTATCATTTGAGTGAGATTATATATGCAGAATATCATTGCCTATACTTTGCCTGTCATTCATAAAATTAATATTGAGATCACCCAATAATAAAAGGTCTGCGTTAGAGTTAGAAGCAGTAGATAATTCATTTTCAAATCTCTCAAAACAAGACTATATAGAATTTTGAGGACGACAGAGACAGCACAGAAGGATGTGCTGAGATGATGGTTGTTTCAATTCAATTCAAATCATTTCCAACTCAGATGGCTCTGTATCTATTCTTCTTTCAGATTTAATGATTTAATGTCTTTGATATATATATATATATATATATATATATATATATATATATATATATATATATATATATATGAGAGAGAGAGAGAGAGAAGTAGTTCTCCTCCGTTTTGTGCTTTTGTGCTCTATCTTTCCATTTGAAACGGTAACTGTCGATGGCCTCTGAGTTTTATCAGTATTATCATTAGGAAAAGTTTCGCATAATCCAAGAATGTCAATCTGAGGGTTATTGAATACAGTATTCTTGAGTTCATCTAGTTGTTCGGTTTAATAATTCTTACATCTACACCCTTTTCTTTGGCAAGTATTTTTGAACCAGAATCAGACTAAGTGTGTTTGTTAAATTTCATTAGTTCATCATCATTCAAACTGCGGACTAATTCAAAGTACCGCTTTCGGAGAATATTTTCTGTGGAATTGAATTCTTCTGTGTGATTAGCAAAACGGTTCATTTTTAGTTCTAAAAAAATGAAAATGAGATCGAAATCTCGTTGAACTCGAACCCACTCCTTTCTAAACAACAGATATAGGACATTACTAGTGTAAGCTCTTTCGCTTACACTACTGGTACTGAGCATAGTATTTGCAATCTCTGAACTATTTGGTTTGGGTCTTTATAATAGAGCACATTTGCAATCTTTATTATATGATTCCAATTTTAATTCAGATAATTTGTCAGGATTAATATATAACTTTCCAAAATGTAAATTAGGACTTAGGTTATTTGATTTAGCAGGAATATGACACTCACTATCATAATTAGTATCTTCTTCAGTTTATATTGGCATAACTTTCCCTACTTTTTATCCTCTTTTTCTTTTTTCCCTCTGGCTGTGTATATGTTTCTGATTTGCTGCAATGGTTCCAATGTAGCTCTTTTCTTGTGGTTTTGATAAACATTTACTGATATTTTCATGCTATAAGATATTTTCTCAACACCTTTGTTTAGCAACACTGAATGCCTTTATAATTCTTTTCTTCTTATAGCAAATTGTGATCAAAATTTTGATCCAAATCATACACCGTCGTAACTTCCTCTAATATGTTGTATTGGTAACGTTAATGGTGCTAAAGTCAATGCCTGCTGAGGTCATGCTTGTATTATCTCCAATTGATTTTGTGCAAGGGATTCAATTAGCTGATCTTATTTTTGATCAACGTTTTCCATTTTCTTCAAACAAGCTATTTCTTCTTGAAACAAATCTCTACCTAGTTTTCTTCTAAAATTTTATTGTTGACTTTATTTTTCTATGTGAAAGTCATTTCTCAATTATCCGTTTCTACATACTAGTCACTTTTTCAAAGTTTATTAGCTTTATTATTATATTATATAATATTTATTGCAAACTAATGTCAAATAATGGCATTATAATGTACCATATTGTAATCAATCATACTGACGATATCTTGTTTCATACTGAAAAGAGCCCCACCCTGATATATGATATTATATTGCTTGTGTCTATGTATAACACGCTTTAATTTAGATTTTGTATATGCTGTCCCGTTATACACGTGGTCTGGTATGCATCATATTGGAAGGACTAAAAAAAAACAAAAAAACACAACAACAATATATAACTCTCATATAATGTGTTTAAAAATCTGTACTATAGATTGTAACAAATTCTTTAGTATATATATATATATATATATATATATATATATATATATATATATATATATATACACACACACACACACATATATATATATATATATATATATATATATATATATATATATATATATATATATATATATATATATATATATATATATATATATATAATATTCTTGAATATAGATTTAAATAATCCATGAAATGTCATCTTCTTGTTCTTCTTCGTCGTCTTGTAGTGGTGTGAATTTTATTGCCGGTTCATTTGGTCGCATTTCTGTAGCTTCGCTCTAAAAAGTGCGCTAGATTCGGGAAATTTCACACTATCCTGGATTGCACACTTTTTTAAAACTAAAACTATATTTATATTCTGTTCGATTTTATTATTTTTATTTTTATCTTTGCACATTTTTCTTTGTTTTCCCCTTTCTTTCTCTCTTTATATTTGGAGACTATCGCCAAAATACACACAGACAACCATATATATATTATTCTATTTATTTATTTGCATCTTAAACAGAATATTTTCGATTAAGTATGTGAGTTTTAAATTTTGGGTCACTTAGACTCTGTCCATAACGATCAAAGTCGTTAGGTAAGATCTCCTACCCTTGAGACAGAAACTACCCTGTCGGGCTCTGTCATAGTTCTTACCGTAAAACTGAAGAGCCCGACGTGAACGACCAGTAAGTTTTCCTGTCGAATAAGTGCCTGACGGCAAAACTTGAGTCCCGGGCAAGTGCAATTTTTCACAAATGGAAAGTTCCAATTTCATACACAAGATGAACGCACCACCCTTTTTTCCGGTAGTTTTATTAGAGTACAGTCTGGAGTTGACACTGTATGTGCCACATTTACATACATACATACATACATACATACATACATACATACATACATACATACATACATACATACATACATACATACATACATACATACATACATACATACATACATACATACATACATACATACATACATACATACATACATACATACATACATACATACATACATACACACATACATACATACTTCATGTTCTCAGTCAACTAGGTTGCTCCAAAGAGAAGACCGCGAACTTCTCAACAACAACATTTAGCTAGACTGCTTCCCTGAATTGTATGTATCCTTACTGCGCACTGCAACAGTGCACTGCACCAGATCAATCGGAATGTTCTCAGCCTTTTCTTTCGCATGCTAGAATAAAACCACTCTGAACCATCGCCGCAAAGTAAGCGCCTCAGCTATCTGGCGATTTACTATCCAAATTTGGATAATATCCATACGCAGACCAACTGGGAGGACACATCTGTATGTTAGCAGTAAAAAAATAGTTCAAAACACTTGATGCCAGTACTTTGTTTACTTTCATGACTTGCCAAGGTCAGTCTAATATATGATTTGATTGTAATTTAACTAAGTAACATTCTTCGTAAAAAAATATGTTAACATGTGTTTTTGCAAAACATAAAATAGCCCGTGCTGTACTGGAGCACTTTAGTTGTCAAATCGCCAGTTTCTAAAGTGGGTATTTTTGCACGTTGTCAAGCTCTATATTTCGGAGGTAAATAAATCTTGGGTGTAGTCCGCAATCACATAATGCCTAAATAGAAGTGATCAGTTTTGAAAAACACAAGAACTTTTGAAGTTTGGAATAAAACCACGGATGTAAATAAAGGCCATTTTGAACTGCCCTCAAGCCAAAGGTTATCGATACGTTATAATAGCTTTATGTATGTCACAATGACTTGATGACGTCTGATTAGTAACAGAAACGTGATCAATAGTTTCAGCCTATTAAAACCGAGTAATTTCTTTTTCTTTTCTTTCTTTTTTATTTTTTTCTTTTTTTTTTTTTTCTTTTTTTTTTTTTTTGCATTACAAAGTTGCAGGAATAACATTAAAAATACGTTCAGGTATTTCATTGACTGTTGAAATATTGACGGGTTTTATTTTCAACACCCATAAGGTCTCAGTGGATAGTTTCGTATTTTGCAACCCCCTAATTTTTAAAATAGAGGGCATGAGCCTAGTAAACACGAACCTTGTGTTTATAAACCTAATTGTAAGAATCCGTTCTTCGCACATCTCGCCGGATGTTCGTCCGCTAAAAACTTTCCAATTTGGGAAGTATCATCCCGATTACCTATGGATCGGAACATCACATGGCCATATCAGTCAGTTATTTGTCTACTTAACGGAAAACGCCCATTACATTCCGGTTCGATTACCTCTGAGTCTCTTTCCGAGAGTCTTAGTTGTTCGACTCGCATCGAAAAGAGACAAGGATATTCCGAATGTGCTCCCGCTGCAGGCAAGTAGCCAGACTAACGTACGGCCTTACACCACAATTAATTTTCCTATATAGTCTCTACATTTGTTTGTCAGTACTGAGCTTTCCACTGTGTCCAAATCCTAATAAATCATATGTTGCTGTAAAGCATCTTCAAAGATGAACTCACGGTGAAGTTCTTGTCATAGGTTAACCGGCATTCTTCTGAGAGGCTGGACTGTACACATAGCAACGTCCAATGGGTCACAGATTTCACTTCCGGATCAGTACCAATGCCTCATTACTCACTTTGCACTGTCGCCAAAATACACACAGACAACCACACTATAATGCTCATATTCTAAACAATAACAATTTTTCTTTAAATCAATACTAAGAATGACTAAATCTAATGCATACATCACCACCAAAATGAGAGAGGAAAAAAATGATCTTAAAAGAGACTCAGACTACAATCCGGAAGTAATAATTGTGGCCTGATTCCGTACGTGAGGCTCACTTTCCAAGTTACCGAAGTAAACCGAATGACGAAGGAAGTCAACACGAGATTGAAATAAAAACCACGAATAAAGAAAGTAACTCGAGATCTCTAGATATACTCAGTGACACGTTAAAAATGAACACAGGGTGATATGAACACGTGGATTAGGTATCATGCAGTTTGAAATCATTAAGCATAAATAGATACAGGTAAAATTATCAATCATTACAACTGCTGGCTATGATATCCCCTGACAACTGTCGAAACCTTAAGCATGCACGTTTGGGAATTAGCATAGTCAAAATATGTAGATTTCCAGTCGAATAACACAAAATTCGATTCTGGCACTGTGCAGCCTGTTCTAACTCCAGAGTTGTAACTTTGAAGCTATTGAGATCCCCCACCTGTGACCATATACAGCGGCCCCCCTCTTGTAAGGCCACCCCTTCTGCACAGGGAAAGTGGCCTTATAAGAGGGATGGCATTTCCAGAGGGGGACTATATTGGTGAGAAGTATATGTATGTGTATGAAGTAAGAAAACTACATGTAACTTAGAAAACATTTAATATCTTCATTTAAAAGTAACATTAATTATCAAAAAGTTTCTTGTCTTGAGAATAGACTTATTTCAAGTGAACGTAAATTATTACTTTTTAATTCTTAAGCGTGAAATATTTATCCCATTTTAACTGGTAAAATTGTTGCCTTTTCTTGAATCAATTGACCTGTGAGTGGGATGTTCTTGCCACCTGCAGTGCAAAACCATTCAAAAACCTTGTCATTTAAATCTTATTACAAACATCGCTTGGCATTCAGAATCATTCTCTTTCCATTAACTTCATTTTCCCACTGCTGCAGAATATTGTCCTTATCTGTTACGATGTTGTTTCATCGAGTCTTTCCAGCATCAAATGTTTCGGAAAGAACTCTTTAACTCTTCCCATATCGTTGAGTTGAATAACTTTTACTTTTTTCATATATACACTGAATATTGGGCATGAAGACAGTAATTGAGATATGCAACTAATACTGGTTCCTGGGTCTGCTCTTACCTCCTTGGGACTAGACCCCACCATCACAGATTTTGGATGTGAGTGTGGCAAAGCTTGCGATCACATGTATATGTTTACAAACACCTGGTTTTGTTTTTTTTTTAAATTTTAGGTATTTGTTCACACTAATTTTTTAGGCAGAGGCTGTTTGCATGGCTGACTATTTGCATGGCTGCCATTGAAAGACTATTCGCATGGACACTCTGTATATAATTTATGTATAATTGACATAAAGCTCATTTGTGCAACTGATTACTATTACTCCCATATTTGCAAGTCATTGTTGTTAAAACTTTACAGTGCTGTACTCCTTCAGGTAACAAGCTGATTTGGACCATGGCTGATTCGGACCAGGCTTATTCGGCTCAAATTACGGGCTGATACGGACCAAATGCCAGGCTCATTTAGACTGTGTGAAATATTTTTAAGTTTCGTCTTGGATTTAAACGTGACATTTATATTTGTTTAAAATATTAGATTTCTCATTATTTTCCAGGTACGTTGAGCAGTTTAAATCTGCATTTAAGGAAACAAAACCCAGATTTGACACCAGATAATGGCATTATAATGAAATAATGTAAAACTGTTTATCTTGCATGCACAATTTAATTGTGAAATATTTTTAAAGCTGCTCATTCACCTATGTGCAAAATTTAAATAGTTTATTTTATTGAGAAATAATGAAATTACTAACAAGGAAAAAAAAATCGTGAAAACAGGGCTCATGTAGTAAAAAATTTTATCTATATATATTGGTCTGAATATGTTAATGCTTCTGTTAGATTTATTTAGAATTTATCTTAATCCTGTACATTGTACTATATACTATTAGTCCTAAATAACACATACACACAGGATTTCTTCAGGATGCCTAAATCAGCATAAAAGTGTGCGTACTTTTAATTTTGTATGCATGAAAAGTCCAAGATCAGAGTCCTTGGTACTCAAGAATTTTTTTTTTTTTTTGGTGAAATTTTTGTTTATTTATATATTTTTATATTAAACTAAAAAATTAAACTGGGGTCCTGTCAAATTTATGATTTAATTCAATGCAATATCATACATCAATACTATAAGTCTTTATCCTTGCATTGATTATTAAAATATAAATGGGGGGAGGGGTATGCAGTTTTAGGTTAGAATTATAATTTTGCAAAAAAAGTTATGATTGTAAGTACAGTATGTCTGATGGTTGAATTAAATTGTTATATTATTGTTTACAGTTGGTAAAATAGCTCCAATGAGCTAATATTTCTTATTATGTAATGCTATTCCGACTTTAAATAAAAATTTTCTATGTCTGTGTCTATCTGCTTATCTTCTGGATCTTGTAATAATTAAAATAAAGAAAATGATAACATCAAATATCTATTCAGCAATTTTTATTTAATGGATTTAATATGTGCTTTAAATGAAATATTTTCATATGTTTCAAAGGTTGAAACAAAAATAAGTTGGTTTACTGGTTCGAGATTTTACTCAAAGGATAAAAATTCAACAATAACAGTAAAGTATGCTATTCTGTTGTCTTACTCATCAATAATTCTTTACACAACATTTTTTTGGGTAAAATCAATCATAACAAAGCACGATTTGCACGAGAAATAGCAAAAAAACCACGTGTAAATTTATATGCATTACTGTTTGATAGTGTTGAAAGTCGGCCATACTGGCCTGATTTATGAAAAGTTTCAAAATATTTTTCAGGTATAGTAATTCAAATCATGACTTTATATTTTCTTTTTTGTAAACATTGAACAAATTTTTTTGGTTAAAAAAAGTAAATGCAATAGCTTTTATCTATTTTGTTCTGATTTGGGCGAGAAAATTTTATAATTATCTTACGTAAATTTAAAAGCTGAAAATCAACCTTTTACATTCTCTTACTATGTTTACGAAAACAGTAATAACTACCAAAATAAATCAGGTATGCATGTTCCATTTCTTTTCTTATAATATATCACACAGTCCAAATCAGCCTGGCATTTGAGCCTAATCAGCCCATAATTTGGGCCGAATAAGCCATGGTCCAAACCAGCCAGCATTCCTCCTTAACCTCCAGTAGAAAGAAAAATTTCAAAGAAATATTGAGTGAATCTCGTGGGTGAAAAACTCTAGTATTATCGCCCAATCTATAAACTCTTTCCATTATTCATTCAGAACAAACAAATTTTCTTGTTATTTTATGCTCAAATGAGTTGGCTAGCTAAAGTGTATTAAGGGTTTGAAAGTAGCTGATTTCGAAGATAATGTCAACTGTATATCATTATATTCTGCAGTGTTTTGTGTATATTTGCACAGAAAATCTGAGTAACATAATTCTTTCTTAATTCAAAATAACAAAGCATACACTTAAAAAAAATGAAGCATTGAGTGGGATTCAATTTTGGATCTTTTGCATGTGAGATTGACATATTTTCAAATGACTACAGTGATTGACACCCAGGAAATTGATATTCTGTGCTGATGAAATTGCTGTCTTTTGAAAAAAAATTCCGGACTGTGAAATAAAAATTAAATTATCAAATTTTTTTTCATATGGGAAAACTACTGATTCATGGACTAGCCTATAATTGTTTGCACACCATATCATCACTATTATAATCCAAACTGTAAGGCAGACAGTGGTCGTTGTGCAAATAGTCTTAGTGACAGTGGGTACCATTTGCAAATAATCTTTGTAAAATTTAGTATGAATAGACACTTCCTGTTGTTTAAGTTCACTAGGCCAATAAATGTAAATATTTAAGATCTTTCTTGCTAGATTCAAATTACGTGTAGAGTGTGCTGTTAAAATACATATAAATAATTCCAAGTTGTATGTAACATTAAATGTTTTGGAAAAAAATTAACTTGCATTCCCGTTTTTAAGAAAATGTGTTGGTTTGGACATTTTGGGTGAATTAAAAATTGCAGATTTTTCATTGAATTTTTGTGGTCTTTCTGTTTGAAAGTCTTTCCTAACTGATCTGATTATTATCTTCTGACAGGATTGATTACAGACCAGATTCCAGTCTGTTGCCGGTGTCCTGATGTTCTCATACATTTATTTGCTGTGTATTGGTCTTGTTTCCTATAATGATGTAGCAAGTGAGTTGCATTTTTAATAAAGTTTTTTTTGTGATAGATACTGGTTGATGTAAATCAAAAGCTTCTCTCTATTAAATAAAGCAAAAAATAAATTAAAAAATATTTGAATAATATGATAACAGTAGATGACTATAATGGTCAGATTCCATCCATTCTGTTTGCGTGACTTCCTCCTTTGTTCACTTAAACTGCTTTAGTGTAATATCCTAACTACAAATTACTGTGAAATCATTTAATTTGGTGGGTATCAATTTTCCTGTTTAAATGAAAAATTAAATTTTTTTCAGTACTTAAATCCATGGATTGGGCAAGAAGTACTATTGTTACCAGAAAGGTATAATTGTTTATTGGATTATTACACTGGTGGTTTGTAATAACCCTGAAATTTGCAGAAGTTTGTACCCACAAAAAATAGTGAACTCACAGTATTTTCATGTAAACAACATCTCGATGTAAATTTTTTGAGTAGCTTTCTATCATAATGTACTGAATTGGACATACATATACTTTGAGCATAAAAACAGCAATGAACAATTCTGTATGGCTTCCTGGTGGAAGTATTTTAGCACCATAGTTCAGGCTAGATTTTCAAAGGGACCACGATGATATTGACATAGGGCACTACTTTTTCTTCCTGACTTAGCTAGTGCTTACATGAAGATTAGATAATAAATCAGGGATGATTCTGCTGTATTAATTAGGGCCACCTGGCAGCCGCAATTTCCGTTTGCAGCCACAGAATTTTTATTTTAAAATATCCCAATTGAAAGTTGAAATCTTGCTTGCCAGAATTTTTCCTCATTCCATTCATATCCATTACTGTTACTAGATCATTACCATATTTTATAGTTTTTTTTTATCCTTACCAGAAGTCATCTTAATAATATAAAAGCTTCTTAAGTGCACAATGAAAAATTCCCAATTCTTGGGATGGGGGCCTCAAAATTTTATTATTGGAATCATCCATGTAAGTGTACTTATGACTTATCTTTAAAATGTTAATCATTCCTCCAATAGAAGAATACAGTATTATTTTGTACATAGAATAAGAATAAATCAAAATGATTGTACAATCCAAAATCAAAAACTTATTGTGGATGACAGAGCAATGAATTACAGTGTAAGTTTATTGCTCTAAGGTCAATGGTTTCTCACTGACAGATTCAGATAATGAAATATAGATGAATTTGTCACACATGACACTAGTATAAGTAGTACAGAGTCATCACAATTATTTATTTTAAATACCGTTGAGTATTATCCTTGCTTGTGGGTAATAATTGTGAAGCTATGAGAGTTGTGTTAACCATTTATGTTGGAATTTTTGTACACACGATTTTGACTGACATTCATCAGATTCAGTGCTAACTGATTCATGATCAATGAGAGGAGTATGTTTGAAATCTGCTGTGTTACCAGTATTATCATCTTCTGGTAAATTTCAAAATGGTCTTGTTGACTTCAGGCCAAAAAATCAGCTGTGCATATTTGCCTTATCTTCATTTTGGCTGACTAATCTTGTATATTGGTCGCTGTTAATTGGCTTGGCTTTCAAGTATTGGGAGTGTGTCACTTACAGTTTTTATGTGCCATCCTTGTGCAGCAGGTTTATTTATTCAAAGTTTTAAAGTTTTTTTGCTATCTTAACATTATTTTGACTTCATTGTGTTTGCATTTGACAGACCAGGATAATACTTTCAATGTCAAGCCTTTAAATATATATCTTTTCCATCTGTGCATTCATCCATCCATTTGTTTTTGGTTTCAACACAATAACTTTAGTTCTAGACTATTTACCTTTACCAACTTTGCGAATTTCTTCATTTAAGGTAAGAAAGAAATCTGTTGATTTTGCTTCAAAAGATTTAAGGTCAAGGTCACTGATTCAAGGAAGAAGAATGGTTTAGGCACAAAAAACTTTTAGTTCTAGGCATGTGGATTGACCAATCTTTGTCAGTGTCTTAAACTAAAGTTATGGGGGAAAAATTCTATTGGTTTTTGTGATCAAAGTGAAAAAGATTATGATCACTGCAACTCAAGGAAAAATGGTTTCTACGTAATAGCTTCAGACCTTGTACCATAAAGAAACAACATTTTTGCGTTCATGCATTGTTTGTAAGGAAGAAACTATATTGATATTTAGTACAAGATCAAATGTCAAGGTAACAGTGACTTGAAGAGAAATGGCTTATGCACAGTAACAGTAATTTTAGTTACAGACTATATATCTTCATGAAGCTTTGTTTAATGGCTTGTATACTTGGGATAAGAAAGACACCTGCTGTCTTTTGGTTCAATATATGAAAGGTCAAGGTCTCAAGGTCACAGTGCATAAATTAAGAAAAAGGTTTAAGCCCAGTAAATTTGGTAGTAGACCATGTGCCTGAATCTAACTAAAAGGGTGGCTTGCACTTCAGGCATGGAATAAATTTATTGATTTTGGAGTTAAAATTTAAATATGGAGTTCACTGGGATATAAACAACATTGAAAACTGTCTGATAAATATTTTTTATTATCAACACATAATGGCACCAAACATTGAGGATGGTTTTTCAGTAAGATAGTTTTCTGATATGGGAAGGAAATAAGCTGAATATGTTGGGTCAGACAGTTTAAAGGGCAAGATTACAGACCAAATGCAGCCCAATACAAGACAACTGGTTTCTTGGTCAGTGTTATCCAAAGTCAACCATGCTTTACTATTGCCTATATAAATAATATTAATTAGGGGTGAGTGTAAATTATACTAGTCATGCTACTCTTGTTGATCTTTTCCATTTGTAATTCACCATGTATTTCTCAATAACAATTAATTTTCCTCTGAAAAGGATCTCTAGATGGCATCATCTTTGTCGCAGTACAAAATAACAGTGTGATTCCAACAGCAGAAAATAGTCTTACCCTATCCTGCCTTATACAAGATGAAGTTGATTACAAAATAAATAAATGGTTGCTTATCAAAGAGCAACCCAGGTACATTTAGTTGCTACAGACCATGTGCTTTTGTATCATCAGTACAACTGGCCATACCTTCACTGCTAATCATTCTAGAACATATCTACACATCATCAGTGTCTTCAGGAATCAGGATGAGGGGACATGAAAATGTTCATATCAGGAAAGTACCAACATCACTGTCTATAGTACTATAGGTTTCATTCACTATGCTATCTCTACTAAAATACTTGTATATCATGTGACATTAGTGATAATCTTTTACTTTTGGTTAGTTCTAATCATGGCATATCGTGCATACTGCTCACCAAAGCTGCAATATGGAAGCTGTTGCATAATTACAAACTAGATTTAAAATATTTTCAGACGTGAATGCCCTAGTCACCCTACAAAGTAGCAATGTGATGCCAACACCAGGGAATAGTCTTACTCTTTCCTGCCTGATACAAGATGTTGTCAGTGATAACCCAATAACGTGGTATGTACCAAAGAGTATCATAGCTACAGCTCTTTGCTTTAGACAATCTAGATTCTGTACTGGCAGTACATCTGGATATAGCTACAATGTTAATCAGTCTGGAGCATACCTGGACATCACAAGTATCAACAGGGAGCAAGATGAAGGGATATGGAGATGTTCATATTGTGGGTCAGATGGAATGGACACTGTCAGGACACTTAACATCACTGTGTATAGTAAGTTTTATTCAATACATTATCTCTGTCAGCATTTCAGCTAGAAAGAAATAGAGGGGTGCCATGCCCCTCAAAAGGCCTGCACCACTGCCCCCACTGTGCTGCCTCTTTCAGTGCGCTCCTCTGCCATCTTGAACTGCAAAATTAGCATCTTTATAAACAGTCATTTTCCACATATATGATTGGACAGTTTGGCATCAAAGATTCGCTGATATTGATTTTCATTGGAAGACATTCAGTGTAAGGTACACAGTTCTGTTCATTTTAGAAAATGGTGATGGTCATAGTGCAGTTTTTTAGGCATGGATTGTACTGTCGATGTGTGCGAAATATGTTTATAGGCCCCTGAGGTCATGGTGAAAAAGGATGCAGTAGATGAGAATCCAAAAATGTGTAGAAAAATAGATGTTAAAATCAGGAATCCATGGCAATATGAATGACTAGAGAAGCAAGTTCATAGTTAGCTCCAATAGCATAGTCTCTATGGATAACTTGGCTATGTCAAGGACCTCATAACGGAGGAAGTATGGGTACTGATATTAGTACTAGATTAATATTCAATGAAAAAATGTTCAGACACAGGCACAGGGCAAGTGACTTTCAAAAAAACCACTTGCCCTAGTCAAATTCCACTTCCTCCAAAGGGCCATAAAATAGTAATAATAATAATAATCATATGCTTTCACAATGCAAGTGACATAATTAGCTAACAGCTAGTCTACATTATGGCCCAGGCCTCCAATTAAAATAAATATACAACAAATATACATGTAATTAGTAATAAGTCTACAAGGTTAACATCTACTGCATACAAGAAAGCAAATATAAAATTGTTATCACAGTTACCACTTACAAATGGTATGTGGTAATAAAATCAGGATTGTTCTTTAAAATATTTTTAGATTATAATTTCTTAAAAGTTAAAAAATTATGTACTTGTTTAATATCATGCTCCAGACTTTTTTATATAACTGTACTGGCATAAGCAAAAAATTTCTTAAAATACTCGCTCTGAACTTTTGGTATATATAAATCATTGTTTTCACTTGGCCATATACTCTTTGTGCTAATGTTCCTTAAAAACTTAAAAACATTAAGATACTCTGACACTTACTTATTTAAGACCTCGAAAGTAAGAAAAGTTTTCTGAATATAATATAATCCTTAACTGGCATCCATCTAAGAGTGTTGAAAAGAAATGATGTTAAAATATATTTGACATTTAAAATCACCCAAGCAGCTCTTTTCTGTTAGCTGTATAGTCTCTGCATGCAAGAAGAATTACAGGGTTCTCCCCACACAGTATAGCAGTAAATAAAATGTGAAAAAAACAACTGTATTGTAACTGAAAGCCCAAGCACAATGGTGTTCTCACCAGTAAGAATATTGCTGATACCATACCTGTCAGCTTGCACAGGAATCCCATAATTTGTACGTTTTTTTGGGGGGTTTTGCAGTGTACGACCATACAACCATTTTGTACAGTTTTTTATATTAAAAAAAAAAAAAATCGGGCAAGTCCTTATTTTCGTGCTTAAATCACTACATCTACCTTTTTTTGGCCATTCATGCCCTCTGGGCGTACTGAATATTTGATTCTACCACTCTCCATGTATACATTTACATCTTGTATAACATCTACAGGTGCTCAGTGATAACTATGGCATATGTGCACGTTCTGTTACCTCTTGACTGCATATTGGGCTAAGCGACCAAATTATCGGCCAATCAAAACACCTCAAACAAAACAAAGCTGATATGATTAATTAGCAGTGTTTTAAGCGTCTTTGTTGTGCTGTGTTTACTCAAACCAGATCCTCACGAGTGGCTCTCTTTGATTTTAATCCAGCAAGTCAGCGTAATTATATTAATGAAAGGTACTTAACCTACATAAGTGTTGGTTTCCTTTATGAACTGATTAAATGACAGTAATGATTCTTTCATTTTTAATTGATTATAAAGACAATCAACTTTCACGTGCGATATTGCATTTGAAGCGAAACAATTACGCTAATTAATGAGCTCTGTTCGTATTTAAAAGAGAAAATGTTTGTTATGATCACTTTAGAAGTAGTTGTCAAGTAAGCTGATATTTACTATGTGATAAAATGAGTTTGTTAAATTATTTTCACAAGGAAGGTAATAAGGACAATTTGAAGAAGTAAAATTCTTGTGAAAGTGGAGGGATAAAACGTAAGACTGCTACTGAGTGTGAGAATTCCTTAAACCAAGAGAGTGTAAAAATTCTAACGAACATTTCACCAAATGGACCAGAGCTTGAGGACTTTAACTCAGACACAGCTATCAACTGCTGGCTTAGTGCTGGTGCAGGTGGCAGACATGTATATGGACATTTGTTTCAAAATCCAACAGCTAAAACATATATACATGTACCTGAAGTAGCCAAACGTATATCAACAACTGTTTTAGAAAAATTAAATTCTTTTTAGAAATAATTACGTTGTATATTATTTCATTTGTTCTTTCTATGGATTAAGTACATACATCTCATCAAATCTCGGCAAGTGATTACCATTTTGGGACAAGTGAAAAGTAAGGTGGCCATGTGAAAAGTAAGGTGGGATAAGTGAATTTTCTGAAACCACTTGCCGTGGACAAGTGGATTAAATTTTTTTTACTCAGCCCTGTCTTTGGCGTAAGGTTTTTCTGATCTTTGTAAGTTTTTTTTTGGTCTGGTGTACAGGTTTTTGTCTCAGGAGGTTGACAGGTATGTGATACTTTTATATTATTGTCATGGACCAAAGCAAGTTTTGCATTTGTTTGCAGTATGGATTACACGTTGTACACATAATCTTTGAAACCATTTAAACAAATTGTCTGAGGTTGAAATAGATGTCTTAGTAGTGTCCCAAGAAATAACATTTAAAATGTATGAGAAAAAAAATGGTGTATTTTCAAACTGCTTACAAGTTTCCTTAGTCGCATGTAATGTGGGAAGAATGAAGATCATAGATAAATTCAAGATATTCCAGACTTCTACAGGTAGAGCAAGAAAGGAAAATGCCAATACCAGAGATAGAATTGGAATATTTTTGAAGTAGATAAACATTTTTAAGTATTCTATACATGTCAGTCTTGATAGGTGCCTGTATATGGAATTCAACTGGGCTATTAGCATATACATGCACCATCCCAGTTCTGACTGCAAATCTTATTTTAATATACCTACAAGTGTATTTAGATCAAACTTATTGTGTGCATCTTATGATGGGAATGTATTGAATGCTTAAACTGTGTGGTTGTGACCTATTTTCCTTGGTTTATGAAGCATAATAAAAATGTTGTCAGGACTCCAATACCTTTGGACTATTGCCATAAAAAAAGATATTTATTGAAGGAAAATTAGGCCACTGCAATCTATTTACAAAACAAATTGACTTGTGACATTGAAATGGGGTATCTAGTGTGCACCTGCTCCATAGCAATATTTTTCTGCATGCCATATAAAATGTTAATGGATCATAAGTAGGGGTGAAACAGTACACCTCTGCCACATATCATTATGTATCATGATACACAACATACAATATGATACATTTCAATACACATAAGAGTTAAACAGCTAATAATTATTCATGGTTATTGAAGATTAAAAGTATCATTTACAAGGTAAATAAGGTTTTGAATTTATTCATCACCTTTAGTATCGATGTGTGTATCAAAACAGCGAATTATAAATCGCTTCACTCCTAATCATAAGTTTTACCCTTCTCTTTATATATCCCAGTCCCACTTTCTGTAAGTTTTGCATTAAAGTCAATGTATAATGATTTATATGCAGCTTCCAGTGTGGATGCAAGACAAAGAGGGAACATTCTAATTCCTTTGACATGTTTCTTGTCTTCTTTTCTTTGGTTACTTAAAATTATTGTGCTTTTGCAGTCTTGCCTTTCCAGCTGGTATACACAAAAGATGTACAGACAACCACAGATTTGAGTGTGTCCAGTCTCTCAATTCAGTGCAAGACCTTAGGCTGTACATACCCTCCTCCTTTCATCATATGGTACTACAAGGTATGATTTATCGTGTTACTTTTCTTAATGAAACCGTCTAATTTCTTTACAGATTTTTGCAAGGGCACTGTGGTTGCACATCCAAGGTCATAGTTTTTCAGAGTTTTCCTGTTATCTCCACCACAGAATACCATACTATGGCAACATCTGCATCATCAAAAGTGGTAAATACAAGTTGTGCAATCAACATAAACATAAATTATTATCTCCCTCGCACGTGAATAAATAGAAGGTTTCCTGTTGTGCTAAACTGACATTAGGAGAATTTCATTGATTAGTAGAGCAATAATGCTCCTACTGGGTGACACAGGTAGAGGTAGTATGCCCAGCATTTTCTCCTTCTTTACCTATTCTCCTAATGTAATGCAATCAGTTTATGTATTTGATGGAGAAAGCAAATTGTTTTGTAAATTATGTTTCTCTGATGATACATACCCGATAACATTACAAATAATTCCTCCCACCCTTCCCCACAATGTGGGCATCCTTTAAAGTTTTGCTGAAGTAAAAACTGGTTATATCCAGGTATAACAGTAGCCACCTAGCAAGTAGATAGGGGGATTTATCTTGTAAGAGTTGCTTCCCTTTGTCTATATAATATATGGACAGAAAGATATTTTTCTTCTTTCCGGGAGGGTTGGATTCAGAGGTAGTAGAGAAAGCTATCCTAGTGTAATGTGGTCAGGCAAGTATCATTGGAGAAATGTAATTTACTAAAAAAATTTGCTAACTCTTAGTTAGACAGATTTATTTTAATATTTTTTCTGATTTTCTGAAGTTCAGCTCAAATTCTTAAATGTTGACTGAAACACACCATTGCTGATATTGGTATACATGAATTTCAAATATAAATTAATATTCACTAATGTAATCTTTGACAAAAAGAATCATGCACACTGTTTACTTATACATTCTACTACTATTCTAAGGTCTGTCAAGTAAATCAAGGGTGGATATAGGGCTTATGGTACTAATTACTTGGAAAATTGGGAACCAGTCTAGAAATGGGTGAGCATAAAATAGAGTATACCATATTTTGGTGTGTATAATGTGCAGTTTTTTCACCTAATTTTATTATCTTAAGTCGGGGGTGCGCGTTTTATACAAGAACTAAAAAAAAAAAAAAAAAATTTTTCAGGTCGCTCTGACGAGAGGATGAAGTCACTATAGCCGCCTACATGTGTCACATTCACTCCTTGTGAAATATTAAATCTGTTGCACATTGCATTGTAACTAAATTGTTTACCAGTACTAGCCTTATTAAAGAAATAAATAATGCTTACTAAACCTTGATAGTCTTGCTCTTTGATTGCTTATGTTAATAAACTGGTTTCATTTCACATCACTGTGTAGAGTTTTGTTCTGTGCCTTAACCAGAAATACATGTACATAACGACTGGTAACTTGTTCAAAAGCTGTGCAAAGTGCCGCATTGGAGCGGAACAAATACCACTGTGAGGATTACGGTACCTGTTCCGTAAATGTTCAGTATTCCATAACTGTTGATCTAATACATTTTTTCTTCATTTATTCTTGGTTGAATTGAAATTTAAAATGTGTAGAATTCAAGCAGTGTTAATGTTCTCATCAGAGAGACCTTTAGGGGACATATTTTTTGCGACTACGGTTTCTTTGTTATGGTAACACTGACACGTTGTGAAACGAAGTAATCAATTAATGTATGAAGTCTAAAAATATTTTTCAAATGTTCAATATTCGATAACTGTGGATCTAATTAATTTAGTCTTCATTTATTCGTGTCTGAATTGAAATATAATATTTAGAATTCAAGCAGTGTTAATGTTCTCATTTTTGTCATGACTACGGTTAGCCTGTTATGGTAACACTGACACGGTGTTAATGTGTGAAGTCAGACAACTTTTTTTTTTCCTTTGGAAAATAAACTTGTTTCTTAGTTTTTTTTCTCATCTTAAATCATAGTATTTGAGATATCTTTGCGACTATACAGTGATCAATGCTTCATTGACTCAGTGTGGTCTTTTCACGGTAATCGGAGTCAGGTAAGCTTTGATGCGCTCAACTTAGTTACAATGCTTTGTCTAGGTGAGCAATATTTAATTGATTCAGCGAGGTGTTTTTAACGGTGATCAGTGCTTTATAGACTAAATGTGGTCTTTTCAAGGTACTCGGCACCGACTAAAGCTTTGATGTGCTAAACATAGTCACATTGCTTTGTCCCGGTAAATTTGCAATGTATTTACTTTTCTTCAGAAAATAAACTTGTTTCTTTGTTTTACTTCTCATTTAAAGCAACAGTATTTGATATGGTACTTCTTTGTTACAATACAGTGAGCAGTGTTTAATTGACTCAGCGTATGTTTTTTAAAGCTAATCAGCGCCGGCTAGAGCTTTGATGGGCCAAACATAATTACAATGCATTGTCTTGGTAAATTCTAGCCTGAACATGGGGATATATTTTAGAGGTGACATGATAATCCAAATAAGTATAAATACTGGGCCTAAACTTTCACATAGCATTGTGTTCGATCTTGAATCTGAACGAATATAGTCAAAGTATCAACATGGGTCATATAAGAAATTCGTACAATGCGAAAGACAAGCTAACCATCATTGCCTATGCAGAAGCACATGGTAACAGAGCCACTGCGAGGGAGTTTAATGTAGGAGAGTCTTCTGTTAGGGACTGGAGAAGAATGAAAGAAAGACTGAAGAAAATGCCACGAACAAAACAGGCAGACAGAGGGACAAGTGCAAAGTATCCGGACATAGAGAGTGGAGTCCTTGAATGGGTCATGGATAGAAGAAAATGGGGAATCTCAGTAACCACGACAGAGATTCACTTTCAGGCAATATTGATTGCCAAACAGAAGAAAATAGACGACTGCAACCATAAAATTGGAAAGATACAATTTCAATATTGCCACTTTTTCATTCACTATCCAAAATGACCGACTGTTGTTGCACTATGAAAACGGAGCGAAATACGGGTTGTCACGATTTAAAAATGTATTATATCACATGCGCGTTATATGGAAGAACTACGTTTTTCCACTCATTTTGGATCGAAAATCGGGGTGCGCGTTATACACACCAAAATACGGTACACTGTATATGGGTTTGGAGGGCCATGACTGGTTGATAATGAAAAGTAAAATTTTAGTAAAAAGAATCTTTTGAGAGCCTATCCTATTTGTAATTTAAATAAATAGAGACAAAGTTTTATTGATGGAATTCGAGTCCTTTTAGAAACCTGACTTTGGAACACTCATTACTGAAATTAGCACCAGATTCTTTAGGTGCAGAATTGAAAACATATTTCAAACACATGTAGATCAAAATATGCTGTGGGACATATGGTTTTCTCCACACAGAAGGTTGCATCAAGGATGGTTCTATGCTGAGAAATATAGGTTTGATCATGAGTATTTAGAAAATTATTTCATTTTTGATATCATGATGTTTCCATAGATTTACTATGGGAGTTGAATTAGTACCATGAGTCATGAAATCTTCAGTGAAAATATTGCTAAATTTATTTCCAAAGTAGTTTACGGGAAGGGAGAAAATGTAGACTCAGATTTCCAAAGTTAATTCTGTTTAGAAGGGAATGGTTACTCAGTGATGAGGAATTCAAATCCCAGTATGGAAGGCTCATTACAGGAAAGGCTGATAATGATCGCAGGTGCTTGGATCATGGATTTATCAATTTGTGGAATAAATATTCACGTTTCCAATATTATATACATTGAATCAGTTGTTGTTGAGTCAGACTATAGCAGTTTGCTACAATTTCCTTGTCAACTAAAATAACTATGACCTGTGCAGTGGATATGGTTATTTTAGCAGACAAGAAAATTGTAGAAAACTGTGCTGCTGTCTGACTTTACAATGACTGATTCGAAGCTTACAATGCTGTAAAAGTGAATATTTATTGCAGAAAATAATAAATGCACAATACAAGTGTGTGTGCTAATGATGTGTTTTAATTTCTTGAATATACAAGAAGCAGCTAAGGGTATTTGTGATTCCCACTTGCAGGGCCGGATTTTATTAGAAGGCGACCTAGGCAACCTCTGGGGTGTTGGTTTAGGGGATGGAGGGGGGGGGCTATCAACTCGACTTACTAAAGTTGAAAAATGGAGAGGGAGGGGGGAGCACCAAAGAAGCTCCTCACCTGGGATGCCATTTGGTCTTTAACCTCAGTACCCTGGTACATGGTGACCACCACATCTTCTATAAAGTCAATCCAGACACCATTTCAAATGGTTTTAGGATGATGCTCTTTTGTTTTCTCTATGAAACTGAAATTTAGAGTACTTATTTTGGTTCTGTATCTCCACTAATATAACTTAAAAAGGAGGTAACACAATTCATTCAAGAAGGGTGAATTTTTTTTTTAAAAATATGATCCCTGACTCAGTTTTCTTAAATCTCATCCAAAATTACCAGAATGAGCACTTAATCTTGTATTACATCTTTTCGTATCACACCTTTACAGACCCAAACCAATCCAGTTGTTAGTGGTGTGTACCCTGTAGGCATCGGTCTGACATCATCAAATGGTTCATGTTTGTCACAGGAAAAAATCTATACAAGTACACTTCAAATCCCTCTGTACACAACATGGTCTGACAACAGTGATAAGATTGTAACATTTTACTGTGAAATTTAGTATCCAGATCCTTCCAGGAATATTCAATCTCCAGATTCAGGGACAGTTAGATTTGCAGGTCAGTAGAATTACCTGATTATAATATTACAGCATTTTGTCTATAAGCCCAGGGGCCTGCAATGTAAAGTGGACAATCTATAAAGTCACTTTTTGCCCAGGTAATAGGTAATCTTGTCAGCATTGATAACTTCGACTTCATTTTGTATAACAAAGTTTGAATTTTAGAGAAATAATTTTGGAATTATTAGTAGTATTTGGAATTATTAGAAGCATTTATTGCCAATGTGGAAAAATGTGTCAATTTGGCACTGTACTGTCTGTCTAACTACTCTAATATAGGACTTTGATTGTCATAATTGTTGAGCCAGTACTTCTTCCTATGGATGGACTCAACAATTGGTCCGAGGTCTTGGTGTGTATGTTCCACACCAAACAACCATGTTAGATATTCACATTTATTTTCCTTATAGTAATGTGTTGAGATCCCTTTATGATGCTAACTGTAATTGTAATTTTGAGTATACAATAAACAGGTTTATTTTTCATGTCAAACTCTCATTTCTTGACAGTTGCTGTGACATCAGTTACTTTAAGCATTTCTACATCAGAAGTGGTATTCTATGAAGGATATCCTCAAACGCTGACCTGTATCAACAGTCCATCACGACCCATTTCAACTATAAGATGGTTCTTGGGTTCAAGACCACTGACTGACAACATCACCACCACTAGCACCACAGATGCCACAGGGCTGTACATACTTACGAGTCAGATCTTCTTGACACTGATGAGGGATGCCAGTAATCAACAGATAAAATGTGAAGGATTTATTGATGGTCAGCAGGCAGTGATGGCCTTGGAAAAGCCATCAGTAAATGTGTGGTGTAAGTTATGCATCATAATAAGAACTAGGCATGGCATTATCAAAATAGTGACAGGAAAGGTTTAATAGTTTATCTTTGACAAAGCATGTTTCATAACCACAAAAAGAAAAGTGAATAAACTGGTTAATGGACACTAGTTACAGGAAGAAGAAAATTAAGACTAATTGGATGACTAGTGTTATTTTTAGTCATTATATTACTGTAAAAAAATGAGCTTTTACCAGGGTGATGGGTGTAATAATTACTCATATCTTTATGGTCTCTCTCCCCGCCCCCTCACCACCACCACTAAAAGTTGCCCCTTCAGCATGTTAAACAAAAGTAAATAAAATGAACAATAGGTAAAATGTGATCTTAAATATTGAGATATGATAAAAAAGATGAATAAAGCAAAATCTGTTCTTAACATTTTTAGGAATTAAAATGGATACAAGTGAAACTCAGCACAATATGCACTGAGTAAATGCTGTAAACTATATATGTATATTTTAGGTCTCACATTAATTACTCAGTGGCCCATGAATTATGAATTCTTTAATTACCATTATTTTAGTTTAATGATGAAAAAATTTGAAAATATGCACATAAAAATAATAATATAAAAACAATCATTGTGGTGTGTAATTGTTTATTGACATGGTAATTGAACAAGAGCTTGTCTGTGCTGTGTGTCATGTGGCAATCTTTCCAATAACATTTCAAACTTTTGTGTCTGTAAGAGTTGGGACACTGGAAAGATTATATTTTATACATACATATTAAGTCTTCAGACAAAAAAAAATAAAAATATTTTTCCTGTCCCAAGACTTAATTCATTATGGTACTTGAAGTCTGTAACTTTCACCCAGTAAAATCTGGCATATGGGATCATATGATTCTAATAGCTTCTGATGCAGAGTTTAGGAACAATGATTAAAAACAACGGAACCATTAATGTCTGGTTTGTAGCTCACCTGACCATAAGGGGGAGGGTATGGTATGACCCTGTGTCCATCATGCATCATCAATTGTGTGTCCATCTATGGTCAATTATTACCACTCCGGAATCCATAGTTCTGATTATATTTCAAATAAACTTGAGATATCGGTTTTTATCATCAAAATCTCATATGATTTCAATAATGAGCAAGATCCGTGGATATTGTTGAGGTGAACTTTCACCTAATTGGCTAACCATGTTACCACTCTGGAGGCCATATTTCTAATCTGACTTCACTTATGAGCAAGAGATTGTGCATATTAATTATGCAGTTGTCTTTTGAAAGAATTGTTATCAGAATGTAGTAAAATAGGTAAATTTGTCATGATATAAAGTTTGGCAGATAGTTTACATAGGATGTGTTCTTACAATATTACATAAGCATGCATAGTGAATTGATTGGCTACTGTAGACTACTAAAATCTTTGTAGAGATGAACTATGTAATCATTGATTACACAGTTTTTTTTAGCTCTACAGATCCTAGACCAGAAGAGCTTATCGGATGGCCTGTTGTCTGTCCATTGTCAGTCCATTAGCACATAGATTGCAAGGTTTTATTGGTCCTAAATGAACATGATGCTCCTCAGACATCCAGTATGGCTGCCAGTTGGTGATATTAACTGTTACAGGGGCTTTTCACTAAAAGATATTTTATGGTGTCTGTTTGGTCCAAAATTAAAATTGTGCCGATCCGACATCCAATTTTTCCACCATGGCAGCCATCTTGAAAGTGTTGCTATCACTACTCCTTGTGAATGGAAAGTCGTATTGACATGTGGTTTCCACCAGAAGACTTACAATCTCTGCTTGGTCTGAAATAAAAATTATTCCAATCTGACATCATTATGTTCCTGAATCGATCATGTACATTAAATCATCACTGACTCTTAAAAAAATCACTGATCTTTGTTTGTTTGTCCTGTATAACTGTGTACATGCACTTATTTAATTTATGCAACTCTCTCTCTCTCTCTTTCACGAACACACACGTAGACACTTTAATCTCATTATCATTAGAAAAGTAGTCTAAATAAAATTACTAATTGACAGCTTACCTGTGATTGTCAAACACAGGACTGACTTTTTGTTAGGCCAGCTGGTATAATTAGGCATGAAAACAGGTGTTCACACTTCAAACAATTGATGGATTAAACAGTTGCTCAAACTCACCGAGATCAAAAGACAGTCAGCTTTTGTGAGAGACCCTTGATGATTAGGAAAGAAAAAGAAGCTTCCTGTGGCTATTAACAATAGCATATGAACCATAAGGGATATCACAAGTGCAGTGTACATGCGGGTTGTAGCATCCTGGAACCATTTCCAGCATCATTCATAAGTCTCATCATTTGGTGTTATTGTACGTAATCTCTTACACTATGGATTAACATGGTTCTCAAAATAGGCCATAATATCTCGCTTACACTTAATAATCCCTAAGTTCGCTCGACTCCCATTCTGCTGCAACTAGACAACTACTTTTTCCACTATCCAGCAAATTAAATGCTTCGATTTTCTCATGTAAGGACAAAAATCGATTTGCTTTTGAAGCTGACATGTTGACACCTTTGAGTTTGACTGACAGCGTGACTGGAGTACGGTAAGTGCAATCAATATATGAAATGCTTAAACATCAATTCACATAATATAACTTTTTCTAAACAATGTCTTGGTTATCAAACAAAAGAAGTGTTTAATTTGCATACTTGGAGCGGTCAATGCTGATATGCTCCAGTGACTGCTTAAGGCAGGGTAAAACCATTGTTTGGTTACGAAACACCTGGCCACCGACCACTGAAAGCAGGTGACCATTAAATACAGGGCATTTATATAGGAAATTTGGTGGGGATTAGAATGACCATTGTGACCAGGTGACTGCTGAACACATGTGACAGTTAGGACAGGTTTTACTGTATTTTGCTTAAACATGAAAATCTCAAGAAGGAGTGATAAACACTGGCAAATAAGAGTGCTAAGTCCAAGACTGATGTTGATAAGATGATTGCACCTCTAACCCCTTTCCCCAAAAGCCACTTGAGCTACAATGTTTTCACCTCAGGCTTGTTAAGAATGAAATACTTAATTCATATATTTTGTGGACTCTACATACCATAAACGACATTCTTCCTAAGTTTATGAACAGTTAATTATAGTGCTTGAAAATTAAATTTTTGTCCTTGAAAAGTCTGAAAAGTGCTTGAATTTCCTGATAAAATATCAGTATGAACCATGTTTGTGGATGGCTAGTATTTGGGATAACAAAGAACCCTATCAATTTTGGTCTCAAAGCTGGAAGGTCAGGGTCACTGACAGGAAGAAGCAAACTGGTTTCCACACAATAACATTAGTTCTATATGACATACCTGGACCAAACTTTGTAGATGGCTTGCACTTGGAATAAGGAAGAGGGCTATTGATTTTGGGGTCAAAAGATCAAGAAAAATGGTTTCTGCATAATAATATTAGTTCAATATCACAGTCATGGCCCGAACTTTGAAGATGGCTTGTACTTAGGTAAGGAAGAAGCCTGTTGATTTCAGGATCAAAAGATCAAAGGTCAGTCACTCTGAAGAAATATGGTTTCTGCACAACAATTTCAGTTATATAAATGGAGGACTATTAAATGTGGGACAGGCATATAATGTGCCATTCATGGTAATCTTGTTATATTTAACTCATGATCACATGCTATATGCATACTGTCCTAAATAGAAATGCATACTATCCTACATAGAATCATGAAAGTTGGTGAAGGAATGCATCTTGATCAGCAATATGCCCTTATTTCAAAAAGAGGTCTCTGTGACCTATATTATAGGCTTCAGTAAGTTTTTTGAGATGTTGTGTTTAAAGGTAATATATTGGGTGCTGTTCAGGTTGGAATAATAAAACTTGATAATTGTATGCATTTCTGGTATAGGTCACGAGTCTAGATGCTAGGGCATAAACATTTTTTTTATATTCCATCCCCCATAAATACTTGACACCTAATCTCAGTATATGACAGTATGAAGATTACAAATAGAATAGGTGTCACCCTATATCGACACAAGTATTGGTTTTATTGAAATATTGATGAAATGTTGTCTTTAGGGCAAACAGTCAGAAAATATAGAAGAGTAGCCATTTTGTGATTTCTGGAATTGGTTTCCACATAAATGTTACTTGCAGAACACAATTTGGAATATTGGCTGTCAAGTCATATATGAATCCAGTTAAGCAGAACACATAAGTTGCATTGTTGTTTCCCTGATTTTGAGGGAAGAATCCTTTCAGCATTTTAATTTGCATCTTAAATTAGTTAGAAAAATGATGTATATTTAATTGTTTTTTCAAAATGATAACTGTGTGGAAGAAATACAATTATGATATGCAGGTAGAATAAATCTTGAGCAGAATGCATACCCTGCCACTGACAGTGGAATACATTTTTCCACAGTGTGGGACAGAAGTTTTTTTGTGAATTCATTTAAGAAACGTTTTAATGACGTACCACCAGAGACTTTGGGGGGGGGGATGTGGTTTATATTAATTTAATTTTTACCCTATACTTGATGGATCGTACACTTTTTACCTTTATCTTTTATTTTGTATACATTTTTCAGAATTTTAACATCTTTACCATTTATCTTTTTGTTGTATTACATCAGTTGATTAGGTCATTGGATGGAGAAACCATGTGATAACTAGTTACAAAGTAGACAGTAATTTAGATAATTAGTTAGTTACATAGGTTATATTTATAGTTGTTTACTAATTATTAGTGGGGTATGTAGCATAATGGTTGATAAAAATAGAGGTGGTTTTATCGGTTTAACGCCATTTTTCAGCACACGATAGGCTATACATGGCGGCCAGTATATCTGGTGGAGGAAGAACCCGGGGAAAATCCCGGGAAGAACCACTGACCCACGGGAAGCTACTGGCAAGCTTTCTCACATAACCACATTGGCCGAGCCCAAGACTCGAACCCACGCGGACAGAGGTGAGATGGCAGTGATAGGTAAAGGCGAGCGCCTTAGACCACTCGGCCACCCGGGGCCCCCGATAAAAATAGAGAGAGAAAGAGAAAGTAACAAATGGATAGAAAGAGAGATAGAAGTAAATACATGTACCATGAGACTGAGTGAGGAAGTTATAAATATCTAGGTTATGTGTTTTGTTGATGAAATTCAGTGTTATTCATGAAATATTTCCTGGCAAATAGCATTGCCGTGGCAAATCTAAATATTTTTGTAAAAGAATGCAAAGTTTTCAGTAGAATGGACAAATTGCATTATTTGTCAAGAAAAAGGAATGGAATGAAAAATTGTGGAAGGCAGGCAGTCTTGGTATTCAGACATTAAATGGGTGGCTAGGCAACTCATTCAAAATGCTTTTTGTAAGGTGGAGGAAAATTTTTCAGAATTACATGGCAAGGCTCAGGGGGGCTTATACAAACAAGACCTATGTCAAGTATTTTGTGAAAAGGATGGGCATGAAAACTTTGGAAAAGCAGACACATTACACATATACATGCATGAGTCTTTAATAACTCCCAATGAAAAGTAGAAAAAAATGTAATTTTAAATGTATCAGTAGAATGGAGTAAGTGTGTGAATTGTCAGAAAGTGCACCACAAAGGAGATGTCACAT
This sequence comes from Margaritifera margaritifera, assembly GCA_029931535.1. Taxonomy (NCBI): domain Eukaryota; kingdom Metazoa; phylum Mollusca; class Bivalvia; order Unionida; family Margaritiferidae; genus Margaritifera; species Margaritifera margaritifera. The sequence continues at coordinate 166,901 of JAQPZY010000851.1, read as the reverse complement.
TTTAACTGATACAATGAGATATTCATTGTTGGCAGCTGAAACAGCTCAGAATGATTGTGTCATTCTATTGTGGACCCCTTTGCTACTGAGGCCAAATTCATGGATTGTGCTACATGAACTTCACCTGCAAAGGAAACATTTCCCAAATGTCCTTTCTAAAAGATTGTTCCAGCAAAATTCAGCATGACAATTCATTTTAGGAGTTAATACACAAAATAGGCCATCCACTGAGAGAGGAAATGGTGACTTTTTCAATTGTTAGACCTAGTTTTGTCATTTTCACCAACTTGTTAGAGTGCCAGTTAGTGACAACTACAAAGGTGAAAACTAAAGAAGAGTTTTCAAAACTAATATCACTGTTAAGCATCACGTGACCCTTCAAAGTCAGTTGTGAGTTTCAGCAGTGCTATAACATATAACACTGAGTCAGGCTATGCAGTCATTCTTAAATCTGAATGAAAAATTATAGATAAAAAAATTTTAAAAGGAACTGCATATTCATTTGCATAATGATCCAATGAAAGTGCACTACCATACTGTAGAAAATTTGCATTTTGACTTTAAAAATCTGAAGGTCTCAATGTTATATCATTAAAGGCTGATGATATTTGTATAGAAAGAGCATATTCCTGATACTTTTTGCAACCTTTGGATATTTCTGATTGATCCTAGGGAGGAAATTGATGAGAACATCATTGATAAAACCTGCTGTACAGCAATCGCTAAAACTCGGCACCAAGATTTTCTTCATGTAGTTTTGAAGGGGAATTTAAATACACCAAAACATGTCGGCATCTCCATGATCATACGCACTAGACAGGAAGTAAATAGCTAGTCATGTTGCTTAATTGGTTTGGACACTGTTGTGAAACAATGATAGTGCAGTTAAACCTGCTAACATAAAGTACAGAGCTTTCTTTTAGGTCACTGCTGACAGTTTAGATTTGAATGAAGAAGCATTAGATGGGGAAAAACTTCACACATGCTAGAAACTTTGTACTGAATTAAAAGGCACCATGAAGAAAGTGCTGATAATATGGAAGCTGAGTTATGCTGCCCCAGGAAAACATTGTATAGATCCTTGACAAAAGCTGTAGTTGGACATACAATATTGGACTTAAGAGCTTATGGATTATGATCATTACAACAAGATTTACAAGTGTAGTACATGGATGTTACATCTGTTCAGCATTCCATTAAACTTGATGCTGCTTGGATTTTGGAGAGATATATATCCATGGAAGCTATTTGATGTGTCCCTTGAATAAAAAAGCAAGTAATTCTTGATTGGTCAGCACATAATAAATATGTAATGAAGGGAAGCCCCCCAAAACTAATATTGATTATTGCTGCTTGAACACCAAATCCCCAATACAATATAATAGTAATTTATACACTGTCATGACTGTACTCATTAAGAGCAACAATGGATGAGTTCCAGAGTGTGGTCATTCTTTTTGGAAATTTCCATTTTCACGTAGCATTTTTCGTATGTGTAGGAAAACTACACAAACAGGATCTTTTTGCCAAAACCAATGTATATGTAGCCAACACACTGACTCATAGAATGAATGGAAAGTTGTACAACAGGGCCGTTCACTTGGACAAACTTACATTGGAAGCCATGCATCAACTTCATTGGAAGTCCTTTGCTCATTGGCTGAAGAGAGGTGAATTACATACAAAGATACTGTAGTATCAGAAATTTTCGTGGGGGACCAATTTTCGTGGATTTCATTGTTGCCCCGAACCACAAATTTAAATACCCAACGAAAAATTAGCCACATATGATGATGACCCCCCCGCTCATTTTCTTACTGTGTGTCATTCCTAGAGATTAAGGAACTTACTAGTATTTCATAAATCAACGTCAATACTGTGATTAGGTAATAAAATATTAGCTTTTACACGTGTTTGTTTTATTTTAACCCTTTGAAAAAAAGAATTATAAAACATTTTGTATTGTTTCAATGCACATGTATCGATAAGGTATCCTATAGCTGTAATTTCCACTCACTGCCTTAAATTGATATGCGAGATAGGTAAGGATAGAGAGAAACGAGAAAAAGCATAAGGTATTCAAACACTAGTAATGCTGAAAATGAAAGAAAGAATAATAAAAAATACTACTAAATGAAAATTAAATTTAATACTTATTCAAATCGATCCTTCACTCGAGTACAACTGTTGTTAAAAAATGTAAATCCTCCTGAAACAACATTTCATTTTATCCATGCATTTTTAATCCAAAAGAACAACAAGCCTGTAAAATACTAGAAGCGCTGTTATTAATGAAACACTGTATATACGCTAATTACAGCAGAGTATTAAAGCTCACACTTCACTGATTTTCGGACAAAACCACTGTATCAACATCTTGTCAATCAAGTCTCCAGGTACACACAAATGCTTGTCAGGTAAATAATCCCCAAATTGCATAATTAAACAAGTCCAATTTTCTCAAAACCACTGATAATTAGGTATGATTTTTCACTCATTGTCGCGTGAGCTGCAATTATCCATTCAGCCCGAATTGACTTGATTAATGAGGTTGCAATCAGTGATCATCACCAGAAACATATTCCTTTTACATGATTGCCTCCATGACCTGTTTAGCGCGTACCAGTTGTGGAAATGTGATTTTAATTTTTCTTTGTACTCTTTATTTATTGTTAAGTCTAGTGATTGAAGCTGGTCTGTACATGAGGCAGGCACAAACAAACATATGATTCCACTGTCTTTCAATTTAGTTAGCATCTTCTCACATTGGTTCGCTCTAAACACATCAAATATTGCCACTGTCTCCTGATTGTATTGAGCAAGCGGCAGCTGGTCATGTGTTTTGTTCACTTTATGGACAGTGGTTTAAGTAAGAGATCATATAGGTGTACTTTAATATCCGATTGACTTAGTATTGTTGGCTGCGTCGGCTTACTTTGATGTAGAGCACTCAGACGAAACACGGTGTAAGTGATTGATCTTCACATGAGTTTTATTTGTGAGCATATAGGCGGTAGTATTGTTTTAGTGTTGTTGGCTGCGTCTGTTTCCATTGATGTTATTCACTTGGACGAATACATGATGTCAGCATTTAACTTTGACTTGTCAGGTCTTTGATTTGTGCTCATATATGTGGTAGTATTGTTTTAAACATTCAGATGACTGCCATTTTTGTCGGCATTGTTTTATTATTTTTTATTCTTTATTTTGGGTATTTGTAGAGGTTAAACCCTCATATTCAACACTTAGTAATATGCAAACTTTGACAGGCAAAACCACGAATTTAAGCACCCACGAAAATGTCTTCTTTTTACAAAACCACGAAAATTGAGCCCCACGAAAATAAATGATACTACAGTAATTTAAATGAAAGAGATAACAAATGTCACTGAAGATCTTTCATAAAATTTGACAATGAAGAAAAAGTAATTAACATTAAGTCAGCACATGAGACACTGACAGAAAACCTGGCCCCTGACTTTGGCACTCTCTGCAGTTTCATAGCTGAAGTGAGTGTGAAGTTAAAAACATTTAGATTTGGCATAACTACCTTGGCATGATTCTCTGAGTCTTCTCTTCAAAAAATATGATGCAGAGAGAGATGGCCTCTGGGAAATGCATTTCTCAGATGTCAGTGAAACTATCCCATATTTCTTTGCTCTGAGCTGCATATATTATGCTAGATTGGCCACTGTTTACCTTGCTGACATGCACAGATTGCCAGAAAGAGCACCAGCTGACTATGATGAATTTCTTGATGGGCACCATTCTGTGAAGAGATAAGAAAAAAGATTATCACATATGTGGATTCACATAGCATTGGAACAAAGTGCAAATAGAGAAAGCAAGAACAAGGAAGGAATAGTGTGTTTTCGTCAGAAACCTGGATCTTTGAATAGCTCATTTCAAACAGTCCATGTGCATGCATCAGTATGTGCTGCAACCACTGAATTGAGTAAATATGGTACACCCTTCATGTCCATAAAGACGAGTCCAAAAGGCAACAGCGAGATGATGATGATGATGTTTAAAATAAATCATCCAAATGCTTGTGAGAAATGGTAGATACTTTCTTTGATGAAGAACCCAAACTTATGAAGACTGGAACTTGTTTACTTCTGTTTAAACCTTGTTCAAAGAAGGAATTATTCATTTTTTTTATCCATTGTCTAAAATAAAATTAGACATTTGGCACCCTTAAAGTAAAAAGAGTAATAGTATGATACATGTAGATGTCACTCTCAGGAAAGCTACAAAGAGTACTCTTCTTGCCAGGTTAAAGAAAAAGATGTAGAAGTTCAGTCAAGTTTGAAAATTGGTGCGTAGCAGAGGACTGCTTGGGTCATAGATGGAATGGCTTATCCTGGTGATGGTGGTTCAGCATTTGACGAGTTTAGTGAGAACATAGTGAATTTTGTCATGAGCCTCTAAGTAATCATCACTGTAATCATGTGGATGTGGTCTTTGATTAGGAAGAGACTAACATGAGAATAATCTTACATGTCACAGATACTACAGAAGACAGAGAGCACATGATTGTGTGGTCCCCCGATACTGCCATGGTAGTTGTGTTCATTTCTGCATGCATATTCATGCAAAGATATGGTTCAAGTAAAAGTGACATCATAGAAAAATATGTATGTTGCATCAGTGCAGATGGAAAACCAGTGACAAAAATCAGATCTCACAGAATTAGCTAAAATCTTACAAAATATTTTGTCTTACCGCACAGTCTGGTACTCAGGAAGAATTGAAGTATATTTGTACATTTTGTTTGCAGATGCTCCCGATGTCAAAATAACACTCACTGGGTCCACCCAGCAGAATCAGACAGCTATGCTCATTTGTGAGGCTCAAGGTGTTCCAGCCCAGTACACTTTCTATGCATGGATCCACATGTGGGAAGACGCTGTGATCAGGACTGGGTTACAGGGAACAACCAGTGCCAGTCAATGCATACTGACTATAGAGAGATTGTCCTTGGAGAGCATGGGTACCTACATCTGCCCTGCCAACAATGGAATCACTGGGATAAATGGGAATATTTACCAAACTGGGTCTGAAAACCTAACTGTTACAGGTATAAATGAGATTACATACAGGCTCTGCAAAGCAAACTGGGTAATAAATTTGTGCAATGCTCAGGCTACTTAAAATCAAACAATGACTATAATTATTGTAGTTTGTAGCAACCACACAATAAAAAAGTCATACCCCAGGAATACAAATAAATGTACGGTAGTTTCCAACTGAACTTTCAATTCCTCTGTAGTTAACTTACAAACTTAAACCTCTTTGTTCATGGTACAAAATGAAAAGCCACGTATGCATATACTATCATATTGCAACCAATATTGTGTTATTACGTATAAAAATGTGTCAGAGCAAACATTTACTTTCATAGGGTTGTAATATGGGGCTGCAGTTGCATTTACTTTGAAAAAACATGATTATCTATTCATAACTTGGGACAGTTCACTTTGACACTGAAAATATTTTGAAATTAGAAGTTGTCTTTCAGTCTATCCATCCATCTATCCATCCAACTGTCTATCCATCCATTCATCTGTTTTCTTGAGTTCTCTACAATCCACTGTTACCATACTTTGTGGATGTCTTGCATTTTGATTAAGGTAGAAGCCTATTGATCTTGGGACCAAAAGGTCAGATATCAAAAGCACTGTGGCTGAAAAATGAGCAAGGGTTTATGACAAGAATTTAAGTTCTCCACCATGTGTCTTCACCAAAGATTGTGGATAACTTACATATTGGGTAAGAAATGAGCTTGTTGGTTTTGTGGTCAAAAGGTCATAGGTCAAGGTCACTGACTGAAGGCATAGGAATGTTTTTTGTGTAATAACTTTAGTTCTAGACAACATATGTTCCTTGATCAAAGTTTGTGGAGGGCTTGCACTTAAAAGTTAAGTTTTGTCAAATTTTAGAAATTAAAGTATAATTAAAAGTATCTTATTAAACACATCCAATTGGTGATTTGGTTTATTAAATGAAAAATAGTAGTTTAATTACAATTTAAAATAGCGACCACCTATTCATGAGGAAACCACAACTGGTTGTCAATAAAGACAAGTAGAGTTACTGTTCTTAGTTTTACATCATTGGTACCACTCTTCGTTCAGCATTTATCACTGCTTATCTCAACCAGTAATAATGCCTCCTAATGTTAACTTACTTAGAAGTCTACATTTTGACATACTTTAAAAACAGGGTACTACACACTGATCAAACTTGTTCATTAAGTTAACATGAAACATTCAGCAAGCCAAGGGTCATTGTAAGTAATTTTCTGGCAAATTACCTTATGTAGGTATATGTGTGTGTATATATATATATATATATATATATATATATATATATATATATATATATATATATATATATATATATATATATATATATATATATATATATATATATATATATATATATATATATATATATAGTTAAACCTGTCTTGAGAGACCACTCCTTCAGCCAACAAAAAGTGGTCTCTAAAAGCAAGTGGTTTCTCAAAGCCAGTCTCTACAGGAGGGTCAGTTTTAAAGGTTGAAATTCAGTTGGATTTATAGTTCATAGTTCTTGTTAAAGTATTACATGCAGTCATATTATAAAAATATATAAATATATATCTAGCACTAAAAATATGTTGATCATAAACATTATAATTGTTTTGTTGTTTTTTTAAGTTCACATATAGTCTATTGGTATTATGGCATATGAATTGCCAAGTTAACTATAAAATAAAATTTACTCATCCTGTCCATTTATTTACAGCCAAAAGTCAAAATCTAAGTCACCCATGACATTATTAAATAAATGGATCAATTCAGTAAACAGAAAGATGCAACAGAGGTGCAAAGGCAAACAGATGATGAGATCTCTGACCATGGTGTGTTTACCCTTGTGTGCAGGTTTTAATAACAGTAACATTGATAAAGCAACAAAAATACTGTCCTTTACAATAACTATATAATTAACTAATCCAGGAAAAGCAAAGAACCTAATAAGAGAATGAGACAAAGACCTCATTCACCCGGATCATCATATATTGTAACTCCAAACACATTTGATTTAAGGCAGTACCAATCATGAAACAGTAAAAGCAGGGTGAAAAGATATCACATTATGTTATTATCAATTGTGTGGGTTTTCCCATTAGGTGCAGCCAAAATTGCTAAACCTTTAAAGATGGAATGATTAATCGTAGTATTGATTGTGACTGTCTCACTTCAGTGGTGGTTTGTGACAAGTACATAACTCTGGTGTACAGTCTTCAGCATATTTATAAATCTGATGAAACCAGTAACCAGGCTCAACTTTTGCCCGTCATGTTTTTTATGCATCTTGGTTGAGAAAAATCTGCACTCTGCCTGCAGACTTTACTCAGCAGCTGTGGTTTTAAAGTACAAGACAAAACTGGTGTGAAGACTTATCTCCTGGACATATAACAACACCATGATTGAACAATTGCCCCAGGGTCTGTGCTATAGACATTGCATCAGTCCCGCACACCATGTGCTTTTTACTATATTGTGTCCTGGTCTGTCAGCACATCATACCTTTAAAACAAAATATATGAAGCCTAGGCCCAAATTAGCAAAAAATGACACTAACAGCAACAACTATTATCATCCTACAAGACTTATTTGGGGATAGGATCAAATAAAGCTTCTCCATCTGACTGTACCAGAAATGCCTGTCAATTATTAGGGGTTATGTATTTTTGAGGTGGTAAGTCTGTTTGTTGTTAATTAATAAATAAGTTTTTAAACACAGTATAGTGGAATAAAATAATGTTTGGTGAAATTCTGTCATATTGTTTTTGAAAGAAAGCAATGATTTTTATAAATAATTAGTTTGAGAGGAAACTAGTGAATCATGGAAGGATATTACTAATACTAAAGCAAAGTGACACATTTTCTGGTATATGCAATAATTAGATTTTAATAGCAGCAATACAATACCCTATCACTATTATATAGCTTATTACTTTTTCGTGTCTAGAAATCTCGTCCGTTCGATGTGAATACATCCTCTCACAGAGTGGAGAATTTTTGTCAATAAGACACGGCACACTCCTGCACCTCTCCTCGCCTGCACGAACATTCATCTTTTTCAAGGACGTCATGTTAAATGGTTTTGTGGTTAATAACGTGACCAGAGGAAAATTGCTTGTTACGAGTTTAAACCACGTTTGGTTCTCCTTTCAGCTTTATTTCATCTAGTGCTACATTCATCCGTCTTGTCTTCTGTTTTTAAGGCCGGTAGCCCCTGCCCTTTTTCAGTATTGTGTTCTGGAAAGGTCTTCTTGGGTTACCACGTTGTATCCAGCCTTTAGGGGTTAGGGTACACCATCTCCTAGTTCTCAAATACAGTTGGTTCATGGGTAAGTCTTGTGTGATAGTTATAATGCATCAGAGGCCCGACCGCAATTAAGAAGACAGGAATTCATAATTTCCTTAATAAAATAATTGATCAAACATCAATTCAGTGTTTTTTCTAATTCACCATTGTATTTAAATACCACGTGTGACACGTCACATTGTTGTTGTGTGCGTCTGAATTGCCGCTAGAGGGCAATAAAAGTTTTAAACAACTGAAAGCCTTATTAAACACAGGTGCGATGAGGTGTGTAATGTATATAACAATGTTTACCTTTGAACATTCACTGACGGGTGAGATGAACTGGTGTGTATATAGCACGCGGTATATACAAACGACTGAGTTTTCATGTGTGGAAATAATACAGTATTGTTATTATTATTATTGTTCTTCGTCAGATAACTTCTTAATTCAGGGAACAATTGGTTACCTTGTGCAAATACACTGGGGTGTATATAGCACCCAGTACATACAGACAGGTGAGTTTACCTATGAAGAAAATAATACAATATTATTATTATTATTATTATTCTCGTTCAGATAATATTTATTTCAGAGAACAATGTCGGGACAGTCTGTAGGAAGTATGACCACAAGAAGGGCCCTTGGGACACTCACCCAGACTGCCTCACATATTCAAGTGCACACATAAGAATCGTTGTACCATTTAAACAAAATGGACTAATGAAATCTGGAATCTAGAAGATTCCAGACTTAGGTATAGAGGGTGGAAGAACCATCAATCCGCCTCATCATCTGAATTTTCAGATTTTTCTCTTATAGAGTATCAAGCAGGCACTGTGAGAAGACTAGTTCTACAGCTCAGAAGAACACTCTGGGGTCCCAGGAGCCTATGGGACCAATCTCAAGAGTCCGGAGACAAGTAAGGCTTCTCCTTAGGAGGGAGTGAACGTTCGAGGAGTAGATCGCCTCCACCCGAAAGGGAGGAGAAGTCGAACACTCCTCACGTTCACAGTAGCATGATGCTGCCTTCTGCGAGGATGGAAGTACACCGCTCATCAGGTAAGGCCCCTCCTGTAGGAGAGAGTGAACGTTCGAGGAGTAGATCACTTCCCCCCAAAAGGGAGGAGAAGGCGAACACCCTCATGTTCACAGTAGCATGATGCTGCCTTCCGTGAGGAAGGAAGTGCACTTCTTGTCTCAGGGTAGCGTGTTCCACCCTCCCAAGAGGGAGGAGTACACCACACCCAACACTTCCGGGGTAGCGTGTCGCACCCTTTCAAATGGGAGGAGAAGCACCGCACCTTGTTTAGTGATGAAGACGAACTAGGTTCTGACATGTCTATGTCACCTAACTGGTCATTGACCGGTCACCAGGTATTGACCAGTGGCTGGTCCGGTCACTGGGCATTGACCGGTCACCTCACCGGGTAGTGACCGGTCTGGTCACCGGGTATTGTATGATGACCGGTCACTGGTGACTTATTCCCGGTGGCCGGTTACATCGTCACAGGCCGTCGGTCATCTCGAACCGGTCACTGGCTTACACCTGTCATCACCCAGAGGCCTCATGGTACAGGGATAGAGATCGGACCGAGACCCCCTCTCCCAACTCTACCATCATACCCTGTACAGGATTGGGAGTCTGCCCAGAGGGTTCAGACTAGGGAAGTGGATCGGATCGGTGCCCCCCCCCCCTTTCCTATTATCCCAATGAATCCGTACAGGTTGTGGGGCCCAGAGTAGAATGTGGGGGCCCAGAGGGGCTTGTGTCCTGCCATCACCTCCTCGCCAGGTGGCATTCACCAGTAAGGCAGAGGCATAGCATCTTCCACGAAAGACAAGCGGTCTCGTCTTTATCCTGGAATGTCTATAACACATAGAGCCCCTACTTACCATGACGAACAAGTATGGGAAATGGCGCAGAGTGCACCTATGTCACTCTCTCCGAAGGACATAGTGATATCCAGCCACTCTCTGCTCTGAGTGTTCAAGATGATGATGCGTTATTGACCCTCGTTGACTACAGTGAGATCGAGGTAGAAACAGCTCATTTGTCGCCTCCTTTCAGGCCCACCAGCACTTCTCACTTGGATGAATCAGAAGAGATCTGGTCTTTGGATAATGTGGTAACTTGTGCCCAAAAGCCATCTTGTGACAGCCCAAGAAGATCCTTTCCAGTTTCGAAACATCTCTAGGACCCAGCCACAACCAGATCTCCTGCTCCTTCTACATTCCTCAACTATTGAGGAAATGTCACAGGGGTTCTCCACAGGCCAGCCTGTGCTAGACGGCATAGAGGGTGGTCTGTCCCTCCCTCTACTTTGAAACTTTGGTCTCTGCCTCTAGTTACCGGGTACATTCCCAAAGTGACACATTAAGCCTCCCCACTTGGATGCAGATGCGTCTCAAGTGGATATTATAATTGGAGCCTGGGAATGCCTTCCTATTAAAATAATCAAGCCATTAGCAGAAAGGCCGGCTTCTGGTCACCATAGCTTTCCATGCAGACCTCTTCTCGGCTACTTTGTTTAGTATGCTGAAGGAGGCCACTCTGAACCCAGCCGCATTACAATGCATGCTGTAAGCTGTGACCAAGACATTCAGGAATTCACTTTCTGTCGCAATGGTTTTATCAGTGGAACTTCTAACATCCACCATGACATTGTGCTGGACTTCTCAAAGGTCTTACTTCACCATAGTAAAGACCTTCTAAGGGCTGCTCCATTGGAAGCTGAGAGCCTCTTCAGAGGACTCATCCTCACTGTGGCTTCACAAGATTTGAAGGATCTTCAACATAGATCCTTCACAACAACTGCACCTGGCCCATTGCAATCGACCAGGAAGCACACTAAGGTGAATTGCCTCCAGGGGCCACCCACTAAATTCTTCAAACAGATGCAGCCCCAGTCCAATGCACAAGCTCAAATGAGACCTCCTCCTCATCAGAAAGGTATTCAGGAGGAACTTCTCCAACCCACCTTCCTTTCCCAAGGAAGGCGGGGGGGCGGCCATAGGGACTCACACCCTCTCCTGCCGTGCATTCCTCTCCTAATGTCCCTGTCTGTGCTTGTCTAGGCCTCTTTTCAGAGGTTTGGTCAAGTACCACAGATGATGGGTGGGTCCTTTCTATTGTAAGTGAGGGTTACCAACTTCAGTTTCGGGAACAACCTCCTCTATCAAGGACCCCGATGTTCTTTCGCCAGTCTAATTTGGTGAAATTAAAGGAAGAGGTTCACACCCTTTTACAGAAATGGGCAGTTAAGAGGTTCCAGAACAATCAGTCCCCTGCATTATACTCCCATTTCTTCCTAGTCATCAAGAAAAGTGGGAAATTTTGAATCATTATCGATCTCCCCGTTAAACCGGTGGAAATAATAAGTCTTTCAATTCTGGGTTCTACCATTCGGAATCGCTTCCGCACCCAGAGTCTTCACCCAAGTTATGGGAGTTGTAGTGTCCTATCTCTGATTACTGGGAACCCCGATTCTCCAGTATTTTAATGACTAGCTGATCCATGATGTTCAGGTTCAGTCCCTCCATCAGAATCTGTTCCACTGTTGGTCCACAGTAACTCGGTTGTTTTTTTTTTTACCCAACCTTGAGAAGTTAGAACTCGTTCCATCTAAGTTTACGTGGGGATGAACTTCCTCATGAACCAGAACTTAGTCTGGGTTCCACCGAACCACATAGATCGAATCCTGGCACTTCTAGAGGTGCTACGAGCAAAAACATTGTTGTCTGCTTGCCTTTACTTATCCCTATTGGGAACCTTGAATGCCACTACGGATCTGGTTCCCTTAGGACGTCTCCATATGCGCCCTCTACAGTTCTCCTTCTCGCACGGTGGGAACCAAACAGGGATTCTCTATCAGCTTTGATTCCTCTAGGACCAGACTTTCATCACCATTGTGCTGGTGGATGAATTGGTACAGATTCCTGACCAGGGTCCCCATGCATGTGCCTCAGCCCCACTCCTATCTGTTCGCCATCTCGTCAGATTCCGGTTGGAGCGCTCACCTAGAGCCAGAGGACATAATTCTGCAGGGTCATTGGACTCGGGACTCCCCCCACATAACAAGCTAGAAATGAAAGCCAAATTTCTAGCATTGCAACGGTTCATCACAGAGTAAGGGCTCGATGTGTCATGGCCTCCTCCTACAACACGTCCGTCGTAGCATATCTCTGACGTTAAGGAGGCACACACGCTCTTTCTCTCAGTTTGGAGGTCTGGAACCTCCTCTGCTAAGCCTCCTCGGAGAACATTACCTTCCGAATTAACCAGATTCCAGGGAAGAAGAAAGTTTTAGCGGACAGTCTGTCCAGGTCACACAAAACAGTCCTCATGGAATGGACTCTTACTGCTATGTAACAGAATCCTTTTTCTCACTATGGGGAAGTCCCTTGTGGACTTGTTTGTGACCAGGCTCAACAACAGACTCCCCTTTTATGTCACGCCAGTCCCGGACCAGAGAGCTTGGGCAGTGGATGCATTCAGCTTCCAGTGGGATCGTCTGTTCGCTTATGCCTTCCCACCATTCCGACTGCTACCTCAAGTTCTGCAAGTAAGAACTTCCACTGCTCATATAATTCTCATAGCCCCATTATGGCCCCAACGATCATGGTTCAGTGATCTTCTGTTGCAACATAGGTGCTCCCTCCTACACAACAACCCACACATTCTCCACCTTCATCCTTGGCTCATCTCAGGCGATCTATCTGCCAGAACAAGTGTTCAGACTGGGTTGCCAGTTGCATCATTCAGGCCAGGAGAGCTTCACCATCCAAGGTCTATGATGCCAGGTGGAGAATCTTCTGTGATTTGTGCAGTAGGAAACATGTTGATCCTAGCTGTCCCTCTGTAACTTCAGTTACTGATTTCATTTATATTCCATTCGAGAAAAGAAAAGATGTTCAGTATCAACTATCAAGGGCTATAGAGCTGCCATTTCCAACACACCTAAATTCCATCAGGGCTCAGCAGTCGGTTCAGATTCACACCTTGCTGATCTCATTAAGTATTTTGAGCTGCAGAGACCTGTCTCCCACTCTCTTATGCCCAGATGGAATCTATCTTGTGTTTTATGGTCCTTAACCAAAACCCCCAATGAAACTTTGAGCAAGGCTTCCTTCAGGACCTCGCACTTGTGACAGTGTTTTTACTTGCTTTGGCATCTGCAAGAAGACGCAGCGAGATTCATGCATTGTCTGTTGACACTGGCTGCCTCCAGTTTAATGGCAAGTATGAATCCGTTTCCCTCCTTTTTCAGCCAGAATTTTAGCACAAAAAAAAAAAAGTTACCTGTGGTAGCCCCATCGCCTATAAGATTCACAGTCTCAGTCGAATCTGTACTGGAGATGATCAAGATAGGCTTTTATGCCCAGTTAGGACATGACGTTTCTATCTAAATGCTTCAAAAAGGAAAAGAAAGGGTAGGAAATGTCTTTTCCTTCCTCTTAAGGGCTCTGTTGATATTTCTGCCGCCACTAGCACGGTGGATTGTCGCCTCAATCAAAAGAGCTTACTAGTCCCTTCCCAATATAGATAGAGACCTCTATTTTATGAAACATCAAGCCCATGAGGTTCGAGCCTCCGCTGCCTCATGGGCCTATCTAAATCACTCTTCCTTGGAGGACATCATGAAGGCAGCATTTTGGCGATCCCATACTACGTTCTCTACCTCCTCTCATTGCGCAGGTATTTTCTCTTGGGACCCATAGTTGTGACACAACATGTGGCCCAGAGGGACTCCAACAATTTATAAAGTGGATCTCTCCCTCAAATGGTGAGCACTTTCCATTTTTCTCTCTTTTTGATCAGTTTAACACATCGGCCTACCCGCCTAACTGACAAATTCAGCTATATAATAGTGATAGGGTAATGTATTGCTGCTATTAAAATGTAGTTTTTGGGAGGGTAAAACTAATTTTAATTATGCAATACTTACACATCACTATTACTGAATGCCCTCCTCCCACCCCGCTCTGATGTCCTGGCATAATGTCGTCTGTGAAAAAGATGAATGTTCGCGCAGGCGCGGAGAGGTGCACGAGTGTGCCGTGTCTTATTGACAAAACTTCTCAACTCTGTGGGAGGATGTATTCACATCGAACGGACGAGTTTTTCGACACGAAAAAGTAATAAGCTATATAATAGTGATGGGTAAGTATTGCATAATTAAAATTAGTTTTACCCCCAAAAAAACTACATACAACAGTGGGGGGGGGTTGGTGGGGGGGGTCACAACTTTGAATGTCAGCAACTAAGTACTACAAGATAAAAGAAGGTAAAAATGTAAATATAAAGAATTGCAAAAGACTTGAGAAAGAAAACCATGTCTAAGATGTTGTTCAATCTGTACACAAATGCCTGGACTACTATATTCAAGAGTTCATCAACAGGAGTTAGTTACAACCAAAATTTGGATGTGTCAGTAAAAACGTCATTTATGTCCGAGCATGCAGTATCTGTGCCATCCAATATGTTGGCAAAACGGTTGACTTCAGAAAGAGAATGAACAATCACAAAAGCCTCATCAGAAACAATTGCAACACAAAACTCGTCAACAATTTCAACACAGATGGACATTCGCTCCATTCCCTCGAAATGCTGTTCATTGAATCAAATCATAGATGGACTGACAACGAATGCTGCCATAAAGAGAAATACTGGCTACATGATGAATTTGGTTTTAACAAAAAAGTCTTGTTCCAAATATGTTTGGTTTTGACACACCATATATATATTTCTTTCCTGTCAGTTTGCTCAGCCTCAACCTTGTCTAGTGGCATCAGTTTATTAGACCAGAAGAGATGATGAGATGGTCTGTTGTCCAGCATCCTTCAAGCCATTAGCACAAGTTTGTTATTGCTACTCTTCAGTTACTTGGATTGCTATGACACTTTACATGCACATTTGGTGCTAAATGAAAATGGTGCTCCTCAGATATCCAATATGGCTGCCACAGTGGCCAAGTTCAAAATCTTGTTATCAGTATTCCTCCTGGATGGAAAGTCATATCGGCATGGTGTTTTCACATGAAGACTTCTCATGATGTCTAGTTGATACTAAAGGAAAATGGTGCTAATCTGATGTCCAGTATGGCTGCATTGGCAGCCATCTTGAAAATCTTGTTATCACTACTCATGAATGGAAAGTCATATTGACATGGGATTTTCACTGAAAGAAATCATATGATGTCTAGTTAACCCTAAATGAAAATGGTGCTGATCTGACATCAAATATGGCTGACAAGGCTGCCATCTTGAAAATCTTGTTATTGCTACTCATTCTGAATGGTAAGTTAAATCAACATGAACTTTTCACCATAAGACTTTCTAGTTGGTCCTAAATGAAAATGGCGCTGCTTAATTATCTAATAAGGACCCCAGGTGGCCAAGTGGTCTAAGATGCTCACCTTTACAGATCACTCACACATCTCACCTCTGTCCTTTTGAGTTTAAGTCTTGTCTCGACCAACTTGGGTGTGTGAGAAAGCTTGCCAGTAGCTTCCTGTGGGTCAGTGATTCTTCCCGGGGTCTTCCTCCATCAAAATATACTGGCCACCATGTATAGCCTATCATGTGCTAAAATGTGCTGAAAAGTGGCATTAAACCTCATAAAAACAAATCAAACTAGTTATCCAGTATCAACACAATGAAAATGTTGCCAATGTGACATCCAGTATGGCAGCCATCTCGAAAATCTTGTTATCGCTGCTCCTCCTGAATGGAAAGTCATATTGGCATGGGTTTTCACCAGAATTATTGTGACATCTAGTTGATACTAAATGAAAATGGTGCCAATATGATGTTCAATAAAGTTTCTGTAAATCTTTATATTTATATTTTTACCTTCTATCTTTTATCTCGTAGTACTTCATGTTTAAGTTTGGTTGGAAAGGTTTGTCTTTCATTTTTTTTGGGAATTTTACTCTTAGTTGGCACCATATACAGAGATACTGCCAGGCTGCGGGATTGCGGATTTCTCGCAAAAATGATCGAGAGTCATGCAACTTTGAAAACCCAGTGGGGGAAAGATCGCGCAAGTTTCCTGTGGTTCCTGAGATTTATCGAACCCAATCCGCCAATTGTTTTTAGTTTTTGTTTTTTAATTAGGTTGATCAGATCATCGTCTTTTTTGCCTTTTCTCCGTGATCTCAATTAAGCTTATATCTATGGAGAATATTGTTTGAATACATTGCACCTTTATGATGTTGATCTGTTGTAAGTATTGCAGAAACTATGTAGGTATTCCAATTGAATTGTTTCCTGGAGGGCTATAGTAAAGTGATCCATCCATCAGCCATTAGGGAAATGTCTAAAACGCAACAGCAGTATGTCATGTTGAAACAAAAGATAACTGATTTCTTTAAGAAACTCGGCGAGATAGAATGATCATCTGTTAAGGACGAAACTTGGGAGGATAAGAAATCTGATGGTTTGCTGCTAACCGAACATAGCGCAGAAAGCGGTGATACAGAAATAACCAGCATGTTGTCGTTTACTATGGTTTAACCCTCTCAAAAAATCTGATACATCAACAGAAATATCCAAGGAACAACATGCATGAATTGTGGAAAATTGTGTTTTGAATGTACATCCTGAAAACCAGTTCCCAAATCTATTCAGACTGGCAATAATTGCAGCTGTTCTGCCTTTATAAACAGCTGAGTGTGAAAGGGGATTCAGTTCTCAAAACAAAACTCACACTACTCCAAGGAATATGCAAACCACAGACCTTTGAAACTCTATCCCCGTAGTAAGAAAATGTCAAAATATCTGAGAACCAACAATCCTATTAATATATGGAAAGGATTTTTTTCTCCATTTTTTTCTGACATTTTCTTACTACAGTGATAGAGTTTCAAAGACATGCGGGCTAACATCTGAAACTGTAAATAAACTGATGACTATACAGATGTGTGTGTGTGTGTGGTCCAATAAGTAATTTTAAGTTTCCAAAGGCTTTTTTGAATGGGAGTGATAAGAAACAAAGAAGAATATTTACCAGATGAGCAAGAATTAGGTATGCAGATACCTTATACATTTATTGTCAAAGAAGTGATACAAAATCATGAAATGTTTGTTTTAAATTAGGTGTTTCTACACCTTACAATAATGTTGTCACCCATCTGCTACCATTTGGCATTGTCATGCCCCCCCCCCCAATTCCTCCCATCTTAAGGAAGGTGGTGGGGGACCTCCCCCTCTTAAGAAAGTTCCTGGCAGCATCTCTGCATATAGTTACTATTGTATTGATATGCCATTAAATGCTACTGCATACATATTTGCCTGAGTGGTTTTTTCGGGGGGGTTGGGGGGGTTGCAATCTTCTTTATTGCCCTTTTTAGAATTTTACCTTTAATTGGTGCCATATAGCCATTATTGTGCTGAGTTGCCATTGGAAGGGTTTATCTTCCTGGGTTTTCTTGGGTTGGAAGGATTTGTCTCCCAAGGGTTTGTTTCGGGATTTTTTGGTAATACTGTCTATTTGCATTTTTAGAACTTTGTGCTGATGTGCCATTTGACCCTAGTACATATATAAATACATGCTTTCCACCACCTTCCCATTAATGTAACTACTATATCTTAGCTTCTCATGGTGGAAATTATTTGGGATATAAAGCTAGAAATGAATAGTGCACAGCTATAGATTATAGATGGCACTATATGAAACATGGCATTCTCACAATGATGTACTTCACTTGGTCACCCCAAACAGCTTATTGCTAGTGAGCTAATAGCTTTCAGCAAATCCCTTTTGCCTTTTTTTTTAGATAATAAAGCCCTTACTAGACTTGTAGCCATTTTTAATTTGTTCTTTTCATTACTTTAAACCTTTTTCATTTTATCTTTGATACTTTTTCTTCTCTCTGCCAAAATGTAAATATTTATTATTCTACATGTGTTACTTTTTTGTGTGTTTCTGTGTATGTATTTCATTGTCCAATTAGGAAGGCCTTGCTTTAGGTCAAAATGTAGGGAAACTTGAATTTCCCCATGCCATTTTCCAACTTTGTTTTATTTATTTTCAGGAATACCAAACATACTGGATAACAATGCTGTATTCTTTGGAGAAATTGGTACGTCTGTCAACATATCCATACCACTCTACAGTGATCCAGTTATAGAGAGTTTTGTCATTCAGAGAAATGGAACAGAAATAATTAACAACAGCAGAATCATGACTCTTCTCTCTTGGGATATAATAAATTATGCATTATATGGCATCATAGTTAAAATGAAAGCTCAAAAGGCACATTTTATGATCCAGAACTTGACAGAGGGAGATTTTGACAACTACACATTGGAGTTGAAGAACAATAAGGGCAAAACTATCTTTAGGTTCCAGCTTGATGCATTTGGTAAGACAATTCATATTGCCTTTACAAACATTATTACAGGTCAGATATGGAAAAGCTCTTCAATTAACAAATTTGTATGCTTTTAGACCAATATTTGTAAATTACAAATCTTCTACACATTATAATCACAAGTACATAACATGTTTTATGTTAAAAACATGTGGCAGATGCAGTTTAATTCACAACATAATCCATTTTCAATTGTGAGACTCCTGGTTTGTACATTAAATCACCATTATCACATGTGGCTGGACCTGTTTAAAGTGACAATTTTAATACATTACACATGGAATCAACATCATTTAATGGTACAGATCTGGGAAAATGTGGACATGGAGACAAATATGGAAAATGTAGTCAGCAGTAAAATTAATGTCATTCATACTACCACAAATGCAGATATGGCTTAGCCTTTATTAAAATAAATTAGTAAAAAAAAAACCATAAGACTCTTTATTAGTGATTATGAGGCCAGGCAATATATATAATATATATATACAGAGGAGCCTCATTAATCCGGAAACCTTCATTCCCAGTGAATATTTCCGGATTAACGAGTTTTCCAGATAATTGAATCATGCATATTTTTATTTTACGATGTCATTATACATGTACATGTATTTGCTAGCTGTAAATGTACTGTATATACAATAATGGTTGAAATAAATTAATGAATACATCTATTGACTTGTGTTTATTTCACATTATTATAACATGCACTTGTACGGCCTGCACTTTGTTCATGTCGGCACTATCTGCTTCTCCCTCATACAATTTTTGTTTGATGCCCCGCCGATTCTTGAAGCGTTGTAGCCAACCACGAGAATAGGCAAAGTCAGTGATGCCGAATTGGTCTCCAAGTGTCTTTTCCTCAGCAATGAGCATTTCATCTTTGATGGCGGCATAGTGGGCCGGCTTGTCTGAGAACCACATGAATACAGCATCATCGACTTGTTGATATTTGGTGTGGCGAGCGCGGGTTAGGTCTGCTGAGTTGGCAGGTACGGACAACCATTTGTCCTTGTTTTTTATGATGTCCGCAATTGTCGACTTGCCAATGTCTAAGGATGAGTAAGCTATAATATGCTGGTGGATATCTTGAATGGTAGCTTTTGGGTGATCTTATTTGTGCTGGCAAATCTTCTGGCAAATCTTTTTTTATGCTGGCTGATATCTCTACTCGTCTACGCTTGGTTGATGGTGTCGCCATAATAATATAAAAAGTACAATGAATACAAACTGATATCTTGCAGTTTAATGCGTTATGGTAAACTTATAAAATGCAGTCATTTCTCTAAGTCGTATTTTACAACTGTTATAGTTGCTAATGAGCTGATAATTGACGTCCTCTTTTATTCTGAAATGAAGCCCTATACTGTCCACAGCTTAAGCCAATCCACATTATTTATTCAGCCATCAGCAAACTGTGATTGTTACATACAATTGGTAAACAACAAAGAGACTGAATGACACACTAAATTTATTAACCATATGTTACGTCAAAAAGTGTGGACGATTTGATCCCAGTGTGTTATTTAATTATAAACAGCCCCATCAGTGACTAGCTGAAACAGACATTGTTTATACAATCGCTGGTTAAAATATAGTCACGCTACTTGGAAGTTTTTCCACACACATGATCACGTGATCAATTTATAACTTTAACGTGCCACTAGAATTTGACGAATCAGAGATTGATACATTGACACACCTCCAAATTTGCGTAGGTGAATCGGTGTTATCAGACTATCAATATTTTCATATACGATCTTTAGAATGTTCTTATTATTAGACAGATTATTTCCGGATTATCAAGGCAAGTTTTATAGTAATTTTACACTTTGGTCCCCGAGCAAAATAACGTGTAGGAAATCCGTTCCCATTGAACTCTGTCTGGATAGTGAGGTTTCCGGATAAACAGAGTCCGGATTAATGAGGCTCCTCTGTATATATATATATATATATATATATATATATATATATATATATATATATATATATATATATATATATATATATATATATATATATATATAGTTTAGAGAACTCCAAATAGTGAATTTAAATGGCTGGTCTAATGTTGAAGCAAATGATAACTGTTGGCAGTTCTGTCAGACAAATCTAAATATACTGTTAAATATAGGCATATTTATTTATCTATTTATAATTACCCTATAATTTGCTCTAACTATAACTTTCACTTTCTGTCATCTTCAACCATTAATTCTTCACTCAGTAGATTTCTGCTCTCAGTGTCTAAGGCAGCCAAATTAATAGGGTTTGAAGACCTAAAATTTGGAATGGTCAATAAAATTTACAAGTAAGTCATCCTGTGGCTACTGAAGTTTGATGGGTACTTGGACTGATGTAACATCTTTTGTTGGCCTTAAATTATATTTTGCAGTAAAGCTTGGACTTAGACTATATCGAAACTGTAAAGCAGAAAATGACAATGTACATGAACTTGCAGTTCACTTATACTTAACTGATAAACTAAAACAAACTTTGTCTGAATCAGCTCTGCTTTATTTCACCATTTCACCAATACAGTCCTTTGCACAAAGGATTTATACGAATAAATAATATTATCATACAGGTTAGAGAATTTTAATTCATACTTTACGGAGATTCGAACCCAGATCAGTGGGTTATGACACTCATCCCCTTGCCTGTAAGCACCAATCCCTATACCATCTCGCACACATCACAAAAAATGATGCTACAATGTCGGTGGTATAGGCATTCGTGCGTAGCAGACATACCCGCAGATCAACCCAGTGATTAATTCTCATCCAAATTCATAGTCTATCTAGATTCCTACTACAGAAATCGAGGTATATAGAAGTTATTTTAGAGAATTACAAATATACACCAAACAGAGCGGAAAGTGCTATCCCTGGATTATACAGGAGAATGCTCGATAATATTAATAGAATTTTTTAAATACAAATAATTATTATTATCATATATATATAACTTATTTGTCACTTGTAAAGAAATGTAGGAGAAGCATGTATTAATATTGTTTTCACTTATCTCATACTTATAGTTTCACACTGATATTTCACTTCACTGCAAATGCAAATTATAAGTAACTCATGAGTGACCTGTAGGTCCTGTGTAAGTCAAGCACAGTATGCATACATGTAGTCAGAATATGCTATTTTTGTAATGGTTATTATTATCTCCCATAAATACCAAGCTTAATATCTCTGATATTTAATGAAACCTGAACATTAAGATTCAATAAAATGCAACTATGTAGATACTATTCATACCATCAAATCTGTAATGTTAAGTGAATTTTCTTTTTTTCTTTTGTTTTTTTAAACAGGCTTTCCTCTTATAGTTCATCGATTTTACTTCAACAGATTTATAGACAACCAGATTGAACTGCACTTTGATCCTGGTTTCAATGGAGGATGCTATCAGACTTTTGTCGTTGAGAAGAAGTCTGCAGCAAGCCCTAATGGTGTCTGGCAAAATACCAGTGTTTCAAAACTGCTGGAAACTGAAAGACAAAACCAATTTAAAAATGGAACTTTTTTCATCAACATTAGCAAAACAGTAATCGCAGGAATTTACCAATATAGAATGTATTCATGGAATATTATAGGAAAAAGTCCGTTTTCAAAGAGCATCACAGTGACTGTTTCAGAAGGTAAGAGTACTGTGAAAGTTATGGACTCAAGACCATAATTTTATGTATATATTTTCTATTGCTAAACAATATATATACATTTGTATTTTAAGTTTATATAAAATGCATATTCATAGTTGCATCTACACTGTTAATGTATGTTTCTGAATTTCATATACAGTTTGTCAAGGTACTGCCTGATCATACAAACGGTCTGTTTAGAAGCTACCACTCACTTCAGAAGAATGCCTCCACCGAAATGAACATTGTTACTAGTTAGCTCAGATACTTCACAAACACACAGCCACCAATTTCATGTATATTCGAGGCTACCTTGATAAAATTATGAGAAAGACCTTTCATGCTATGTATGAGAAGGATCAGGAATATAGACAACACAGTATGTTGTTTAATTACAATCATGGTATTTTATCATTGTGCATTCATTTTAAAATATCTAAGGTTGTGATTTGAACAGGTAATTATCTTTTCTTGCTGTCTCTGAAGCTTATATAAATGTGAAGATTTGGCACTGCCATTTCTTCAAAAGAAGTAGAAAAGACATTACTCCTCCTGAACAGAAAGTGGTATTGACATGAGGTTTTCACCAAAAGTCTTCATATGATGTATAGTTGGTTCTAAATAAAACTGGTGCTGATGTGAAGTCCATTATGGCCACCACAGGGGCCATCTTGAAAATCTTGTTATCACTACTCCTTCTGAATGGAAAATCATATTGACATGCTGTTTTCATCAGAAGACTTGTTATGATGTCTAGTTAGTCCTAAATAAAAATGGTGCCAATCTGATGTGACTGCCACAGTAGCCATTTGGAAAATCTTTGTTATTACTACTTCTCCTGAATGAATGCTCATATCAGCATGGGGTTTTCTCTAAAAGACTTTTTATAATGTTTGGTTGATCCTAAATTAAAATGGTGCTGATCTGACATCCCACATATTGCCATCTTCAAAATCTTGTTTTTACTACTCCTTTAAAATACAAAGTCATTTTGACATGGTGTTTTCGTCAGATTAGTTCTTATGGTGTCTAGCTGGTCCTTAATGAAAATGACTAACCCTTAATATGGCCACCATGATGGTTATCTTGAAGATATTGTTATCTCTACTCCTCCTAAAGGATGACTATACCAGCATTGGATTTTCACCAATAGACATCTTATGATACCTAATTGGTCCTAAATTAAAATGATCCCAGTCGTACATCCAATATGGCTGCCAGTATGACCATCTTAAAAATCTGATCACTATTCCCTCTGACATGGGGTTTTCACCAAAAGACTTCTAATGATGTATACTTTGTCCTAAATGAAAATGGCGCCAAGTTGACATCCAATATGTTCACCACAGCAGCTAATTTGAAAATCTTGTTATTGCTGAAGAATATCAGAGATGGTTTGAACACTAAGCAGATAAAAGGAAGAAATGGTCTTAGCTTGAATTCTTGGAAATTGTTTTCACCCAGTAAAGCATCAGTCCCTTCAAGGGACCCTTGTTGTGATATATTAGCATCAGATTCTTTAAGTTTGGTTCCAATAACAAAACAGTATGTAAATAGATATTTTGATTGCATTTGTTTGTTTGCAATTTTTATTTGTTTGTGTTGTCCACCTTGAAACCTTGAAAATGGGATCCATAGAGTGACCTTGAAAGTGCTTGACCAGTTTCTCTAAGTTTTTACACCATGCTTTTGTCATGCCTCTTTCCTATATATATATATATAAAAGATTCTACTAGATATATTACAAATTAATATGACAATAGCAAATTATATTTTTATTGTGAAATTGTCAATAATAAAGACTGCTTCTCAAAAAAAGTTTATCGGTGGTAATAAGTACCATTGATTCTTTCTCCACTCCCCCCCCCCCCCAAATGTCTGACTGTCGCAGTGTTCATTCTTGAATTAGTTTGGTGGCTCTTCTCCTGTCTATAAGTCTAGTTATATCTTTAATCTTGTAGGGGGACTATGCTTGTATACAATATTCATGATAAGGTGTCACATGTTTTTGAGTGTGAGGAAGTCTTCTTGTTTAGAAACTGAAAACATGTCTTGATTGACTTCAACAAGGATATGACTTTATTGTCTGCCTTCAGGCACTGAAGAGATGTTTGAAATCAATTTAGTTTCTAAACATTGGTTTTTAAACTTAAACTCCACGTGTTTAATTCCATTATGCTTCAATAAATAAATTAGTTGTACATGCAGTCATAGACATGCATATACCTACATTTCAGGCATGTTCTTCCTAGCATTTGTTCCTTATATGGCAAACATACATTCCTCCTCTCTAAAGACTTCTAGAGAAATGAAAGATCAGAATGTTTCCTACACATCTGTAAATGTCCAGCAGCAATATTGTATAGGGTGGCATAAATACTAAATAAGCAAGCTGAATTCTCAAAACTTCCCTTTTCGACATTTTTTTCAAGAAACATCCTCAGAAATTTGCCAGAAGAAAAAATGTAAAACCTTATTGCACATTTACACCAATAATGTGTTGGCTACAAAGTTTCAATAAAATCCTCTGAACAATGAAGGTGAAGAAGTGATTTTAATTCTTATAATAGCCCCCTCATTGCACACATTTTTGAAAAGTGTCTAAAAGATGGGCCAGAAAGAAAAAAATAAACCTTATTGCACATTTACACGAACTTCATATCTTGTCTGCAAAGATTCTTTAAGATCTTCCAAGCTGCATAGCAGGAGAAGCAATGACAAAATGTGTCATTAATAGATATACTGATGCTTAGACAGATGCAAGGGAACAGATGGACATACTGACACATGGGGACAATGACAATATCCCCTCTCCTCAATGAAGTGCAGGGATAATACAATTCTTCAAATAGATTAGGAGAGTAAACAATAACAAGCTTAATTCTTAAAATCTGCCTTTTCAAGGCATATCCGAAAAGAAAAAATAAAACCTTAATTATTTACACAAATCGCACACACACACACAAGCACATACAGTGTTCCAATAAAATCCTTTAAGCAGTATGGGAGAAGAAGCAATGATGATCTAATTTCCCAAAATACCCTGTCTTTGATTCATTTTCAAAAAAATTTCCCAAAAATGGGCCAGAGGAGAAAGTAACATTTTTGTGTGCATCGACACAAAACACATACTGTATGTATTCTACAAAGTTTCAATAAAATCATCCAACCACTGTAGGAGAAGAAGCGAAAATGAACTAAATTCCAACTAAATACCCCTTGTTGAAGTTTTTCATGAAAGTTCCCAAAAGTTGGGTGAAAGGGAAGAAATAAAACCTTGTTGCACATCTATACCATTGACATATCTAGCCTTCATAATTTCAATATAATCCTCCAACCAATGTGCGAGAAGAAGTGATGATTAATTGAATTCTGAAAATACCCCTTTTGTGACATTTTTAAGAGAAATTCCCAAAAAGTCAATGAGAGGAAAAATGTAAAACCTTAATGCACATCTACACCAACCACGTATCTGCCTACAAGTTTCAAGAAAACTTTTTAAGCATTGTAAGCGGAGAAACAATCATGAGCTAAGTTTTCAAAAGACTTCCATTTTTGACAAATTGTCAACAAAGTTCCGCAAAAGTGGGCCAGAGAAAAAAAAGTAAATGTTGGTGTGTATCTGCACCAGTCATATATTTAAGCTACAAAGTTTAATTAACATCCTCCAAATGGTGTGAAATGATTAGCGATGACAAGCTTTGTCATGGATGGATGGACAGATTGATAGGCTGATGCATGGGGGCAACAATAATATTTCCACTCTTTGTAGAAGTGCAGGGATTAATAAGCACAAAATTAGGAACAGAATTCTGAAAACTAACTTAAATATGCCTCAGTCATTTAAGATTGTATTAAGGAATCAAAATTGTTAACAATTTTACATAAAGAAGACAATTTAGCCTGAATTTCTTAAATTTTATGACCACATCCTTTAAAATCAATTTTCATATACTTTCAGCAAGAAGATGTCTATGTCACATTTGACGAACTCTACACCATAATCAAGTATAAATGACTACTGTTATATTTACAGACCTAATTACAAATGAAAGTCTTGGAATACCAGTTGCTGAGATAGCTGGGGGCGTTAGTGCTGGATTTGTGGTCATTTTTGTTGTAGCAATAGGCATATTCCTTTGGAGAAGATATCAGCAGCCAACAAAAAATGAACATGGTAAGAAAGATCATCAGCAGCAGCAACTGAAAAAGTAAAATAAATACCATTTTAAATGTATGTGTAAAGGATTGGTAGAAAATAAACAGAGACAAATGATGTCATTTATTTTTGTAGTCATCCTTGTTTGAGATCGGTTTATGTAGTAAGGTTTTAGCTCAGTTATACATACACCATTCAGTCATCATCTATTCAAGCCTGCTTTTCTTTTAAAGTGGGAATTAATCTATGGGGGACAGGTTGAACCAGCTTTTCTATAAAAGCTCATCTTGAACGTGAAAAAAATCGCGATCAAAATTAGTAAATGAAACCTTGATATATCTCTCGTTTTATCGTCAAAAACAGTGGTTAGTACCCAGAAATTTGAATCAACATCATGAAATTTTCAACTTTTAATAAGAAGTCATATATTCTGTTCAATTCTCATTCCAGACAACATTCTGGAAATAGCAATATTCGACGAAATTTTAATCAATGAAAATGTCACTAATGCCTACTGGTGGCAACACTTTAAAAAATAAATACCAATTAAATAAGTTTAGTCAAATTAAATTTGTGTTTTAGTTCTATCTTTTAATTCGGTTGCAGTGTAATCATCGTAAATTCAATATCCCCTCATGTATTCAAACGTGAAAAATATAATTCAACTGTCCCAGCTATGTCCGCGAGCATTTCCGCGAGAACCTAATTAAGTGACAACCGTTTTTTTTTTTCTCCGACTTGCGGAAGTATTTATTATTTTGTTATGCTCAGTTAAAAGCAGACCTGCTTTGTATTATCATGTTAGTTACGTTTTTTGTATCAAATCAAATAAAGGGGGTGGAATAAAACAACAGTTAAAAGGCATGCAAATCCTACCTGCGTAAGAGCTAGAGGTCACGGACATGTGTCAGGTCAACTCATTTCAATTGATCAATTAAAAACTGTTATAAATAGTATTATGCAAGTAACATAATCAAACTACCTTAAATTAGCCTACTCGTTCACAAATGTGATCAAAGATAGTAAGGCAACCAAGCTAAATGAGTACTTGGTGAATAGAAAGCTTTGTTTTACAGATACGGTTCATTATGGAGAAGCGAGTTCTAGAGTTTGTATTGAACTTAAAATTTCTAACTTGCCACTCAGAGATTTCCTCAAGAAGAAGTTTCACTGTTACTTGCAATGAAATCACGGCATCCATATTTTATTAATAGAACAATAAATAAATCAAGTTTTGATGTTGACGGTTGTTTCACGAAATAAATGTCCCTAGTTTTTAAGAAAAAGGAATCTTGTTTTGTTGTGAATCAACAACAAAAAGCAGTGATGATATTAAAAAAAAAAATTAAAAATTTCAAAAAGTGTGGGTAAGTGTGGGCATAAGAAGACCCCGTGGAACACTCACACACAATATTTTCACGTACATGTGTTGTTTAAACCGCTTGGACTAATGTTGTTGACGATCATTCTGAGGATGGGTATCTTGAAAATAAAGGTAATTTACACAAAAAAGCAAACAAGTACATTAGAAAAAAGCTCTTTATTAAAAATTATTCCCAATGCAAGTGTAAAACGAGTATTTAGCCATTAAACAGCCCCATTACCCCCACACACACACACACACACACTGCGGTTTTCTCAATGTCCAGCGGGGATGGCATCCCCTTTTTAATTTTGTTGAGGTCCCTCAGTAACTCACGCCTTCGCTTATAGTGCAGTCTATGTTTTTGGACCCCGTTGTGCACAAGTTATCAAGGGAGAGGTGTACTTTGATATGTACAGTAAAGTGATAGTTAAATAAAACCCATTTACAGTTTTTTCAAAGTTAAAAAAGGGATATAACAACTTTTGTTTGTCATTACACCTGAAAATATCCTTTATTTCAATTACAGACAAAGACATAAACAGGGAACATGAAGAAAGGTAAGACTGATATTATTCTAACTTTTTAATATTTTATTGAACAAATTCACAAATGCTGGAGTAGGTGTGAAAATGCAAATGATCTTTCCTCAGATATACGAATAATCTGGTTACATTTGAATTTTCCTATAAATTATAATTTTATGCATTTAAAGTATAAATTATTTTGGATACAGTATTTTGTAAACATCATGAAAAGGTAATTTCTGAAAAATTATAATTTAATGTAATTGAACCAAAAAGTTCTAAAATGGCTATGAAATTAAGTTGAGATGAGATGCAAATTGAATGAATTTGAGTAAAGATCATTACTTAAGAATGGAACTGTAAAATAACTGTTAAAGAGACACTCATTCCAAATGTTTAAAAGGCAATAAGGTTTTATTTGTTCTCTTCATGTCTGTCGTCGTTATAAACTTGTAGGTGCATTGTTTTTCTCTGTATGCTCATTGCACTGATTAATTAGTCCATGCTACCCTATTGGGTATAATGTTAGAAAGAGCAGATAGAATAGTTAAATAAATTTATTATTTATAAATCATTGATAAACATTCTATATTGTGTTAAGAATTTGTCAAATCCATCTCAGTCATTACAATGGAAATGAAAGGATGAAAAGGCTACTATTAAAACCAACATAGCATTAGACAAGTCAAATACAGAAGAAGACTATCACATTAATAAAGGTGTAAAACCAATGGATACTAGATATTGTGCAGTCTAGAGTATTATGAAAGTTTTAATAAAAAGTATTAGAGATGTAAAAGTGATCTAAAATTAACAGTTTCCACTCAGTACATGAAGTTGTGCAACTTGTGATTTTCACAGCTGCTGCAACCTTACCAGACCATAAAGAAATTGGATGGAACAAATGTATACTATTTTACACTATGTTCAGCAATGCTTTGCATAAAATACCTCTGAGGTTAATTTCTGAAGCATGGTTTAGTTAATTTCTGCACATAGTGTCCATGAACTTTTGCATCAGACTTGGTAAATCATCTGGCTTGTTTGTTTGTTTTTTGCTCCAAGGGTAAACTGCTAGATAGAATATAGTTACCTGATTTGATGCAAACTGTAATGACAGTTTTTTATTTTATTACAGTGTGTGGTATCTAAGACAAAGTTATTATGCAAAAACAAACATAAAAAATAAATAAAGAATTTAATATCAGTAATAAATTATATCTCACTATTGTTTAGCTTACCCTTTCTGCAATGAAAAACCCTCGTCCGTGCTAGATGCCCCATCCTCCTGTTCAAGAAATTCTTAGAACATGTGCATCAACTGAGTCTGACTTCCCATTATAGATCCATGTGCAAAAGCGCATCCTCATTCTTTTCAGCACAACATCTTAAGTCTGATGTGGAAAAATGCCTACAGTGATGGTTATGCTGTATCAGGATGTGATATTCATATTTATTAGCAAAACATTATCCCTCAGTCCTTATTTATCAAAATGTTGATTTTTATAGTCTAGTGATAATTTGTCAGTGTTTTATGTATGATGAGCCACCTACCCTCCCTATTCTTTGTGGGTGCGGGACTTGTGGAAAAATGTAAAATTTCTAACAGGTCGTTACAGTTATCCATTTATATGTTTTCACTTTGAGTGTTTACAAGTTGTACAGGGGTTCATATATTATTTTCATTAAGGTTATTTAATGAAGTGTGCGTTATTAATATCTAATTAATCTCCTAACGCCTTAGTAGAAATCACACATTGCTCCATTCATTATTTAATGCTTGTCGCATTAACATAATTCATAGGTGTTGCTCCTCTGCTTACAGTTCATTTAGCATAGGAATAAACTCTGAGGTTTTTAAGTTAAGTTAAGCATGTCCTCACTCTGGGTAAATTGGAGTATCCAAGGTCAGGTGATAAGCAGTTCATGCAATCTCAAGAGGGTAATGAGACATTCTAGCTCTTGTAGTTATGAGGAAGGTTCTTCCCACAGATCTAGATTGCCATTGACTTCAGGTGGCTGGTCATTGACTGGTCACCAATTACCAGGTACAAACCACCGGGCACCAATCACCAGGCACCTCTTACCAGGTATCAGGCATCAAGAACACTTGCCAAATCTATTTGTGGAGTCAGGAATCAGATTGAATTATCCCCCTGTCTCCACACTACCTAATTACCCAATTACAGGGACAGAGCCTGCAATTATGCACATTATCAGGAAAGGAGATTAGATCAATGTCACATCATTCCCTATGCTCCTTTTCGATCCTTGTGGGATGTGGAGTTTACCCATTCAAGGGAGAGATCATCCTGTACAGCCATGGATGACTTCTGTATGGCCCTCCACAAGTATGGGTGTTGATGTTCAAAGACCACCGCATATCATTCAGGAGGGGTCATCACCGAAGAAGATGGTTCGTCCCCCCCCCATTCCCCTAAGAGTCATAGGAGGGATTAGAAAAGTTTTTGTCCTTCAGAATTGGCACAGATTAAGGACAGTTCAGTCACATGCCACCCCGCCCCCAGTGAGGAGTCATGGAACATCTATGTCATTACTTCCCTGACTTCCCTGCAGAGTGATCATCTGGGTCTAA
This sequence comes from Margaritifera margaritifera, assembly GCA_029931535.1. NCBI lineage: Eukaryota > Metazoa > Mollusca > Bivalvia > Unionida > Margaritiferidae > Margaritifera > Margaritifera margaritifera. The sequence goes on along the minus strand of JAQPZY010000851.1, from coordinate 135,867 downwards.
TACTCTTGTACCCACCAAAGTTTGGAACATTACAATGCTAATGCCTTGTCTGTCATAGTAGATTCTCAGGAATTCTCTGGTAATCAGGATGAGAGGGTATCCCTCTCCTCCTAGGATCTCCAGACCCTTTCCACCAAGCATCTCAGGTGGCCGAACAGGTTTGATGCTTTATGGCACAGCCACACAAGTAGGTTATTTAGTACCGGGGCAATTGCCTCTTAAAGCCATGGGGCAGCCCAATTTTTAAAACAAGTGTATTGCAACCACAAAAGCAAAGTAGACAAACCTCCTATAAACCCACTCCACAAAAAGCATACTCAAGATGGAGAAGCTGGAAATGGTAAGACGGGGAAGTCTGTTGGCTTCTTCTCCTTTCCCATGCAGGGTGGAGGGAGGGGAGGGCTATTCTAGGACACCTCATGTCCCCCTGCAGTGTATCCCTCTTCCTTTAATACAAGTAGGTGCTCAGTTTACCCTCTTCTCAAGGACATCTATTCTCTTTCATCACTCAAATGTAATCAAGTTAAAGGAAGAGGTGCACATTCTTCTTCAGAAGGATGCAGTAGAGAGTGTTCAAAACATCCAGTCACCAGCATTCTACTCCTGGATATTTCTGGTCCTCAGAAAAGGTGGGAAACTGAGGTTGATTATTGATCTTTGTCCCTAAACAAAGTTCTGCAAGAGGAAACCTTCAAGAAGGAAACTGCAGCATTCATAAACAATAGTGACAGGTAATATATTACTGATATTAATATGTATTTATGTAATACGTACCTGTCACTATTAGATGCCTTCCTCCCACCCTCTGATGTCCTTCATTAGTCAGGAATGAGGATGCACTATTGCACATGGGCCTATGATGGGAAGTCAGACTGGGTCAATGCACGTGTTTTAAGATTTTCTAGAACAGGAGGCTGGTGCATCTTTCACAGATGAGGGTTTTTCCATTTATGGAAAGGGTAAGCTCAACAATAGTGACAGGTAAGTATAATTTACTTAATAAAAATTAGTTTACCCCCCCCCCAGCTCCATAATTATTTTGTTTTTGTTATTTTCAACACATAATAGTTATATCATCCCAAGGAAATGGAAACTCTGCCTTCCCAAGGACACATTGAGGTAGCTGACCCAGAAGGGTATGAAGAAACATTAGTATCGAAAAGGAAAAAAAATGAAAAGTTGAAAATCTCCTCATACTCATGTATGTCACTTTATATATATATATATATATATATATATATATATATATATATATCATCAATTACCAAAGCTCCCAAGATTACAAAGAGACAAATTTACATTCCCAGCATTATGTTCTTGTATTTCTTACCTCGTTTTTTGCACAATGTAATTGGCCATTATTAACTGGGACAGCCTTTCACAAAATGTCTTTAAGTTTTAAGAAGATAGTAAAGGGTGCACATATGAGAATCTAACATTTCACAAATGTCATAAAGGATGAGCATATACCAATTTGGATTGGATCTCTGTGGGTGTAACCACCCACAGTTAACTTCCACTTACTACCTGTAACTCTGGAACAAAAATAGCAGCGTTATTTCTGCTTGTCAGTTAAAATGCCATTTAATACGTCACAAACCAATTTTAATTCACATTAATCAACAATGTTTGTACATATTGTTGATGAGTGATAATACATTTCGTCACTGAAATATGGTATTTAGTACTCATTGTATTTGAATTATGCAGAAAAAATAGCATGATATTGGTATAAATTTTGAAGGACACACTGGCGTACAGTAAACAATCACTGTAGATGTATAACGATCCCATGAAATACTGTGCTTAACCTAACAGTTTGTTTAAATCATCCATATAATTATGGTCACTTCCATTTGTTTCCTAGGTTGTAGATTATTGTACAATTATGTTTATGCTACTTTTGTTGTTATCCTTATTTTTTGTATTGGCAATGTGCATGTAGCAGTTAGGTAATTCAAAGACAGCGGCTGATTCACTAGGGATCTAGTAGCATACATGTCATCCTGTGACTCTGTCCCTTAAATCAAGCTGTTTCAGTCAGTACTTATTTTGTTTCTCTTTACTACCCTGCTAGAAACCTAAATATTTCCCCCATCCACAACTAGAATCCACACGAACAATACGTGCAAGAAAATGTTAACAGTAAAGAATGGAAAGTATAGACACTTGAATTGGACTAATGTAAAACTATAAATGTAGGTTACAGTGGCTTTGATTCAACCAGATGTAACAATACAATGTTAATGTCATACTAGCATTAATAGTATGAATATCTGACCAAAACTTAAAAGAACTCAAAATGTCTTAGAGCATGAAAACTGGTTTTCGAGAGACACAGTTTGAATCAGTGAGTCTTCTATTTTGATAGAGATCAAGATCAATCTTAATATCAAATCTGATGTAAAAGAACAAAACAATTGAAGAGCCAACTACATGTCTAGCATAAAGACCAGCATATATGTATAACATGAACATTGTCTGCTACATTGCTTAGTGTGACATATTTACTCTGACATTACATGGAATTTGGGTAACATAGGGTATGGCTCATATGAATAAATAAAGCACGAGCAAAGAACAATTCAGTTGGAAAGTGCTAGCATTGGAATATGCAATGGAATGTAATTGTTTGGTTTTTCTTACCATGAAGCTTATGTACGAAATTCTGAAGCAAATACACAACTCATGGATTGCTTATGCATTAAAGATACATTATCAAAATAACAGGTGATTGCCTTTTTAATAATGCTGTTTGAAGATAAACATCAGTCAGAGCTTGAAATGTGTCTTACTCTTACTCTTCCAAATACATTTTATTAAGACAAATTTTATTTTCTGTATCAAGCACAAGAAAAAATCAGATCAACACCAATTCTGTCAAACAAGATGTGGCCAGTGGAAGAGAGTACGAGGGTCTGCATTTCACCAAAGCTGAAGTGGATCAATACCAAGAACTTAATGGTAAATCTTTTCTTTAATTCTTACCCAAAATTGTATAAGCCTGTGGAGAAAGGTACACTCACTACTTATAGTCAGTTGAACTTATATTCTTAAATTGATTTCTTAGTAAGGCAGATCTGAAAGCTTTTAAAGTTTGAAACTTGTAAAAATTCAGTTATGTTAATATACATTTTATATTTATGTATATGCTTTATATTTGTGTATGTGCTTTAATTATCATAAATATTGGAAAATATACATTGCAGTGCCACCTACATGTAGCTCTGTGCCAAAGAATTGATTAGACTTGCAGTGTATAACCTTTTCTTAGCTTTTTGAAACGTGCTAATGTTACAACACATAGATTGAAGCTTTCATCTAAAATGGTGTAGGATTGTAAAATGGTGTAGGATTGTAAAATGGTGTAGGATTGTAAATTGGTGTACGATTGTAAAATGGTGTAGGATTGTTAATTGGTGTAGGATTGTAAATTGGTGTAGAATTGTAAAATGGTGTATAATATTAAAATGGTGTATAATATTAAAATGGTGTAGGATTGTAAAATGGTGTAGGATTCTAAAATGGTGTAGGATTGTAAATTGGTATAAGATTGTAAAATGGTGCAGTATGGTTTACAAAACTCAGCATGTGTACATTTTAAGACCGGCATACATTCACCAACACATGGATTCATCGCCCTGCTTTCAAATCAAGTGCTTGCACTGACAGAAAGTTCTAATATTATTATATCATATACATATTAAAGGCAAGTGGACTTAGTTTTTTCTATTCCAACATAATAAATTGAAGAAATACTTTAATCAGGATAAAGGAAATTTGTTAACAGGAGACATACAAGTTTTATAACTCAAACTGGCACTTCTGCCATTCACGAACATGATCAATCCCAGCTCCTCCAGATTCTGTCTAGATTGCTTTAATCAGATGAACCAAACTTTAAACCTTTTATGAATATGTAAGAACCAAGTTCCTCATTGATCACAATTAGGGTTTGGTGTCACTGAAGAATTAATTGTGGGCATGAAACAGAAGGTTCTTATTCATCATTTGTGAAGGTCTAATTGTCAATCAAATGGTGATTCCTTTAAGTGATGTCATATGATCAAAGATCATTCACTGAATGCTTCAAAAAAGATGGAGAAGAAAAAGAGAGAAAAGCAGATAATATATTTCTTTAAAAAAAAGTTATTTTGTTTATTTTAAAACATATTACACCATACATCATATATTGTTTTCTATTTGTAATAGATAACTTTCTTGGAGCACTTGCAGCTACCTAATAAAATCCCATGGAACTGAAAATGTTTGAAAATCATAAGACATATCTAATAAAAATTTAAAACTTATTTTATATTTATACCATATGCATTCTGTTAAAATGTATCCTTCATTATCATCATTCTGTATACAACTATCCATATGCATTCTGTTAAAATGTATCCTTCATTATCATCATTCTGTATACAACTATCACAGCTGGATGTTCATACAGAAAAAACAGATATGAGAAGAATTACACAATTTGTATCACTAATGGCAGTAAGCATGTCCTCACTCTGGGTAAATTGGAGTATTTACTAGGGCCATCACTAATAGCAGTAATCATGTGCTCACTCTTGGCAAGTTGGTGTATTTATTAGGGCCAGCACTAATGGCAGTAAGCATGTGGACATTCTAGATAAATTGGAGTATTTACTGGGGCCAGCACTAATAACAGAAAGCATGTCCCCCCTCTGTCTAAATTAGTGTATTTATTAGGGCCAGCACTAATAGCAGTAAGCATGTCCTCACTCTGTCTAAATTAGTGTATTTACTAGGGCCAGCAATAATAGCAGTAAGCATGTCCCCCCTCTGTCTAAATTATTTACTAGGGCCAGCACTAATAGCAGTAAGCATGTCCTCACTTTGTCTAAATTAGTGTATTTACTAGGGCCAGCACTAATAGCAGTAAGCATGTGCTGGTTCTAGGTAAAGTGGTGTATTTACTTGGGCCAGCACTAACAGCAGTCAGCATGTGCTTGCTCTGGGTAAATTGGTGTATTTACTATGGCCAGCACTAATAGCAGTAAGCATGTTCTCACTCTGGGTAAATTGGTGTATTTACTAGGGCCAGCACTAGTAGCAGTAAGCATGTGCTGATTCTGGGTAAATTGGTGTATTTATTTGGGCCAGCACTAATGGCAGTAAGCATGTCCTCACTCTTGGTAAATTGGAGTATTTACTTGGGCCACCACGAACAGCAGTCAGCATGTGCTTGCTCTGGGTAAATGGGTGTATTTACTATGACCAGCACTAATAGCAGTAAGCATGTTCTCACTCTGGGTAAATTGGTGTATTTACTATGGCCAGCACTAATAGCAGTAAGCATGTTCTCACTCTGGGTAAATTTGTGTATTTACTAGGGCCAGCACTAATGGCAGTAAGCATGTGCTCACTCTGGGTAAATAGGTATATTTGGTAGAGCCAGCACTAAAGGCAATAAGCATGTCCTCACTCAGTATAAATTGGTGTATTTACTAGGGCCAGCACTAGTAGTACCTTGCTCTGGGTAAATTGGTGTATTTGGTAGGGCCAGAACTAATAGCAGTAAGCACTAAATTCACTCAGTGAAAATTGGAGTATTTACTAGGGATAAAACTAATAGCAGTAAGCATGTCCTCACTCTGGGTAAATTTGAGTATTTACTAGGGCCAGCCGAATAGCAGTAAGCATATTCAGACACTGGGTAAATTGGTTTATTTACTAGGGCCAGCCGAATAGCAGTAAGCATGTCCTCACTCTTTGTAAATTGGAGTATTTCCTAGGGCCAGCACTAACAGCAGTCAGCATGTATTTACTCTAGGTAAATTGGTGCATTTACTAGGGCCACCACTAATAGCCGTGTCCTCACACTGTTTTGTAGTAGTTGGTAATTATATGTTTCTATCTAACACTTTGGTCATGGCAAATCATTACACTACACTATAGTTTTATATTTTTTGAATGTGTAATTGTGTGTGTGTTGGAATATGCATGTTTATATCATGTGTCTCAGTTGATTACGGTGATTAAGGTTTACTCAAATAATTTTAACATTTCACAACACAATTGTGTTGAAATTATAGTTAAAATATTAAATTATTAATGGTCAAATTAAAATGTTATCAGTGAATGTAAGGGGTCTGTACAGTTCCAGTTTTAAAAAGAGAGATATCTTCCACTGGGTTAAACAATAAAATGCATCCATTATTTGTTTACAAGAAACACACAGTACTGCTGAGATTGAGAAATATTGGGAGACAGAATGGGGTTTTCAGTGTGTTTTTAGTCATAAATCTAGTAATAGTGCTGGTGTTGCCATTCTTATTTAGAAATAACTGAATTTTCTATCCAGAGAATAAAATGTGATGGTGACGGTAGATACATTGCATTAGATATATAGATTAATGGAAATAAAATAATCTTGGTCATTTTATTTGGTCATAATGATGATAATCCTGACTTCTTTAAAAATCTTAGACAAGATATTGCAAGTTTTGATAATTCATCTGCTATCATTTGTGGGGAGTGGAATGTTGTTCAGGACATAGAACTTGATAAATATAATATTATTCATGATAGAACTTCCATGACCCGAATAGCAGTCTAGGATATCAGGAATGAACTAGATTTATTAGATCCATGGAGAGTAGTCAATTGAGATGATAGAGTATTTATCTGGAGACCACCCATTCCTGTAAAACAAAGCAGATTAGATTATTTACTGATTTGTGAGGACATGTTTTCATATTTCACAGATTCATCTATTGTTTCAGGGTACAAAACAGACCACTTTGCTATAACTTTAAACTTATCATTATTTACACTTCCCAAGGTCATGGTTATTGGAAATTCAGTGCAAGACATCTAAGACAAAAGGAATAAACTAATACAGTTACAAAATGTATTGTAAATACTGTAGAAGAATATCATCTTGAGTGTGATAAAAATGATTCACTATAGGTAATGCTAAAATGTAAAACTCAGCCCTTTTTTAAATTCTTAAAATCAAAATTAGAACTGGCACGAATAAATATTCACAGTCAACGGCAAAACCAGAGTAACAACACACTAAAAGAACTGAAGCTGAAATTTTAATTTTAAACAAAACTTAATCAAAGAAATAATGTAGAGATTATAGCACAAATCAATAATAAACAAACCAAATTAGAAGAAATAAGGAAAAAACATAGAATGAGTAAAATTAAGATCAAAAGCAAGATGGTATGCATTTAGTGAAAAGAATTCAAAATACTTTTTTAACCTGGAAAAAAGAAACTACACTAACAAAATAGTGAAGGAATTAATTTTGGATGATGGGGAGAGGTTAAAAGATCAAAATTAAATACTGAATCAACAAAAAGAATTTCATGAAAAACTTTATAAAAGCAAAACTAATAGTATTATACAAACAAACGAACACTTCTTTATGCATGATAAAAACTTACAGTTGCTGAGAAAAATTTGTGTGAGAGTAAACTGACCTTTTCTGAGTGTGGTTTAGCATTAAAAAACGTATAAAAAAAAATAAATAAACCAGTCCTGATTCTGATGGATTCAATGTTGAATTATAAGTTCTTTTGAAAAGATTTGGGTCGATTTTTATATAGATCTCTAAATTTTGAATACACAAACCAAACTCTGTCCAAATTTCATCCCCAGGGAATTATTGTATGCATTGCAGAAGAAGATAAGGATAGAAGATTTATAATTAATTGGAGACAAATTTCTTTGCTTAGTGTGGACTATAAAATAGCATCAGCTACAATAGCAGATAGGCTTAAGAAGGTACTTCCTTCTATTATAAGTGATAATCAGAAAGGTTTTATAAAAGGGAGATTTATTGGCAAATACCGTAGAAATTTATATGATTTCATGAACTACCTGGACAAAACAGATCAGTCTGTCCTTCTCTTATTAATTGATTTTTAAAAAGCATTTGACTCTGTTGAATGGGACTTTTTGGAAAATGCTCTGAAATCTTTTAACATTGGTGATTCTATTTGTCAGTGGTTCAGAGTAGTTTGCAACAAGTCCAAATGCAGAATCATTAACAATGGTCATCTGTCTCAGTTCTTTCATTTAGAGAGAAGGTACCATCAAGGAGATCCATTAGTCCCATACCTATTTATTATAGGAATAGAAATTCTCTCCATTGATCTCATGAATAACAGAAATATCAGCGGTATCTTTTATAATGACAGAGAATTTAAACTGGACCAGTACGCGGATGATGCTTATTTACTATTGGATGGCTCTCCACAGTCTTTTAGGTCTACCATTTAAACACTTAAAGATTTTGCATCAGTCTCTGGTTTACATGGTAATGTATTAAAATCAAAAGCCATTTGGATAGAAAGGAACAAATTTTCAGAAGAAAAATATACCCAGACATTGAAATAATTTCGTCTACTTCTTCCTTTCTACTTTTAGGAATAGAGTTCTCTTTAAACCTAGACGATATGCTATAGTTAAATTTATGCGATGAAATTAAGAGAAGTAAAAAAAAATGCTGGGTTGCTGGATGAAGAGAAATCAGTCCCTTATTGGAAAAATAACTTGGATCAAATTACTGATTTTGCCAACATTTATTCATTTATTCTCAGCATTGCCCAGTCCCCCATTATACATAGAAAATGAATTTAATAAAATATTTTTAAAACTTATTTGGAGCAGTAAAACCGAAAGGTTTAAAAAAGAATTATACTTATAGCCTTGTCTACAGACGGGGGTCTAAACATGGTTCAAGTTCACTCTTGTATACATCACATGAAGATCACTTGGATTTATTGCAAATGAAGAAGGACTTTGACAGAATATGGTTACAAAACAAGTTCTAGGAAAATTTGGAGGCATCTAGATATTAAAATTAGCAGAGACAAAATTAACAGAGATTAGTAAATGTATTAGTAATAAATATTGGCAAGATGTTATCCTGGCCTTAGCAAGATGGAAAAAGGAGCCCTTGTCAGTGGAGAAATACTAGTCTCAGAATATTCTAAATTTTGTTGATATTAATAGATTTCATTCCTATACAAAATGGCAGTCAGATGGAATAACATATATCAAAAATCTTTTTGATAATCAAGGATCATTATTACATTTTTAAGTATTGCATCAAAAGGCTCATACTAATAATTTCATTGAATATTTCTCAATTATTTCAAAAATAGCAGGTCACTGGAAAAGACAAAAATAAATAATTATATTAACAAGGGAAACACTCTTTTGAATGTAAATTCAGCAAAAGTTTACTCTTAACAAAAAAGAATATAAAATCTGTATATAAAGATTTGGTAAAAGTAGAACAAATAAACCTTATGGAAAACACGAGGCATGGTCAAGACAATTAAGGTGCCAGATAAGTGATCAAACCTGGAAAAAACTCAAATTTTAGCAAAGAAGTGCACCAAAGATACAAACTTAATTGCCTTTCAGTTTAAATTCATGCACAGAATTATTGTAACAAATCAGTTTTTGAAAAAAATGAATTTCATTGATGACGATACATGTACTTTCTGTAAACAAGAAGTTGGAAATATCGAATACCTATTTTATGAGTGTCCAGTTATTGAAGAGTTTTGGAAATCCTTTACTGCATGGATTAAGGATTATATACCAAATAATATGAATTCAAAAAGAGATGTTTTCTTTGGAAATGACGAGTTTGGTGATCTAATTCATTTTTTTCATTTTGATTGCAAAAAAATTTATATAATTTATAAATCTTACTGTGCTTCAAAATAAACTGGAAAAATATTTAGCAAAGCTGTATTGTAAAATGTACACATTTGAGAGAAATTTGACTCTTTTTTTTTAACTTCAACAACTTGTAGAATGCTACAGCCAAACATTGTATTTACTATCGAGTTCTGTATTTTTACGTAATATTTTCAAGTCCGAGTGACACCCTGTTTTTCTTGATGAACATTAGCACATGTTTATATTTTTCTTTGTGTCTGACTGTGTATGTGTTTGTGTGTGTGAGAGAGAGACAGACAGAGAGAGTTTGTATTTATATCTATTAATATATATAGACTGTGTAAACTAGTTGTCAGGACTCTTAATTATATACAACACCCAAAACACTGTGCCAGGTGATGTTAAAGGGAATCTGTAAAATCCTGATAGTTAAAATGTCAATTACAAAATTAAAAAAAAAAAAAACTAAACTTTTAAACGTATTTTTTTTAAAATTTATAAATGTTTTTCTTGCATAAAAATAACATAAAAATTTTGCCTCAAGGAGAACACAATTATTTTAATTTAATTGTTTTATTCTTGATTATTTTTTGGGGGTTTCAGATTCGATGAAAATGTGTTATACAGAGTGAGCAACTCAAAAGTCAAAGACTTATATTCTTTTTAAGTCTTTTTTTTTAATAGTTTTTTTTTTTCAACAGACCAAAACTACAACTTATATGTATTCCAAAAATAATTTAAGACTTTCACAACTTAATTTGAATTTTTGGGGATGTATTGCATATCACTTTTCAACTACTTTTAAGCAAATGAATATATTTCTAAAAAAATCTTGCAGGTTATGCTTTTATAAGATCTGTGCACATACTACATTAATATTATTTTTTACCCGTAAGCAAGCTAAAGCATCCTATGATAATATGTTTATCTTCAAATGTACTTAAAATATTGTTATTACTCGGTTGGATTGAGCATGACAGTGTGTTCTATGTAAATGCAAGTTGTACTATTTCATTAGGTCTTTTAGATCATTTTCTTGTTTTTCTTTTGGGTCATGTCATTATACTGACTGTATGGACTGTTATACAATATAGTTTTTCAGTTATTTCATGATACTCTATCTTGCACTTCTCTTTTTTTTCTCCAGGTATCACGTCAGAAAACACAAGAAATGCTGATAAAAGGTACATGCAGTTGATTTGAAGCTTGAATAAAATGCAGTACATTTATATTTACAGATGTGCCTTCCGCTACTGAGATAGTCTTCCTCTACTTAGTGTATTATTGAAGAATGAAACAAACTTGATTTGTGGAAAAACTCGATAAGTGTATTTTCATTTTTTTACATGTTGTTTACAAATCCAGACCTGCAAACAGGCCAGAGGTATGATCACTGGCAAGACAGAAATAAGCCATTGCTGAACATATTTTTAAATAAATTTATATGCAGAGAGTTAAATATAGTAAAATTAAACACTTTTTTTTCAACAGTAATTTGCAGCAATGATGGATATGGTACATCTGATAATATATCAATTTCATTTTTAAGGTCTCCAGAAAGTGATTCATATGAAAAATTGCACCCCTATGCAAACAATGACATCCAGATGTATAGCTCACTGAAGATCCATGAAACATCCAAAGGTACCTTCATCAGAAATTTATTTCAATTTTTTTGAAGTTTACTATCCCAGAAATAAATAAAACATATCTTATATATGTATAATCCCTAAGTTTTATAAGGTTGCCTTCTGTATTCTCTGCAATTTTGAAAAAAATAAACATAGTATTTGACAAGCATTTGACAAACATTATCTAATTATCTACAGGCGGAATATTGAACACCTTTTTATTAATTCATCCTATTGTCAATCCTATAGTAGTCTGTTTCCCTTTCAGTAATATTTTTGATGCAAAGTTATCCCAATGACTGTGTTCAATTTCATGCTCATTTATTTCACTAGATGTGTATGTGACAACTATTTGAAATATAGAGGATTATTTCACTAGATGTGTATGTGACAACTATTTGAAGTATACAGGATTATCTTAATTGGAAGTGTCAAGAAAGAATTGTATGCCCACTGCATATCTAGCGACATTGTCCATATTAGTTAGATGAATGTTTTGCTTCCAACTTAATGGCATCTATCATTAACATTTCCTCAGTCAAGTAATTTTAGAGTTACACATGGTCAGTCGATTCAAAGATAAATTTTATTATGTTCTGTACCATCATAGGTGAAATGATTTTTGCAATTCAAGCTTTCCGTACTCAGTAAATACTACCTTTGTAAAGCTTATATAGTAATCATGAATGTCAAATTCATATTGAGCTTTTTAATGGAAGAGACAGTGGCTTTGAGTACAATATTAGATAGAAATTATTACTTTCATTTATACCAAGACAAATTTTATATTAGGCTTATCTTTCTTTAAAACTTGAAAAAAAAATGTCTCAATATATTGATATCTCTTTATTACATTTTTAGCTCTACTGGTCAAAAGAGCTTATGGGATGGCCTATTGTCTATCATCCAACCATCCATTATCACAAAATTGTTATCATTTCTTTTAAACTACTCAGAGGACTGCTGCAGATCTTTCATTTCAAGGTCTAGTTACTCTTAAATGAAAATGGTGCCTCTTTGACAGGCAATATGTCCACCACAGTGGCCATGTTGAAAATATTGTTATCGCCACTCCTCATGAATGGATGGTCATATCAACATGGGATTTCACTGAAAGACTTCTCATGATGTCTAGCTGGTCCAAAATAAAAATGGTGTCGATTGAACATCCATTATGGTCACCATGGCAACCATCATGAAAATATTGTTATCACTACACCTTCTGAACTGAAAGTCATGTTGACATGGGGTTTTCACCAGTAGACTTCTTATGCTGTCCATTGGTCCTGAATAAAAAAGGTTGTGATTTGACCTACAACATTAAAAATCTTGCTGTAGCTTCTCCTTCTACATGAATAATCACATCAACGTGGGGTTTTCACCAAAAAACTTCGGCTGGTGTCTAGTTGGTTCCTAAATGAAAATGGTGCCAATCTGACCTCTGGTATGGCCACCATGTCAGACATCTTGAAGATCTTCTTTATCACTACTCCTCCTAGATGGATGGCCATATCGTCATGCAGTTTTCGCCAAAAGACTTTCTATGATGTCTGGTTGGTCCTAAATGCAAATGGTGCTGACAGACAATATGGCCACCATCGTGGCCATCTTTTAAATGTTGTTATCACTACTCCTCCCTAATTGATCGCCATATTAACATGGGATTTTTACCAAAAGACATCTGATGCTATCTAGTTAATCTTAAAGGAAAATTATGCCAATTTCACATCAAATATGGCTGCTATGATGGCCATCTTGAGAATCATATTATCGCTAAACGTCCTGAATGTATGGGCATAATAATATGGGATTTTCAACAAAAAATTTCCAATAATATATAGTTGGTCCCCAACAAAATTGGTGCCGATCCTACATTCAATATGGCCACCATAGCGGCCAATCTGAAATAGTGCTATATCCTAAGAATGTCAGAGATGGTTTCAGAACTTGGCAGATAAAAAGAAGAAACTGTCTTATCTTGGATTTCTATGCAAAAATTTCAGCCAGTAAAGCATCAAATTTTTCACTGGATTCGTGTTTAATGAGGTTTAGTTATTATTGCTTAATGATGATTATTATCAAAACATATTTCATTGATGTGTACTACCCTGTATTTATTTATTTTTCTTTCTTTTAAACACAGTTATCTTCTTGTCATAAATTATTTGTTCAAATGCATACATTGACTTTTATGGTCATTTACTAACATGCATCTGAGGGTTATATACATTTTCTTTTATTTACAGATTCCCAGAAAGATTATGAAAATACATGGATAAAAGCCTGACACAACCACTAATTACCAACAAAGTTCAGGAGAACCCCCTAGAAGATGTTGTTTCAAGCATATAGTCTAATCAATGCTGTTGGAATATAAATTCCTATAAAAATGTAGTGGGTGTTTAAAATGCTGAGAAGATGATGAAAATAGAACACAATGGATATTCACTGATACTGCTATGATGGCAATATTTGACATGTTTTACATTTTGTTTTTTCTTTTCCAAATTGTTCATGCATTACTAAACCCTTTGTGACATAAATTATAGCTGATAGCATGTATTTTTAAGTGCCTAACTGTTGCTTGTCCTCTGTGCACACAGTAACATTCAAAATTACTTATGATAATTGACTCAGATCTATAATTCTGATCCATCAACACATTGCATAATTGTTGCTTGTCCTCTGTGTACTTAGTAACATTCAAAATTACTTATGATAATTGACTCATATCTATAATTCTGATCCATCAATACATTGCATAATTGTTGCTTGTCCTCTGTGTACTTAGTAACATTCAAATTACTTATGATAATTGACTCTTATCTATAATTCTGATCCGTCAATACATTGCATAATAACCTCATCATGTGCAAAAAATAACTTAAACAAAATATAATCACATTCATTAATCTTCTTACATATCTGACATAGTTGTTCTGCAAATGCTCAGATCCTAAAATAGTGATTCAAAGGAAAATACGCAATAAATGAGTGATCACTTTTTAAAATATTATATAACATGCTGACAAGAGATAATCTTTTAATCTTGTATTCTCTGAATGAAATGACTTTGACAACTTAAAATCTCAGGATATGAGCATAACATCCATTTATCCAAAAAATGTTTAATACTGAGTAATGTATCAGCTAGTTGCACAGAAAAGTTTAATACTGAGTAAATTATCAGCTTGTTGCACCGAAAAGTTTAATACTGAGTAATTTGTCAGCTTGTTCACTGAAAAGTTTAATACTGAGTAATTTATCAGCTTGTTGCACCGAAAAGTTTAATACTGAGTAATTTATTGGCTAGTTGTACAGAAAAGTTTAATACTGAGTAATGTATCAGCTAGTTGTACAGAAAAGTTTAATACTGAGTAATGTATCAGCTAGTTGTACAGAAAAGTTTAATACTGAGTAATTTATCAGCTTGTTGCACTGAAAAGTTTAATACTGAGTAATTTGTTGGTTAGTTGTACAGAAAATTTTAATACTGAGTAATGTATCAGCTAGTTGCACAGAAAAGTTTAATACTGAGTAATGTATTAGCAAGTTGTACAGAAAAGTTTAATACTGAGTAATTTATCAGCTTGTTGCACTGAAAAGTTTAATACTGAGTAATTTGTTTGTTAGTTGTACAGAAAAGTTTAATACTGAGTAATTTATCAGCTACTTGTACATACATGTTTAATGCTGAGTAATTTATTGGTAGTTGTACAGAAAAATTTAATACTGAGTAATTTATTGGTTAATTGTACAGAAAAGTTTAATACTGAGTAATTTATCGGCTAGTTGTACAGAAAAGTTTAATACTGAATAATTTAACAGCTAGTTGCACACGAAAGTTTAATTATTAATAACTGTTTTACTTTAATTATAGCTCTGAGACTCATAAAGATTATTATCCCATTCATATGCTGGTCATAAGTCGGAGAGCCATACAAGGGGTAGCCATACAAAATAAGTAAGAAGATATCTGACACAATGTGTCATATGTATAAATACTTGATAAAGAGAAAATACCAAATGCTTTTTTCTACAGGGATAATGAGAGAGAGGGAGGGAGGGATACTGTACAAGAAATATATAGCTTTGGTACAAAAATCAGGATCCGATAGTAAATTTAAGTACAAGATCAAGTTTCCTTTAAATTTATCCAGCTGACAAGTTTTAAAAGCAATACATTTTTTGTTTTATAAATCAAAGATATCAAAAGTTTAAAATGATGAATATATAAATCCTATTAATTTGTTTTATTCCTAAGTATGTATTGTTTTGTTACACAGTACATTAAAATTTAAAGTCAAGTCTGCTTTTCTCGAATCTAATACAGTCCTACCCACTTATATTGACAAATTATCACTTATGTCGACAAGCCGCCTATGTCGACAAAAAAGCAAAGTCCCGATCCCATGGTCTATTATTACTACCAAATTTGTCATGCTTATGTTGACATCGAGATACAAAAAATATCTGTACATGTTGACAAAATCACTCGGTCACAGCTTGAACAAATTATTTGTTTTATAATCATTTATGTTGACAAACTGCCAGTTACGAAATATACTTTGTTCTACAATTATTTGATGTTGCCACCAGGTTTTAATGCTGCCGTCAGATCATTTATGTCAACAATCTGCCAGTTCCGACCCATACTTTGTTCTACAGTTATTTGATGTTGCTGCCAGGCTCTAATGTTGCCATGTCGGATTAACAAACAGCCATTTGTTTGGTCCTCCAGAGTTGGCCTTTCTCGGCGACTTCAATACTGTAGAGTGTACACCCTAAATTCATCAAAACAAGCCAGCTACAATCTTCAATAAAAACAATTGACCCTTCGTCAAAGGAACTCATCACTAAACTTGAATAAAAAGCAATAAAATTTGATCAATTGTTGCAATTTCTAATGTGATCAGTGATTGAAACACGTTTATTGTGCTGTGCAAGTTTCCTTTTACGCTTACGATGGCTACCAATGGCAGCGTAAAATGCAAATTAAATTTACAGTCGCTTGAAACAAAATATCTGGCCATTAAGGAAGTTGAAGGTGGGTGGGGCATCTCGCAAAGATATTTGTGAAAAAATTTCATGATGACTTCTATAAATAAATACTGTTTAAACCAACTTGACAGATTTTCATTTCCCTGTGAATAGCCTCATCCCCTTGGTAGCCTCAGTAAGATAATTACATTTGTTGCCTTGGGCAGAATCTAGGCCAATTTAAGTACATGTACATGTAGCATGTAAATAAGAACTATACAATGAATATCATAGTTAATTTTTTAGTCAAACGTGTTGGTAGACAATGGGATATAGATCAAACAAAACCATTTTTTTTTTTAAATTTGTACACATGTTTTCTAATAGGATGTGACAGATACATGAATTTCTAACATGTGACCTGTACTCGAATTTATGGATTTTTCATATGCATATACTTCACGCATTATGGATTTTATTACACACAGGTAACAAAAATGTAAGTTGTCAATATACAAGTGTATTTCACACTGGTTTTGTCTTCATTTACTTAACATTTCCATTGTTTACTTTCTCTAAGTGTAATTCCTATTCACTGACGACAGGTCACCCTCACAGACGAATTTGACTTGTATGCGGGTCAAAGAGAATTTTTTATTTTTTTGGACCCCCTGCCACCTCCCCAACACTTATCTCAACATTCGCTTATGTCTACAATATTGCCTCAAGCCCAAGGATGTTGACATAAACGGGTAGGACTGTATTCCAAATAGTATTTCTTCACATGTCAAATTTAGATTATGCATGTGTTTACACTTGGTCTCTATGCACCACAAAATACCTTTCTAAAAGGAGTTCAGAATTAGACCAAGAAGAAATAAGTGCATGAAGTCAGATATACCAGTTTTAGTCAGAAATGTATCTGTAGACAAAATTCTGTGTAAATGTTTCATTTTAAACCATCAAAACTTTGTAGACAATCTGAGCATAAATGGTAGTTTATTGTGTTTTATTATCTATAAATCTGAATACATTTTCCAATTTCCTTTTTGATGAAGGAAATTCATTATTTTCTATCATTAATAAATAAATATTTCTATATCCTTTATTTTCCTTTAAAAGATATTAAATGTGGCTGAAATATATGGAATATGTAAAAAAAAATTACCAGTATGTAATTATGTAATTGACATTTTCTAAAGAGTTCTTTGACTGCTAAAATTAATCCATTATATGCTAGATAATCTACATTTATGTTATATCTGAAATGTGTATATGATAGATATTCAGTTTTTATTTATTACATCATTCATAATGAATAAACCTTGTATAAGACAGTTTTTAAATAAATATACTTTTCCACCAATCGTAATTTTGTATTTGAACTACAAAGACCCCTTAAGAAAATCAATTGATACATACTTTGAATATTTTACAACAAAACAAATCCAGACTTTAAACACATCATGACAAAAATTAATTTAATGTATGCAAATTTTATATTCAAAAAGATGCTGAGAAATAGTTCTGTAGATATATCAGTACCTGCATGCATTTTTTACTCTAAGGAAAGAAAACACTGTGGTGTTACAACCTATTTGACAACAATATGCACCATCAACCAGGAAAGACACTCACAAAGTCAAACTAAACAGCCATCAACAGACTCACTGTGGCCTTGTCAGTGGCATATATTTACAGATGACAATACTTCCGCTACATCCTGTCTATCCTGTAGCATTAAACCTACAAAACAACTAACAGTACCATATTTGTTCCAGTAGAAAACCAAATGTTGATCTTTCTGCACAAAGAGCTGAACCTGTGGGAATAAGAAACTCCATTGTAGATTCAATTGTTAGGTTTGCAGAGTACAGTATTTTTATCAGGTATTGTTTTTAAAACATTACAGTGTTTTTAAGTTTTTGATCTTGCCATGATTTAAAGGCTTGAAAAATCGTGTACAGTGAAACCCCGCAATAACGTGATAATTGGGGTCCATAAAATTTGATCGTGGAAAAAGCGGGGTCGCGTTATTGCGGATTTTTACTGTATTTTACTTTATTCAGAGAACAACGTATGCACGTCTAATGTATACCATGAATAGGGTATCAACACCGTTTACTATCTGATATCGAGCCATCTTTGCTTTCCCACGTGACAACCCTTTGATTGAGCCAGGAGTTTGATACTTGTTCAGTGCCAAGTAACAAAGAGTGGTTATTTGAACTCCCTGTGATCTTGCCGCATAATTGACATGTGTTTAGTTGCATCCTTTAATAGATTTCACAGACTTAATGATCAAAGTGTTACTTACAGAGCCCAAGCTCAGTCTCTAAATAAGCACCCACATATGACAATCTTTGATCAACCACCGCATTGTCTGGTGCTTGGTTGTGTATGCAGCTAAAGAAGAAACATAATTCGGCTATTGTTTGCGCAATGATTGTATACAGGATTAATTGAAGTCCAGTGCACGTGCTGGCGGCTTATGTTTTTTTATGTTTATTAAATCGTGAGAATCTTTTATCAACCACCACATTGTCTGATGCTCGGTTGTGTATGCAGTTAAAGAAGAAACACATGTCAGCTATTGTTTGAGCAATGATTGTTAACAGAATGAATTGAAGACAAACACAAAGAAGACTTACTGGCTTTACTCATTTATCAGTAATAAGTAACATTTCCGATAATGTTTATTTTGGCATAACACTTCAAGAAATGGTGAAATTGTTAAATTTCAGAAGCCACACCACGATCGAATTCATACGTGATCTCTTCCCCAAAATGATAATACACTTTTTATACACTATTTCTCGTACTTAAAAAAAAAAAATAATTCTGTTTATGAGAAAAATACATGTATATAAAATGTCAGGAACCACGCCATGAACGTATTATACTTGAATTAATGCGCGATCTCTTCCCCAAAATGATAATATACACATTTTATACACTATTTCTTGTACTTTGAAAAAAAAAAATTTCATGTGTGAATGAATATAGGAAATTTTGGGAGCCATGCCACGATCGCTTTATATCCGAATTCTTGTTATCGCAGGGCGCATTATTGCAGGGTTTCACTGTACAACTTGATTATGTTCAGACTATAACACATTCTAATGCTTTCTAGCCATTACATTAAAAGTACAGGTGTGCTAATTGTTACAAAAATCATGTACAACTTGATAATGTTCAGACTGTAAAACATTCTAATGCTTTCTAGCCATTTAATTAAAAGTACAGGTGTGCTAATTGATACAAAAATCATGTACAATTATTTTATTTAATTGTGGTTGAATTTCTATCACATTATTATGCCCCAGGCATAAATGGGTGACATAGTTAAACTGAACAGGTTAGCAGGATGAAATCCTAATGCAATTGTTTAATTATTTTTAATGTGTTTATTTTGTATACTTTACTATTTTTATGTTTTTATTTCAAATACAAAGGAACAAAGACCTTTTTATGTAATGTTTTAATAATATAATTGAAGATGAATAAAACATTTTCATGACTTATTGTTTCATGTGAATGCATTAACTACTTTTAAGGCTGATTGGATGGCAACATTACAATCAATGCTTGTTTAGTACATAATGATATGTATTAAGTCATTTCACTATAATAATAATTGATACATCAAGGTACAAAATGAGAAAGAAGTTTCCACTAAACTGCCCACATAGATCGCTTTCAGAGTCATATGTTTCAGTAGTAGTTTAATTATTGTCTTTAATGGAGTTGTAATTTTCAAAAGATGTGATATTTGTTGTTTCACTTATCCCTGTTTCCATTGTCAATCTTCCTTAAAAACGCTCTCAATGTGTATGTCTTTGCCTTTTATACTGCAATTATCAAATATCGGTCGCAAAGCACTTTGAAGACGTTTCTAGTGTTCCTATATTAAAAACTACTTTTAAAAATAATAAATAACAAGCTTTGAAACTGCTTTGTAGAAGCATTGATATCTCACCTCTGTGAAGTAGACCAACTTTGTTTTTTGCAACCTATATATATATATATTGTTATACCTAGATTCATGAAACTTGGCGAGAAAATGGATCTTGATGAGTACTACATCCTCATCACAAAAGTAGTCACTGCGACCTACATTTCATAATTCACTGACTTTGGTTAAATTTTTTCTTTGAGGCTTTTTTCCTAAGCTCTGTTTATGTTAGAATCATAAAACCAGATAATTGTATACATTTCTATTAGTACCACACCCTTACCACAATGGAATATTACTGTGATCCACATTTAACATTTTACTGGCATGGGTTTGTGGTCATAGACCAAAATAACTTATAGGATGGTTTGTCGTCCGTCCGTCCACTAGCACATGTTTATTATTGCTACTCCTCCTAAACTTCCTGCAGGAGTGCCATAAAACTTTACACACACATTCATCCCATAGTCTAATTGATCCTAAATGAAAATGGTGCTACACAGGCATCCAGTATGGCCACCAAAGCAGCTATCTTGAAAATATTTTTATTGCTGCTCCTCCTGAATGGACTGTTATATCAACATGGAGTTTTCACCAAAAGACTTCTTATGATATCTAGTTGATTCTAAATGAAAATGGTGCTGCTCAGACATCCAATATGGCCAGCACAGTGGCTATTGTGAAAATCTTATCACTACTTCTGCTGAATGAATGGTCATATCAGCATATGGTTTTCACTGAAAGACTTCTTATGATGTTTAGTTGGTTATAAATGAAAATGGTGCTGATCTGACAGCCAATATGGCCACCACAATGGCCATCTTGAAAATCTTATTATTGCTACTTCTCATAGATGGCTGGTGATATTGATATTGTACTTTCACCAAAAGACTTATTATGATGTCTAATTGGTCCTAAACGGAAATGGTGCAAATATGATTTCTAATATGCCGAAAATGTTTCACAGAGTCCTAGAATGTCAATCTGAGGTTTATTGAATACAGTATGCTTGAGTTCATCTAGTTCTGGGTTTACATGCCAAATATTGAGGTCTTTCTATATGCAAACCTTTTCTTTAAACAGTATTTGAGAACTAGAATTAGATTGAGAGGTCTCCTGAATAAAATTGATTTGGCATAGATAGTGTCCATCAGACTCTTTGGTAATACAGGTAATGTCCCTTGACTGAGATAAGCAAGTAATTTGGTGGTCAGTAGTAGTTAAGTGTGCATCTTTAAAGAAAGTGTTCCCTTCCTGATATCTGCAGTTTAAAATGTTGCATTTATCACAAATATAAATATCAGATTACCCCCAGATAATTCCAGATGGGTCATGAATGTATAATCATTAGATCATTGATAACAAGGGTCTGAGTAAGGTACATGGAGGTTTCATGATCCAGGTCATGCGCTGTCAAAATTCAGATAGCAATAGACAGATAAGTCATGACTAGGAATTGCAATGTGAACAATATCTACTCATGCTTTGCTCTTGAATGTAATGTCTTTTAGCATTCATTAGGTTTGAAAGGAGCAGATTTGAATCCAGACATTTCTCTTTTTTTTTTTTTTTTTTTTACTAAAAGTGAGCCGTTTTGCTTATTACAAAATTAAATTCCACAAAATATTTGCCGACAGCGGTACCATGAGTTAGTCCGCAGTTTGAATGATGATGAACTAATGAATTTCAACAAATACACTTCCAAGTCAATGCTCATGAGTGATATGATGCCAATTCTCCTGAACGACAAAACAGCGAATATACAATCTGCTGCGCATTACATCTTGAACGCTTTAAACAATGAAACGTAAGACGCGAAAAAAAGACAAAATAGGGTTACACGAAACACCCAAATCTACCCCCAAATCCATCCAAATCTACACCAAATATGCCATTGATACGCGTAATATACAACGTATATGTTCTTTAGGTATCATTTAATGCGTGAAAATATCAGAAAAGTAGATAAATTCCAGCTGATGGTTAAGATTTTCTTTGCATAGCTTAACATAGAGTTCGAATGTTTTTTTTTTAAATTTAACACGCTCATGTATACTATTGATGTGTATAAAATTCCTTTTTTTCATTTTTGTAAATTGTTTATATTGACATTACAATTTTCAATATTTAGAATTTCAGCTTTTTTCACCGTTGTATGATACCCAAATAACAAGTACCTTGTTTATATTGCGTATCACATGTATTAAATGTATGTGTGTGTGTGTATTTTGCGTGTGCACACATATACTCCAAATACACCGAAATTGCGTTATATACACCGTGTATGTTCTTTGGGTATGATGTATTTGACGAAAATATCAGAAAAGTTGATTTAAAAAACTGTTGCTCAGATTTGTTTTTACCTAGATTAACCAAATACACAAAATCTCTGTCATGTTAGCCAACATGTATTGATATGGAGGTGTGACTAGAGCTTATTTTGATGTTTAATAAATTTTGTTACACGTAAAGTTGAACAATTCTTTATGCTTGTTTATTGTAAAATCAAAATAATAAAAGGTAAAAGGATATTTTTTGTCTCATTTCCTTACCTACTAATTTTTTCAATGATTAGTTCTAAATAATGACGATTAAATTTTGTTTTAAATTACCAGATTTATTACCTGAGGGAGGTACGCATCCCTAAATACTAAATGGATGTGCACCTCTTCAGGGTACTAAAAGTTGGTGTAAGTAGACCGATATAAAATAACATATTGAAGAATATATTATTGAACAAATGAAAATAATCTATAAAATAAAATAAACAAACATAGATACACCCTCCCACAGAACATGCAAAATACATATACAAAAAAAAAAAATAAACAAATAAAAAGGATGTATATATAGAAAATAAACAATAAATACAAGCAATGTCTTACTATTGTTTTTCGTTTAGTTTAATGAATACAGATAAGAAATTAAGTTAAATAGGTAGGAAAAACAAAATTAACACAGAGCCTAACTACTTGAGGTGTATAATAAACAAGAAATTAGATCACATACAAATCTTCTTGTAGATTCTTCACTAAGAATAAAAAAAAATTAATTCATACAAAGGTTATAGCCACTCGAGGTGACCAAGAAACAGGAAATTAAAATACACACACACACACACACACACAGATCGTCTTGTAGATTCTTCAATATGAACGAAACTACGAAAGTATAGATTTTCATACTAGTATGTTTATCACATACATGAAATACCCACATCCGTAACGCCTATCCAGAATTAATGCCTTCACTTATGTACCACAGTTGTTGTTCTCTCAGCGGCCCTACGTTTTCGCTGACGTATTTTAATGAGTGTTACCATTCTAATTCAACTTTAATGACCTTGACTTACTTAAAATACATTGTCCTTTCTGATCAACAATGTAAATATATAGATGACACTTATTGCTCGCTTAGCTCTATGTAAAATTTACCCTTTTTTATAAATAAATATTTGATGTATATGCCTCTGTAAAATGTATAACTTGTCTGAATTTGTTAATTAGTCTGCATTTCGCTATATCAATACACACCCAATTAAACCGATGAAAATAGTAATACAACTTTAAAATCTATAATTGAAAAATACACTGTTTGTTTTTGGCAAACTTTTGATACTTATTACAATAATTTATTGCACTTGTGTACAAACTGAAACTAAATTTTTATCAACGTCACTTTTAACTCGGGGATTTGCATATCCAATTTTCATACGATAAGGCGTATATGGCACCGGTCCAGATACATTAATTGACACTGGCAGCGACACGCGCTAGCTAATTTATAAAACTGTTTAATACTCCGCGGTTCGTTACCGCTACTGTTATATAAATACATGTTGTTTTAACGATTAAACACTTAAATAAATGTTACGAATAGCCCATATATTCCTTTTTATAAATAAATTAAAAATGTGTAGAATTTCACCATTGTATATAATGTATTATATATAATCTAAGTCCCCTATGTCGTTTGAAATGAAACGTTTTTAAAGTGTATTGTTGTTATTTTATTATATGATTTAAGCGCTTGGATAGCATAAATTTAATCTCATTAATTCCAATGAATAATTACTCAAATATGTATCAATGGAACTTTAATCATGGGTTTCGTGTAATTCATTTATAATTAACCGCATTGACATTGATTAAACAAGATTAAACTTATTAATTTCATATTAATTTCAACTAAACGACCGTCTTCTTTCAAATTTAAGAAAAAAATTAAAAATTGATAATTGTCTGCGACTTGCTTCACAAGAAAATCATGCATTAATCCATGGTGAAAGATTTCTATGTCAACTAGCTTTAAAGTACTTTATAATTAAAAAGTAACCACTGTAAATTAACGAATAAATGAGAGGATGGATAATCTTTTCTTATAATAATTCTAGCGGCTCGTTTTTGGAGTTTAGTGTCGATAATGTTGGTAAAATTTATATATGACATGGGACTTTCCACTTCACAAAATCTATAAAGAGTAAAAAAATCGTGTGATGTGGGGTAGATTTGGGTGGATTTTGCGTTGATTTGGGTGGATTTGGTGTATATTTTGGTGGATTTGGGTGAGATTTGCGTGTTTCGTGTAACCGACAAAATATGCCGAAGAGAAACAAAGGCCAGTATCAGCCTCAAGCTGCAGCTTAAAATCCAACTGTTTTTTTAGAGCCAATAACTGCTAATAATAGTAACACTTTACAAGAATGATATAAGATCATATATCCTGATTCACTCAGGGCTTAATCTAGCTTGTTTGATTCTCAACTTACGTCTACAACAAGTATACAAGTGAGTACCCAGGTAACTGAACTAAAACGATCTCAAAACTCAGCTCTACGAGAACACAATTTATAATAATCTGATTGAACTGAAAAAAGTATCATCAAATATTGAATATCACTTTCATACTAAATAAAAGAAACAAGAAAAGGGCAAACAAAATAAAGCGTCCAAAAATGCTACCAAAAGGGCAACAATATAGCCAATAATGTAAACTGTAAATACATTGACAAGGAAAATACAAATTCAGGAATGATACAATGCAACACTTGGCATCTCCTGGTTCCATGATCGAAAGTGAAGATCAAATTACATCCTGGCTATGCTCTGACTGTATAGATTTATCATCCTTTGTAAAAGTCAATAAAAGAAGAAATCGTGCAACTCTTCTATGTCACAAATGGTGTTACTGCCTTGGAAAAACACCCGAATGACAACATGCACAGTATCAATGATCAGCTTACTGCAATGAGCAAGCGTATTTCAATACAAAATCTAAATTTTCTCAATCGATCTTGACACCATTCATTCTTCAGTTACATAAATCAAAACAATTGCCTAATTAGTTTTTCTTTCAAAATTTTACCCTTGATTTTTTTATATTTGCAAGCCATTTTTAATTATCCCTTTCTGCATACTAGTAACCTTTTCAATTATCCCTTTCTGCATACTAGTAACTTATTCAATTATCTCTTTCTGCATACTAGTAACTTAATCAATTATCCCTTTCTGCATACTAGTAACTTATTCAATTATCCCTTTCTGCATACTAGTAACTTAATCAATTATCCCTTTCTGCATACTAGTAACTTTTTCAATTATCCTTTTCTGCATACTAGTAACTTTTTCAATTATCCCTTTCTGCATACTAGTACCTTTTTCAAAACTCATGGCCTATATTATTGTATTATATAATATTTATTGCATAATAATGTACAATAATGGCATTATAACAGCATTATAATGTACCATATTATAATCAATCATCTTGATGATACCTTACTCATATTGAAGAGCACCCCACCCTGATAGATGGTATGATGTAGTTTTGTGTTTAAGTATAAGACGCTTTAATTTAGATTTTGTATACGGTTCCATGTTATACATACGGTCTGTTATGTGTCATATTGGAAGGGTTCCATGTTATACATACGGTCTGTTATGTGTCATATTGGAAGGACTATCTGATATACTGGCACAGTCTTAGTTTATAAAAACAACCATGGTTCTCATGTGATTATTTTATTTTGTCCGAGTGTGTTAGATTTTGTCAAAAAAAAAAAAAAAATTCTTTAACATAGATTTTAAAACTTTTTAATATATAATTTTAAAATTCTCTAATATAGATTTTTAAGATCCACAAAATTTCACAGGCTTTTTTGAAGTCTTGTTGCAGTAGTGTGAATTTTTGACAGTTCATTTTGATGCATTTTTTTGTTGTTGCTACACTCAAAAAGTGCGCTAAATTCGGCAAATTTACACTACTTCGTTATTGCCGACAGAAGGCACTGTTTCTCGTCTAATAATGTAACATATTATATAAATATGCATGTGCCCGATGCATTAACTATAATTTATTCGTTATAATATATACAATTAATTTAAGATTAATTAGAAGATGGACACGTAATGCGATATCGCTTTAAATATTGCTAATAGACCTGTACTCAGATTCAAAATAATTTTTTTCACCAGTTTTGTTTTTCTTCAAAAAGCTGTAAGACTTTAAACATGCTTGGTCTGAGGATATATATGTTGATCCTATGCTTTACCTTACTTAAGCTTTTTCTATTTTTACTTTTATCTTTCATTCTATACAGCTTTTGTAGAATCGTAACATTTTTACCTTGTATCATTTACCATGTAAGTCTACATGTTTACGTTTAGTTAGAAGGGTTTATCTTCGAGTGTATTTTGAAATTATCGCCTTCTCATTTTTTAACTTTTTGCTTTTAATCGGCATTATATAGCCAGGACTGTGCGACGTGCCATTAAATCAGATATCGTCCAACAGCCTGTTGTCGTGGAAGTCCTTCAATCGTGCGCCATGTTTCTCGCGACCCAACGAGCATGTATCGAGATAATGACGTCATCAACTTGTCACCAGCGTTCTTCAATAGTGACAGGAAGTATTTTATAAGTAAAATCAGACAAAATGAGAATCAAACAGGTACTTTCATGTAATTTAAAAAAATCATAATGAAAATCTATATTTTCACTAATCCCTTATTTGTGTTAGACATTTTGGCCTTGAACTTTCTATTATTTGCTAAAGATGGGTCCACCGATCACATGATGGCTTTGTTTACCTATCTTGAACAGAAAACCCACTTTGGGAATTTATACAACGGGATAGCCAATGTAAATATTTGGTTTTAATCATGTGGGGTTCTTATACAACGTAAGAAAAATTTACAGTTTAAATGTATATTCACTACGGACTTTTTCATTTCAGTATTACTTCATAATGAACATATATTCTACATAAAAAACATTGAATCTATTCTAATAAAATGTGTATCCATTCACCAGTGCCTATTTTTAAATTTCTCTCTCCCTCTGTCTGTCTGTTTCTCAGTTTATTGAGTCATGTATTTATATGGTAAAGAGCAAGCAAGCAGTAATGTAAGTGCACAAACTGCATACAGAATTAACGGGAAAATATTTTTTTTGTTGAATTTTTATTTTTTTTTCAAAAACACGGAGACGCTATAAACTGATAATATCCATACCTTGACCTAACTGGCACATTCCGGTCATATCCCACGTGACTTTTTAGTCAGTGTCACGAACCTT
Organism: Margaritifera margaritifera; assembly: GCA_029931535.1. Taxonomy (NCBI): domain Eukaryota; kingdom Metazoa; phylum Mollusca; class Bivalvia; order Unionida; family Margaritiferidae; genus Margaritifera; species Margaritifera margaritifera. The sequence goes on along the minus strand of JAQPZY010000851.1, from coordinate 108,043 downwards.
GGATGCCACTTCCGGAAATAAGTAAACTTACACACGCTCGGAAAAACGGTAATTCTGAACTAATGTACATGAATGCCAACATTTTTTTAGCGATGATTAAATGAAGTAGATATAGTTGAACACTGTCTATGGTTATTTGAATAGAGTCTCAAAATATTATAACGAACGCGTTAAAATTCACGTTAAGTCCACGAAATGTGGTTGTTCAAGGATACATACATAAATGCATACATACATACACACATACGGCGGCTGTCAACATTCGGAACATCGTTGTCTCTTTCCGATACTAGTCGAACAACTTTGACTCTTTGAAAGACACTCGGTAGTAATCGTATGGATACATCCCAAACAAGTAAGTGTTTGGCGGACGAACATCTGGATAGATGTAAGAAGAACAGTCTTAGAACATTATAGGTCTTGAAAATAACACTCGACGATGTCTCGACAATCAATGATATACCTGCACATTTAACTTTTAATGTTATTCCTGCAATCTTGTAATGAAAAAAATGGAAAATATTATTTGGTTTCAGTTGTCTGCAACTATTACATCATCTTTTCATTGTGACGTTGTGTGGTTATTACGTTACAACAACAACCACCGACTTGAGGGCAGTTCAAAATCGAGGCTGATTTTAGCAGGTTGCTGGTGAACAAATATTAATTGAGTAAATGAGAGCTTTCCGCTTGATCACCTTTATTGGCATTTTCTTTCTTTGGTTTCTTTTTTGTAATCGTCTACAAGAAGCACTTGCGTTTGCTGATCCTGTTCGGCAATTCCTTTCATTTCATTTTATGCGATTGCCGACAATTTACTTGTTATTGTTCACATTTTCTAATATTTATAATTAATTCCTGCCCAAGGGCCGAGTTATCTTTCTGCTATTGAACTCGTACCAAGAGGTCATTATTCAATAATTGCAGGTAAAAGAAAACATTAAGAATGTTCTAATGTGTTCTAAATTGCACGTATGTAACAGTGCAGTTTTTTATTTTTGCATTTTGTTCATTAGATCACATAATTATTTTATTTGTTTTTTATCAGTAAACAGTCGGAACGGATCCTCATAACGTGAAATTTATTTTGGCTGAATAGAAATTTTGTTGAACATGTGGCTCTGATTTGGTATATAAATATAACAGGGAAAAGAGACAGTAATAAGAGAGTAAATTCTAAGAATCAGTTGGAAAAGATCAGACACCAAGTTATAAATAGATTCGTTAGCTATATCAACATTGGTGCTGAATTGGATTTCTCCTTAGCATTTTTCTATTTACATATATGCATGCATCCAAATATTGAAACCAAAGGTAACGATTTTTGCATATGTATCATATATATATATATATATATATATATATATATATATATATATATATATATATATATATATATATATATATATCACATTTTATGTGTTGGTTTTTTTATATTTTATCATTTAATATTATATATCTGTGTGTGTGTGTGTGTGTGTGTGGAACGTCAGAGTCTATATTTTTTTTAAACATCAAGTAACTAAAAGAAAAAATTGGACCACACAAAGGCCAGTCCAGACACAGAAACTATATAGCAGATAAAACATTATAGCATATACATAGCGAAAATCGTTGGCCACGATCACTAGAAATAAGGATTATCTTATGTAATTATTCACAGACAAATATGTCAATGGGTGATAGTACAAAACATATAACAAGTTATTAATATTAAAGAATAAAGCTATCAAGTATTGGGAGAGGGGGAAATAAGGGGCCTGTATATACAGGAACCTCAGAGAACGATTCATCCAAGAAAGTAGCAAATTAAGAGAAACCACCGCAACAAAAACGATCATATAAATACATTTTCTTTTCAAAATTCTTTTTGATTTTTTACGGAAAAAACAACACATAAATATCAGAGGGTGGGAACATGAACACATAAAAGTCTTTGAATATTTTGAACAAAGAGCAATGGGGGGGGGGGGGACACACTCGAGGCCAATAGCTAATTATATCTAAATGTCGAAGGTGTGTCCACAATTAAAAATTAACATTTTTTAAGAATATAGATATCTGCAATTAAGTATGCAAATTAGGGACATATATATGTCGTCCCGGACTCTGTCGATAATTTCCGAGCAAATGGTAATTGGAGATGTTCGTTACGATTCGTACAACGAATTTCTAGTTGCTTTAGTAATTTAACGTATTTCATTTTGACCCAGAACTTAACTTGGCAATGAATTAACAAATTTATTTAGTTGTAAATGTATCACGTGCTTGTCTCTGGACAGTATTTGGGTATATTTGGGTAGTGTTTGGGAGTATTTGGGTATATTTGGGCAGTATTTGGGTATATTTGGGTGTATTTGAGTAAATCGCGCCGCCGTTCACAATGGCCATTATTTACATTCGAGTTTTCCCTAGCATCCAAGGGAAAAATCCAAGGATACTCCGATTGTGGGACCCATCAATAGAAATTTGCCTCTGCATTGTCCATCGCATGCTGAAAAGTTATTCGACTCGTATCGCAAAGAGACGAGGGAGTTCCGAATGGGAAAGCCAACACAGATCGAAGTAAAATCACTAAACGCAGAAAGTAACTCGAGTTATATCCAATGACATATTAAAAAATTAACACTAGTTGATATGAATACGCGGATTAGGTATCAGGCAGATTGAAATAGTTAAGCAAAAATATGTACAGGTTAAATTATCAAGCATGAAAACCATCGGCTATGATACACTCTAATTTCGACAACAGTCACTGTTGAAACATGGGGCATACACATTTAGGAATTAGCACAAGGAATATGTAGACTCCCAATCGAATAACACAAAATTCGATACTGGCACAGTGCGGACTATTTAGGACGAGTAGACGGTGTATACAGACTCCAGATAGCATCCGGAGTATGGACAGTTTACAAATGTAGCATGTGCAGTAAATTTTTCAGTAGCACGGTGACTTTAGAGAAGTATTCATGTATTCACCCTAATAGTATTTTTTATTTTTTTTTAAAGACATCAAAATTGCACATTGTGTATTGTATCATGCCAAATATGGAGAAATATCCGTATCAGTTGGCATGTTTCTTTGGGAATTCACAGTCGGAATATGTAGAATCCCAATCGAATAACACAAAATTCGATTCTGACATGTTTGTTGTGCTACATCCATTCAGATGGAAGAAGAAGTCAGAACACAAAATAGTACTAATTTGCATTGGCACTGACCAATCAAGCATGACCCTGTTGTACCATATGATTCGATCTCAAATGAAACTGTAAGAATAGAGTAAATATTAGTGTTGAATCGTGCAAGAAAATTGTTTATTAATACCTTGATTTTGGAAAAAAAAGTATATCAGAATGGTATTGGCAGCTTGTATATATATATAATATATGTATATATATATGCATGCATATTCCAATATAAAATACAGATTATTACCACAATTGCACTCTATTCTGCCAGTAAAAAAGGAAAACTATTGACTACACCACTCGCAGTCTTGTGAAACCACTCATCCTGACCAGGTCAAAATTGACTGTGGCATGGAAAACTTTACTACTTATTCATACCCGGGCTTAGTAAATGCAGCTTTGCACCTTGGCATTAAATTTGTTTGCACATGCTACCCCCAACAAGCGCCAAAGTTCAGCAGTGCCTAACAGGTAGCATGCGTCAATTACTTATTTATTTTGCATGTTTTCAGTTTAGAACATCTCACAAAGGAAGAAGTCTTTGTTTTTACACAGGTATCTGATGCAAACTTTATACTAAAATGGGTCCAGATCATTACAATATTATGTTCGGGGTGAATACAGTGGGTTTAAAAGCTTTGTAATACATGGCCCCATATATACAGTCAAACCTGTCCTTATGGTCACCTTTACTCAGTGGCCACCTGTTCACAATGGTCATTCTAATTTTCCCCTGGCAAATTTCATATATAAATATCCTGTATGTAACGGTCACCTGCCTTCTGCGGTCAGCAGCCAGGTGTTTCCTAACCATGGTTTCTCCCTGCCTTAAGCAGTCACTAGAGCGTATATACATGGACCTATCAGTCTATGCAAACTGAATTTTTGCGTCACGAGGAAGGCTTTGTTTAGATAAAGGAATATCATGTGAATCGATGTGCAAACATTTCTTATCTTGCTTGTGCTCTTAACTCCAGTCATGATGACAGTGTAACTCAAAGGTGTCAATATGTCAAATTCGAAAGCGAGGCAGTTTTATCATTAGGGTAGAGATTCAAAGCAATTCGTTTGCTAGATGGGAAAGTAGTTGTGTTATCACAGCAAAAATGTAAGTCACCTTTTGTGCCAGCGTGACAGGTATAGTTAGATATCTTCATCTATTTGCATGTGAAGTAAATCTATCTCTGAAGAAAAAATGTTGTCTCTGAGAAGAGATACGAGTTACATCCTATTTCATTAGGGTCGGGGCTCATTCAGTATTCAAAACGTGTCTGTAAAGGCAGGTGAAGTTTCAGTTCATGGGTCACAACTAATAGCTATAGATAGCTTCTATTGATTTTCTGGTCATCACAGGCTTCTCACATAAGCCGACTGTCTTTCGATCTTGGCAAGTTAAGCAACTGATTAATCAAGATAATGTTTTTATAGCATGAAAAACCTAAGATTGGTGTATATTTTTTAAGTCAGTAATGATTTAATTTATTGGATGGATGAAAGTGAGCAGGATACAGTAATCTTGTGTGTAACATAAATTTGGTAGAGAACAACATATACCCGTAATTATGATTTTGTTGTACAGTGCACATAAACTATGGAAGTGCTTAAATACCTCCTGGGCCTCGACCAGAGTTTCCATCCCACATATTCCTTGCCTACTTGTTACATCTCCCGTAAATGATATTTCTTGATCTGCCCGGGTGAAATAAAAATTTGAAGTGCCCCCACTGATTTAAATACATTACTGATCATCTTACACTCTTTTAGACGAAGTTTCTTTGTTGCTTTGTATCAGGTCTCCTTGCATTGAGTTTGGAGGTCTACATTTCATCGTCACTCAGTAATTAGTCCAATAATTCAGCTCCCAGACCTGTATTGATACTGATGGACAATTTTGTGTCTGATCTCAGCTCCTCATAAAATCATATAATTGTCACAGACAGATCTGTGCACAACACATCTGTGTCCAATTGAGACACTTACCAGTACTTCTTGTGGATCTTGTGGTATGGCTGGTTAAGGGGCCTGTTGGTAATATGTACAGAATATTTCCAGATCAAATCTTGCATGTATGTTTAACAACATATAAATCCATGTGGAATAATAAAACCCTACCTCCTGTCACCATTTCAGATTTCATGCCTACACCCAACTGTTCCATCAGAACCAGCAACCAGTCAGATGTGACTTTCGCTCAGTCGAAAGTTTTGGCTGCTATGGTCATGTGACTTGACTGGAGCAATGGTTGATATATCATGTGACTGTCACATGCACTTTGGAAGCAAGAATCTATACATAACTTTTGATAAGAAATAAGCTTGTTGGTTTTCAAGTCAAAAGGTCAAAGCTCAGGGTAACTGTAACCGAAAGAAGAACAATGGTTTCTGCATAATAACATTGGTTCTACATCACAGACCTGGACCAAACATTGTGAAATGCTTGAACTTGGGGTAAGGAAGATTTTGTTTCTTTTTGTTGGTTTTATCAGGACTTATAACACAAGAAACCTATCAGTTTGGGAGTCAAAAGCACAAAAGTCAAGATCACTGTGACTGAAAGAAGAAAAATGGTTTATGCACAAAAATTTCAGTTGTACCATGTACCTTCACCAAAGTTTATGGCTGACTTGTACATTAGGTAAGAAATAAACCTTTTTTTGGGGGGGAGGAAGCAAAAGGTCATGGTCATTGTGGCTCAAGGAAAATGGGTTTTGCTGAATAACTTTTTTATTCTAGTGTTAGTTCCTTGAACAAACATTGTGGATGGCTTGCACTAAGTAATTATTTCTGTGCATTAATTTTAGTTACAAGACTGTGCCTTGATTAAAGGTCCAGGTCATTCATTAAACATTAATCATCATGTGGATATATAATGTGCTATGTATAAAGGTCGAAGTCAATGAGACCTATTGGTAAATAACTTTCATAAAACCATGCCTTATTAGTTCTTACATGGAGGACTGATAAACACCAGGTGGACACAAAATGTCACATCCGTGGTACTCGTGTTTAAATTTAAGAGGGATTTTCCTTGATATTGAAAACTGAGAGTGGAGGACTGCTGGCTTAAAAAATGCAAAGTCTGAAGGAAAATCATGGTAGTCCCCAACCCAATCATGGAATTCGACTCTGTGGTTAAGAATTAAATATGTTCCAAGCTATACTTTATGTAATAAAACAGTTTAACCCAATTTTTTACATTGTTGTATAAAATGAAAAACTATAGGTCCAGCAAATTTTTTTGCTGGTCAGTGGCTGTCCATTCATGACCAGGTAATACACAGCCCAAATCGGTGTGGTTCAGTGGCTGTCCATTCTTGGCCAAGTAATGCACAGTCCTAATCTGTGCTGCCTTGGCATGCTTCTTGTCTGTCTCCTCATGCTGATTAATGGCTGTCCATTCTTGGCTACGTAATACACAGCCCTAATCTCTGTGGTTCAGTGGCTGCCCATTCTAATACACAGCCTTAAAAATATGTCTGGTTCAGTGTCTGTCCATTTTTGGCCAGGTAATACACAGTCATAATCTGAGTGGTTCATTGGCTGTCCATTCTTGTCCAGGTAATACACAGTCATAATCTGTGTGGTTCATTGGCTGTCCATTCTTGTCCAGGTAATACACAGTCATAATCTGTGCTGCCTTGGCATTATCCTTGTCTATCTCCTCATCAGCTTTTGTTTTAAGCAGAAATGGTAATATTGCCTTTTTATCTTGAGCAGTCCTCCCTGCCACAGCATGTACTTGATCTGTGTTTATCTCGTATCAGGTAAATGCAGAAAACTGCAAATCAATGTTTCCATTAACGAAAGATCTTCTCTTTCCGTACTCTGCACATCAGGAACAAACAGCACTTGTATTAAAAACAGCATTGTCTTTCTTCTTTCTTTTTTAGCTATGGGAATTTCTCTACTTAATCTGTAGGCCATTGTGTTTTCTTTTACCTTGGACCATCATTTAATTTATCAGCCTTGTTCTGATGTTGCATCTGAGCTTTCTCCTGCATCTCCTTAACTTAAAAAGGTGTCAATGAGTGGAGAAAGCTTTCATGTAGTATATTTTTATTAGATACTTGGAAAGAGCACAAGAAACCATATCAAAATATGCTACATCCTGTGGACCCATTGTCCAATTGTTCTATAAATGTTCTATTTACTCATTGTATCAGCAGTGTTGATGTTCGTTAGCATCTGAAGTGTGTCCAGCTTTATGTGGTTTCACTTTACACTTTTGATGTTGTTCATAAGGCTGAACCCTCTTTCACATTCTGCTGTAGAGGGGCTCACAACTAGCATTATTTCCAGCAACTTTACAATTTCATTATACCGGTATTCAGGTGTGGAATTCCTGATGATTGTGGCATACACCTTTGCTTTTGCTACCTCTGAATTTTTGTAGGTCTTCAGCTTTGCCTTAAGTTGATATACTGTTTGTGGATTCTTTCACTTCCCTCCTGCATTTTGCACTGTAGTGGTAGAATATATATATATATATATATATTCCTTTAACGGTCTCCTTGAATCTGTGTAGGTAGCAGTTCTTTTTCACAGCATCAAGTGCTGCCAAAAATTACAGTTTATGGGCCATGCAGTGTCTTTTTGGATTGTCCATGGGGCATCATCCAAGATAAATCTCTTTGTTCCATTTTTCAATCTTTGCATCACATTTGTCCCGTCGAAGTTTGCACACACGATTGTTGTTTTCTCGTTTTCATTGTCTCTCAAATTAGCAAATGTTAACTCTAATCTACTGATGGCAATATCCAGAGCATCTTTCACACCCCTAGCATCTGCAGCCTTTAAATCAACTATATCGACTAAATCGGTCTTCACTGTTCTGTCATGTACATAACTATATCTCCTGTTCATTCACCAACATATCTGTGCTGCCATCTGCCATAACAGTTATGAATCTACTGTTCACCTTTTCATTCTGTCATTTAGAATAATCGCATCCATGCTGCGAGTAAATTCTTTCGCCATATCATTTTTATACATGTTTACCACATTCATGTCATTTAACTCCTGCAAATCACATAGTACTTTGAAATCAGCAAAATGTCTAGAGTTACTGGCTAGGTAATATGCAGTATTGAACAATACTCGCATTTTATTCTGGTTTGTCTCGGTTAGTTTCTTGAACATCTTTCCACATGGGGTGTCCGCCAATTTCACATTATGCATACATCTTTTTGGTGTTGAGCACTGATTACTCTGTTCATAAAGAAACTGTGTCATACATGTCTTATGTGCAGCATTAAGATGGTGTGACTTAACTGGGTCTAACCTAAACCGGTCAGTTCCGGTGGCAAACACATTTTTCTCTGTTAGTATGGGATATTTCTCACAGTATCTACAAAACATCTTCTCACAGCTCTTGTCATATCTAAGCCATTCGTAGGTCTCTTTCGATAAAGGCTGAAATATCCTATTCCTTCTTCCAGTATCATATTTCTTGTTCTTTGCCGAGATGTAATTTACCAAAGCATCGTCTGCTTTTCTCTTTTTCCCCGTATTGGAGAACATGGAGTAATTTCATTTTCTGCACGCTGCAAAAGTCTTGACATGTTGCAAGATTTAAATTTAAAACTAAAATAAAGTCTGAGAGCCATGAGTCCTTTTGATATAAATCAATAAACACGAGATCTTTAAGGTTTTTAATAGCTCATGTCATAGTACAGCAGATGCGTCAGAATGATAGAAAAAACAATCCATACATCAATAGAATCTGCGGCATCGAACTCTTTGAACTAAATGGATTAAAACAGTGTAATAATATCTTATTCTTTAATGTGAACAACTTTGTCTTGGATGCTTTTATAAGTGGCTAATCCCGTAGTTTATCTTAATCGTCATACAATCTCATAGGTGCCGATTAATAAATGTAACCAGTGTTGCATTATTCTAGTAGAAGCGTGAGCAAGGTGCAGCTCAATTATTATTCCTTGAAGCCAACTGAGCACTAATTATAGGTACATGTAACCCCGGGAAATCTGTTCCTCATTCATAGGTCACATGCTTTGCGATGTACACAACGTTTACAGCTTTCTATAGAATTACGGTCTGTAGACGAACTTCAAATGACTAAAGGGCCCACATGGGGATAAATATTTATAATGTACTGGTTTTTCAACAACTTGAAAATAAAAGTCTGCATTTAGTTGGCGAGATTGAAGTTTTCTCAGGCAAATTTAGAGGTTTTTTTGGACAAGCCCGACGGGCTTTTCACTCAAAATATAGGAGGGGTCTGATCTGAAATTAGAGGGGCCCTGGGCATCGGACTATCAGATTTTTTGAACACTGTTAATCTAAATATACTGACTCTCCAATTTTCCACACTCTAACTGTAGAAACTTTATGACCATAAAAAGCAGAATATAAATTTAAAAAACTACTAATACATTCTAGATTTTCTTAATCTTGTGACCAGACCACATTTCATTTTATTCATAAGTAACAGTATTAGACATTACATTTATTGAGATGTTTACTGATATTTTTAGTGCCTGCTGGACATAGACTAGAAAGAACGATTCAATAATGGCTACAGTTGCATTCTATTTGCTAATGGTTTGTTCAAGTTTACAGCAAGTTATATCAGACAAATACAGATTATTGAAGTCTATATCTAATTATGATAAAACACCATGCTGTTGAGTAATACTCACAATGTCTTTTCTCAAAGGAATACAGTTAGGTCATGCAACCATGGTTCACTTTCAGTTATCGAGGGAGAAAAATTAGTTTTAAAAAATCTTATTCTGACCAACCAGTCCAATTTTTTCCAGCATGAAACCAGAAACATGCATAATTTGTTAGGCATAATAATCATTATTACAACTAAATACTACAGAAATTTTTTATCACTCCATAGCTTCACTTGGGTCTCTTGTTTGTTATGTCAACTACCCTAGTGAGGACATTAGAACATCCTCAGCCTTTTGTAGGAAATTTGATAGTCAGTATTACATAGATGCAAATGAATGACAAATATTCCCCACCAATATATTGTAATTGAATGACAAAGTTCTAATTTGTTGAAAAATAATGACAGTCGAACTTGACCTTGACCTTTTTAATGTAAAGCCCTATAGTAGAATTGGTTTTGGTGCATGCAATCCTAAAGTTACTGAACAGAAACAGATTTGTTACCAAAGTATGCGGAGGGCTTGTACTTAAGGTATGGAAGAGGCCTATTGATTTAGGGGTCAAAGGTCAAGGTCATTGTAGTTAAAATAAAACTGGTGTTTTGCAGAATAACTTTTGTTCTAGGTTAAGTTCATTGACCAAACTTTGTACATGGCTTTCACTTAGGGCAGGGCCTTACAATTTCATTTTTGACTCACTGGTCAATGTCCAGTAGGATCCTAAATTGTCCAGGTCCACATAAGCCAAGCATTGGTCCAACAACTAATTTTGACATGTGAATATTTACTACAGCGCACAGTACATAACCAAAACACAGGAAAAATTAACAACATTAATGCAAACTTAAAATGCAGGCATCTACATACTTTTTTGTTCACTGAGTCATAAATTATCTATTTAGTCCATTTATTTATATATATATTTATTTATTCAATTACCATAAATATCAGAAAATGATATATTTACACTTACCATGATTCTGATTTCAGAAATGTACCAAGCATCTAATTTGTTGCTATACTGGTCATAGACCAGAAGAGTTTATGGGAATGTCTGTTTTCTAGCCATTGTCCGTCATCACAAGCCTGTTATTGTTACTCCTAAACTTCTTGCAGTATTGCTATAAAATTTGAAACACACATTTATCCCATGGGCTAGTTGGTCCTAAATGAAAATGGTGCAGCTTGGGCATCCAATATGGCCACCACAGTGGCCCTATTGAAAATGTTCTTATTGCTTGAAAATCTTGGTTTTGTTACTTCTTCTGAATGGAAAGTCATATTAACTTGGGGGTTTTCGACAGAAGACTGCTTATGATGTCTAGTTGGTCATAAATGAAAATGGTGCCAATTTAATGCCCAGTATGGCCATCAGTGGTCAGCTTGAACATTTTTTTATTGCAACTTCTCCTGGATGGATGGTCATCAGTGCTGAGAGAATATTTTTATCAGACAATGGGCCCAGGGCTGGTGACTTCCAAATAATTACAAGCCCCGAGTACAATTCCATATGCCCAAAAGGGCCCTATTTTTATACTGTTATTTGTCACACAACAATACGATTACTTTACATGGGGTTTTCACCAGAAGACTTCTTATGATGTCTAGTTGGTCCTAAATGAAATGGCTGCCGCTTGCACATCTCATATGGCCGCCACATTGCTGCTCGGACACCCAATATGGCCACCACCATGGCCATCTTGAAAATCTTGTTATCACTACTTTTGAATGAATGGTCATATCAGCATCGGATTTTTGCTGAGAAAGACTTCTTATGATGTCTAGTTGGTCATAAATGAAAATGGTTGCAAGCTGACTTCCAATATGGCTGACACAATGGCCATCTTGAAAATCTTGATATGGCTTCTTCTCATAGATGACTGGTCATATCAATATTGTACTTTCACCAGAAGACTTCCTATGATTGTCTAGTTGGTCATAAATGGAAATGGTGCCAATCTGATATCCAATATGTCTACCATGGCAACCATCTTGAAAATCTTGTTACTTCTCCAAATAGGAAAGTCATATCATCATGGAGTTTCCACCAGAAGACTTCTTATGATGTCTTGTTGGTCCTAAATGAAAATGATGCCAATCTGGCATCTACAGCAGCTAATTTGAAAATCTAGTTATTGCTGAGGAATATCAGAGTTCGTTTGAACACTCGGCAGTGAAAAGGAAGAGATGGTCTTATCTTGAATTCTTAGAAATTCTTTTCAGCCAGTAGAACATCAGTCCCTTTGAGAGACTCTTCTTTCGTTCATATATTATAATGAAAACATGAACCTATTCTGAAAAATGTTTTACTTAGAGTGGCCTCACATTTTTATCATTCCTAACATTTATAAAGTTAAGTGATCAAGATGGAAAGGGGTCAGCACCTTTCTCAGCTCTCTTCACAGAAAGAAACAGATACACATTCCTTAGTTTATTTTTGTCATAGTTGGTATCCTTTTTGGATTTTGAATGTTTTACTGTACTGCAGCGCAACAGGTGTTGCAAACAAATTCCCTGTGCTTGATTTTGGCCCACCAGTAAATTAGTACCTAAACAAAATTTAAATTTCAGACTTGAAATGTTTACTCTCCTGCAATTCAACAGGTAGTGCGCTAGGTGTTGCCGACGAATTTCCAGTGCTTGTTTTTGGCCCACTAGTAAATCAGTGCTTAAACAAACACATCAAGAACATTGGTTAAGCACATAGAGTAGGTGCTTGATTTTAGTTTAGGTTGAGGAAAGACAAACATTTGATTGACAAAGATAAAGCTTAGACTGGTGCTCCATGTATTGGTTGCTAAATTAGCTGATTTCTGGTAAATTTATGACACCAGTCTCATTATGAAACGATCAACTTCTTCTTGCATCAGCGCACTTGTACGACTCTTTTAAGATATTTTGTGGATTAAACAATATGTTGTATTCAAAATACATGTATAGGAACAGTTAAGAAATACTGGTCTCATTGGTCTGGTGCACTAGTGCTGGTAATATATGATAGGTCCATGAACAAAAATATTTGGTCCCACACCTCAGGCTACAATAATTTTCAGGTCCTGTAGGGTAGTATAGATGCCTATAGATTCAGGGATCTAAATGTGAGGGGTCATGGAAAGTCCAATACGAAAATAATACTTTCTTCACCATAGAGTTAGTTCAAGACAATACGCCTTGACCAAAGGTCCAGGTCATTGAGACTCTTTGGTCAGTAATCTCCAGAGTAGTACCTGCATAGAGGACTATTTAAACATGATACTCATGTTATGGGGGCGCTCTACAGATAATACATGCTTCTGAGAGAGTGACAGGTGTAAGATGAAGTTGTTTGCATTTGCAACATGCACAATGGAGAGAATGTTGGCATACCTCTATGCTACTTTCATGTACTGTGGCTGAAATTTCTTTACATATTGTACTCGTGGAAATTGGACATGATCTAAACACGCAGCAGACAGAAATGGCCGCTCCAAAGTACTCGAAAAATCAGCCTGAATGAGTCAAAAGTACACTATTTTCAGCAGTTATTAAAATAGGGAAACAAATTTTGACAGAGTAGGCAATACCAGCCTCTGAAAGTACGATGAATGAATTACAAAATATATAAAAAGTAAAAAAGTTATCAGCTCGTTTTTTTTAAATTTACCTTTGAAGTCCAGGAAGTGAAAATGACCAAGTGGAGCTAGCAGTTTTTTTTTGAGAGGTGCACATCTTAAGTAAGACCAAGCTGTATACTCTATAACCCAAATTGCACCCATCTATCATACACCAAAATAAATGGAATTCAAAGTTCTTTTAACAATACCTAAGATATACAAGGTTTTTTTTAAATAGCCAGGACAACCAGTGAGGAAAACCTGGGTAATTCTTTTTCTTTAAAAATCTAACCCCATGCAAAAGTACGAAACTGGAGAGTGCCACCTAAGCAGTATGTCAGCCATCTTGGAAATCTTGTTATCACTACTCCTTTTGGATAGAGGGTCATATTGACATTAGATTTTCATGAAAAGGCTTGGAAATCTTGTTATTGTTCAGGGTTCTCAATAGCTTTCAAAACTGAAGAGTCATTTCACTCTTGATCCCAAAATCTCAAGAGTCAAAATGAAAATCTCAAGAGTCAGAACTGAAATCTCAAGAGTTGTTAGTTTTTGACAGTCATGAGCGAATAGCTGGGATTGTTCGTTATTCATGGAGCAAACTTATGTTTAAAATTTCTTGTCTGATGTTGAATAAGAGAAACAGAAACACTTGTACATTATTTTGTAAGAGACAGAAAAGCTGACAGTGAGACTGACATGGTCATTACTGATTTTTGTACAAGTGTTCCTCCTTCACTATGAAAAAGAGTGTCCTGAACTGTGTGATCTTTGACTCTTTACCCTCTACAGTAGATTTGTCAACCTGTTCTTCTATTACATGAGGTACAGTCTGGTGTTTGGAATTTACCCTGCGAACTTCAACAACAATCATATGGTCAGGGTTTTTTATCATGACAACTTGGGGCACTTTTTTGAAGATTGAAACTGCCCTCAGTGGTAAACAGGTTTGATTTTTCTGCGTCCTTACATCACTCACATATCATCACTCCATTTCCATCTTTAAAACATTTTTTACCCATGGAAATTCACTTTTCCACACTTCCTTACATTTTCTAACAACTTTAGATTTACGCTCCTTCTTCTCAGAGTTTGACACAAACTTTGTTTCTTTGGAGTCTGAGGATCAGAAAATTAATCACTGGCAGGTTGTTTCTGAGACTGAGACAGAAAAGAAAATATACTTCTTTACGCCATTGTGATTTAAAAGCTAAGATGTATGGTTAATGTTAAAAGTTAAGATGTATGGTTAATGTCTGGTAAATGTTTAGTGAATGATAGATTAATTAAAACACCAGAGTTTTTAAATGTTTGGCCGATTGAAGAATTCAATCACTGGCAGGTTGTTTCCGAGACTGAGACAGAAAGGAAAATATACTTCTTTATGCCATTGTGATTTAAAAGTTCAGATGTATTCACTGAGCATAATGTCCAGTAAATGTTTACTGAATTATACATTAATTAAAACATCAGAGTTTTTAAATGTTTGGCCAATTGAAGCAAATCAGTTGCCAATAAAACACAATTAAAGTTTGTCCACTTTGACAACTGGCTTTGCTAGCCGCCTTATGTTCCACAGTTTTGTCTAATTGATTATAATTTGATGGACAATCAAATAAATGCCGATATTGGAACAAAAGTTAATTCATTCAAGTTATAACTGTTTCCCTCTTTCGCTGATTAACATAAATGTCAAAGATAATCTCAAAACAATTTAACCTTGATTTGATTATGCACACCTAAACGTGACATCAGTGACCTGTTAGCTCCGCCCAGTTTATATTGATTTTACATAGGTGTGATATCATTGGCCGATAAGGTGTAAACAGTAGTTGAGCAAATGTCAATCACTGTCACATGCAGTAAATTTGTTATGGACAGCGCATGCACATTAGGAAATTAAGCCCAAGGTGAATCAAGGGTAATTAAGAGTGATGCTCCAGCTCACATCTACTTGCATCATAAAAGCGCACAGGCTGGAATTTCCACACATCAGAAATGGGTCACATTTAAATTCCAAGCATCCAAACCTGATGGTACGTGTGTATTGAGAACCCTGTCACTACTCCTCCTAAATGGAAAGTTATATCAACATTAAGTTTTCACCAGAAGAATTATTGTCTGCTTATGTAGTTTAATTTGTTCTAAATGAAAATGAGGCCAATCTGATGTGCAATATAGCCACCATGGTGGCCATCTTCAAAATCTCGTGCAACTCCTTAAGAATGGATGGTCATATCAATATGGAATTTCCACCAAAGGACTGGTTATGATATTTAGTTGGTCCTAAATGGAAACAGTACTGATCTTACAGACCAAACATGGTTGCCATGGCAGCTATCTTGAAAATCTTGTTTTTTCTATTCTTGCTGAATAGATGGTCATATTAACATGGATTTTAACTAAAAGACTTCTTACAAAGTCTAGTTGGTTCTGAATGAAAATGGAACTGATCTTACAGCCAATATGGCTGCCAGATGGTTTCAGTTCTCGGCAGTTAAACAAAAGAAACGGTTATTTTGGATTCTTGAAAACCTTTTTTTTGTTCTGGGAAGCATCAGTCCCTCAATGGACTCTTGTTTCTTTATCCTTTTCTTTCTTTCTTCTGGTGGGGGCATTTATTGGTTGCATTTGTTTTCCACATACAAAACAGGAGGGAGAATTGACAATTTTAAGGTCACTTAGACCCTGTTTATAACATTCAGAATCTCTATAGGCATGCAGTTTGTACCTTAATGTCCTAAAGTAAGATATTTTACACTTGATACAAAAATGTCTCTGTCAGGCTGCATGGTAGACTATAGCTATTAGTGTTCAAGGTACTCAATGATAGACTATTAGTGTTCATGGTACTCTATGATATGCTATTTGTGTTCATGGTACTCTGTGGTAGAATATTAGTGTTCATGGTACACTATGATATACTATTAGTGTTCATGGTACTCTCTTAGACTATTAGTGTTCATGGTACTCTTAGACTCAGTGTTCATTGTACTCTGATATATTATCAGTGTTCATGGTACTCTATCACAGACTGTTAGTGTTTATTGTACTCTGTGATAGACTATTAGTTTTGATGGTACTCTGTGATAGACTATTAGTGTTGATGGCACTCTGTGATAGACTGTTAGTGGTCAATACTCTATTATAGACTATTTGTGTCCATGGTACTCTATGATAGACTATTAGTGTTCATAGTACTCATGGTACTGTGTGATAGACTATTAGTGCTGATGGTACTCTGTGATAGACTATTAGTGTTGATGGCACTCTGTGATAGACTATTAGTGTTGATGGTACTCTGTGATAGACTATTATTGTTGATGGTACTCTATGATAGACTATTAGTGTTCATAGTACTCATGGTACTGTGTGATAGACTATTAGTGTTGATGGCACTCTGTGATAGACTATTAGTGTTGATGGCACTCTGTGATAGACTATTAGTGTTCAAATACTCTATTATAGACTATTAGTGTCCATGGTACTCTATGTACCTCATCTTTATGATGATTATTGAACCCTTACATGGCAGTGTTCCATTTCTTGGTAACTGTCTTACAATGGAATTTCTCTGTCCATGGTTTTAGATAGGCACTGCAGAATGTACTCTTGGAGAAAACTTGCCTTAAACAAATAACTAGGTTCAGATTGGTCCTTTACCACTTTCCATTTAATGCTTCAGATTTTGTAGTTTTTGTCTGGAATTTCATAGTATCCAGGATTTTTGGTCCAAGAAATATATGCAATCACTTGTGTAGCTTATTTATATCTGCATTATGTTCTCTTTGGTAAGAAAGAAACTTTTTTCCCCAGTGCTTCTGACATTGATCCCCTCAACATGCAGGTAAATATGTTTTGTATGTACAGTATATACCACAGACAAACTTAGGAACATCAGATCCACTATTGGAGAGTGGAATCCTAAGTATAGAACAAACTGGAG
Organism: Margaritifera margaritifera; assembly: GCA_029931535.1. Classification (NCBI taxonomy): domain Eukaryota; kingdom Metazoa; phylum Mollusca; class Bivalvia; order Unionida; family Margaritiferidae; genus Margaritifera; species Margaritifera margaritifera. The sequence goes on along the minus strand of JAQPZY010000851.1, from coordinate 90,669 downwards.
ACATAAGAAAGGGTGAATCTATACTGGAATGCATTCCTTGCTAATGTGTACTAAGAGTGGAACACATTCTTGTCATTATAAGACTTGTTGAGTGTATCAATTTACATTCTGTGAGACGGAAGTATTTTGATGTGAACTTTTTTTTTTTTTTTTTTGTGGACCTCTCTTGGACCTCTAGCTATGTTGAGCTAAGAGGCCTTTGAGGTGTCCCCCTTTGTGCCAACAAGTTAGGAAAGGATTTTATATTTGTGTGTTTCCCCCAAAGGTCTGTTGTTGTGGGTTTCTTATAACAAATCAAATAGAATTTTGAAGAAATCTTATGACTGCTTTTTTAGATTGGGCGTACTTGATTAGAATCCCGTCTCCAGGTTCCCATTTGTTCCGTCCCTTGGCCAAAAGAACTTTACACTATGGCTTGTACTCCCCTCCTCAGGTATTACCCTTGCGGCAGGTTTCCTTGCCATGTTTAATATTGTAGTTGCAGTGATCCTTGCCAGGGATCTGTATAAGTCCAGTGTGTTCTATATGTATATGTGCTATATATGTTTTGTCATCTGCTATAACCCCTGTATTCTTGTTTGGACTGGCTGTAATTGTTCAAATCTTGTTCTAGTTTTTATTTACATTTATGTAAGAGACAAAGAAAAAATAAAATCCAAAGTATATATTTATAGAATCTCTGTAAAGAGATTATATAATAGAGACTGGTGGTGCATCATTTTTAATTTGTGACAGAGTGGTGGATGGGCTTTACCCTGGCGACCACGACATCCTAGTGGGTGTGGTATTCCCAATTTTCTCTATCCCAGGGACTGTACTCTGTGCTCCCCCTGTCTCTGTATATGTAATGGTCTTGAAGCCATTTTGAATTTTGCTGTTCCCTTTTCTACGGGAACAAGTGTATATATCTATATGTAAAAAAAAATAAAAAAAAAAATTAAAAAAAAAAAACGTTTGATGTTATGTATATTGTGCGGGAAAAGAACTTGCAGTTGTTAGTTTTGATATTGTTTCCCCTTTGTTTTTTTTTGTTTTGTTATGTTGATTTGGTTACGCCTCATTTTTCAGATACTCTGATATGACCCGTACTACTACACATTAGCCATGTAGCATTGGTATCCCTCGTCCTCATATCTTACTGTGAGTCACATACCCCCCCATGTTTATGTGTTTTTCGGTTTGTTCCTATATGTAGTGTTAGTTTATGTTAGTTACTGCGAGTTTTCCCTTATTGTTAGATGTTTTATCTGGAGTGTTCTTGTCTCTCTATATTATGTTTGATAATACTGTTGTTATGTTTTATTCGATTATTGTGAGGCTGACATTTCCAAAATGTGAGTGAGTAGGAACCAGGCCACTGTGTCGCAAACCTCCCCCTAGTGGGAAGGCCTACTGGCTGCCATCTCCCACAGTGGTTGTAATTGGGTCCTCAAAGAAGTCAACACCTAGTTGTGTGTTGGCCTCTTTTAGGTCTGAAATTATTTTATTTTTTCCCATTCCTTTATTCTTGTATATAAATCTTGCCTCCCCATTTCGTTATCAGGCAGACAAGAACACTGTTAGTTGTATAAAAGTCTGCGCTTATGTATTTACTTTATAGCATTTTCCCATAATATTTGTAATATATACAATTACATCCTCATATAGCTTTTTTCCCTTGATATTATTGGTCTGTAGTATATTATCTTCATGGTACACCCCATTTTGCTCAAATATTTTATCTACTAATATGTTCCTATCTGATTCAGTTTCTTTGCATTGTAACACTGTATGTTTCTTTGTATATAAATTCCTTTTGCAAAGTGGGCATAGCGATATAGAATTAGTTAAATGCCCATATGTCATGAATATATTTATATATGTAACTTTGTTTTTTGTTTGATCTAATATTCCTACACTTTTTCCACACTACTTCCCATCGTACTCCCGGGTTATTTAGTTCTACTTCAAACCGAACGTCTTTTTTGATCTCCTTCATTATAATTCCATATATTGATTAAATTTTTCCTCTGTCCATATTTTATTGGTGTTTCTATGTATATAGCTGCCCACATGAAATGCTTTCTTGTCTTTAAATTCCTTATTCTATTTATAATATATGCTATCTTTTTATATTTCAGATATGGGATGCCCAGCCCTCCTTCTGTCTTTGGTTTGTACATGTATTCTCTTGGGAGAAGGTGCATTCCCCCTCCCCATATAAAGTGGACTATTTTTTTATCTATAATATCTAACCATGTATCTTTGAAATCTATGATGTGAACTGGATGAGAAAAATATGAGGATGCACCATTTTAAGGAAATGTGTTTTATACAACACATTTTAACCATGTTCTGAGAATTTTACATTTGTGTCACCTTTATCTATTATTTTGTATTCTTTTGACAGAATTTTAACATCCTCTTTTTACATTTTTTATTTTATCTTCTTGTATGTAGCGTTTCCATTTATTTGGAAGGGTTTATCTTCCTAATTTTGTGTGCAATTTTTTACATTTTTCAAATTTTACTTTTTGTTGGCACTATAGAGCCACCTTTTTTGAGGTGCCATAAAACACTACTACATACATACATCATCTTGGTAACACATCATGCTTTTACATCATATAGTAATCTCCATTTGATTTTTTTACCTCACTGCCTTGGTTTGTCACAGAAACATGAAATCACTGACATTCAACATGGCTAAGCAAGGTAGATATTTGGAGTTGAGTAGCCAGGTGTCTTATATCCTTAAGATTTTAAAAACTTTATCTCTGAGTTTCCATCGGTTGTAATGTGATATTCTTTTCAATACAGTCAGACCTGTCTTAAGCAGACGCTGACAGGAAAAGGGAAAACTGGCCTCTTAACACAGGTGACCTCTGAATGGAGGTTTCACTATTAAACTTGATTTTTAAACAAATATCATACACTAGCTCATTATTGTCATTATTATTATTGTTGTTGTTGTTACTGTTACCTTCATCAGATTTATTCTCAAAAAATCTTTAATATATATTCTTAAAATTTCTGGGTTTTTTGTTGTTTTTTTAAAATACTTTTTTGGGGGAAACTTTTTCAGGAAATTGGAATAATTTCCTGTTCAAAGAATTCACCATATAAATTTATTATTCAGAAATTCTGTTGGAAAAAAACTTCATTTGTAGATTTCATCCAACTTCTCCTCTATCTCTTTTTCATGTTGTATGTTTTTGCATATATATATATATATATACAGTAAAGATTGTTTATTACATTCTTGGATACAACATTTTCTCTGTTGTAACATCTTGAGTTTAAATTCCCCGGCCAAATTCCTAACTAATATGTATTCCAAAGGCTTTGTTATAACATTCCTTTGTTACAATGTTTAATTGGTTATAGCGTTTGATTTGTGGTCCGCCTGAGAAAATTGGCTCAGTTATAACGTTTTTATCACCTGACATGCCAAACCCAGATAAACATTGGCAGTCAGAGCTCAAAAGATCCAATAGCTCGACGCTTGAGGCCCCTCTAATTTCAGATCAGGCCCCTCCTGTATTCTAAGTGAAGTGCCCATCGGGCTTGTTAAAAAAAAATCTAATTTGTTTAGAAAACTTAAATCGCGCTGAATTTTATTTTCAAGTTGTTGAAAGGCTAGTAAATTATTATTATGTATCCCCATGTAGGCCTCTTACCCTTATAAAGATCGTCTACTTACCATACTTCTTTCAAAAGGTGTAAACTTTCTGTACAAAATGAAGCATGTGATCTATGAATGGGGACAGATTGCCTGTGATACCTATATATAGTACTCACTTGGCTTTAACATACATGTGATTCTACCAGCAGTAGTACAAAAAAAAAATGTGTTTAAGGCCATCTACTGTACATACCATTTTATAGTTAAAATCTACTGCTTTTGAAAATAAACAGATTTTTTTAAAAAAATGAAGAAAAAAAAAAAGAAAAAACTGGTAATTTTACATGTTCTATCCATGCATTACAGAAACCAGCCAGAACCAGTCTACTGGGTACTGGAACTGTTCCAGCAGTCATTGCAACCAGTGCAGTGATGTGTGGCTGAATAATGGGATTAAGGGTAACATGTGTACACAAGTTGTTAATTGATTACCTTATTGTTGTAATCTGGAGAGTTTAGACCAAATTTGGGATGTTTTTTTGAGGTGTTCTAAGTAATAAAGGGATCAAATGTGGTCCATGATGGCTTTTGAGTCTTTGATTTAAAATCTTTTGGTGGAGGCAAGATAAAAGGAAAAAACCGAACAAAAAATGATTTAGGCAGAAACACTTGAGTAGTTTGATTTTTTGTCTTGTTTAATTCATAATTCTTTACATCCAGATAAATAAAGGACTAATTTACTAGTCATTAAATTATTGAACAAAGTGATTTTTATGATTCACTGGATGATATATGTACATGTATGTTGATACTTTCATCAGATGGTAAAACTTACTGATTTATCTTTTACTTTCATTCATGATAACATATATTTATAAAAATGTATGTTGTTTTTTGAAAATTGTATTACCATTACATGTCAGTTCTGACAGTAATCAAAGCAGTATAAATTGCTGACTACATGTATGTGCAACGTAACAGATATGGACAAGTACATAAACATTTTGAAAAATAAACGAATTTGGAAAGAACTTTTCTCGGTTATAATGTTCTAAAATCCCAGTCCCCTCTGAAATGTTATAAACAAACTTTACCGTATATGGTATGGAGACAGCTAGCTCAGCTGCTTGTATATTTCATCTGGAGTTGGCTATTTTAGAAGTAACAAACCTAGACCGCCAACATGGGTATGTGAGAAAGCTTGCCAGTAGCTTCCAGTGGGTTGGTAGTTTTGCCTGGGGTTTCCCCAGATTCTTCTGCAACCAGATATATTGGTTGCCATGTAAAGCCTATCATGTGCTGAAAAATGGTGTTAAACCCACAACAACAACAACAAACCTAGACCAAATATAAAAGTGTCAACCCTTTGATTGACAGGTCACCCTTGTTCAAAGACTTGTGATAACTTTTAAGTTGCAACACTTTTCACATCATGTATTTACTATCAAATTTGCACAACTTTTTGCCATCAGTTCAGCATTTCTTGAAAATTTTGAACCAGCATAATATCTTGGATGAAATAGTGACTGTAATGTTGGTCCATTATCAGTTCTTGGATAAAAAAATAATAACCTACTGATTAAATGCCTGTTAACATTTAGATCTCCAACATGGATGGACAAGTAATGAAGATCTGTATTTACATTATGATTATCTATTTTTTTTCTCAGACCACAATGCATATGGGTTTTTGCAGACTTGGGGGGGGAGGGGAGCTATACAAATTATGATTTACCTCAGGTATTGAGATTGGCCACTTGAAAATTACAGTAACAGACTTGCTTGGATACGGGGAATACAAGTATTGTAAAACATATTTAAACCTAAGTTCACATGACCTAAACATGTCATGACCTAAACAATGCCGTACAAATGCTTCATTTATACATAGAGTGGTCAAGATCGATATGCTAAATTCACTGCTTAAAATACTAATAAACTATTGTTTGGTTAATAATCACATGGCCATTGACTGCAGTAAGCAGGTGACTGTTTAATGCAAAACTTTTACAGAGGAAATTCCATGAGGAGGGGGAATGAGAGCAGCCATTGAGGCCAAGTGACCATTATAAAACTGTTAGATACAAGTGCGTGTTTGAGTAGGTTTGATTGTAGTTTTAATCCATGGTTGCCCAGTTTATTTCCAGTGATTTGGTTTGGTTTAGTGTCTTATGGAATGGCAATAAAAGTAGGTTTGTTACTTCCAAGGCATTTGGAATAAAAGTGACTTGCCCAAGGGCACACCATGATAGCCAGCCCAGACGGACCCATTGGTAGGATTTGTACCTGGACCCTTTCTGTTGCAAGTCTGGCACACTAACAAGTGAGCCACAGCAGCTCCTATTTCAAGTGAAGATGATAACACTGACTTGTTATTTGTCATATTTTCAGATACCATGAAGACAAATTGGGTTCTAGCGTGGAATGGAGTGCCTTCTGCTATGGAATAGGTGATTGTTATACCATCCATCCCCATCCAGAATTGTCAGGTAGTTCACTCAACTTAAATATGTTTTTAAAATTGTTTTTAATTTCTCCCATAGCTTCTGTGTTCACTTCCACAACTTTGTCAGTCACAAATTTTGTTGTTTCTGTAATCTTGGTATTTAAGGTGGTGCTGGAATATTTTGTATTTGTAAGAATGGGAACAAGTCCTGTGTTAGTAACTCAAGTTTAAGAGTCCTACTTGTAGTACTTGATTAATATTTCCAGTCTTTCTTCCTTTCCAGGTAAATATGCAGTTTCAAATAAGTTTATTGGTTCAATTAAAGAGTTACATGAATAACATTTTGGCCTTCTCTCCACACTAGGCCACATCATTACTCTGAACTAGGGTCAGATAGTCACATTAATGACATTTTAGCTTTTCTCTCCACACTAGGACACATTGTAACACTGAACTAGGATCAGATAGTCACATAAATAACATTTTGGCCTTCTGTCCACACTGGGCCACATTGTTTCTCTGTACTAGGGCCAAATATTAATTTTCACTGCAAACTTGATTCTTTGTGTTATGTTTTTTTGTTGCAGTATTAAAGAATTCACACAGTAAGATGGAATGAAAAAGCTTCTATTTGTTCAGCTTAGATGATCATCTTCAACATTGGTTACTGTGAACTGGTCCACCAAGATGGTAGATGGTGGATGTTATCATCTTTTACATTGGTTACCATGAACTGCTTGCTAAGATGGTAGATGGCAGGAGGGGTTGAAGCACTTTGGTGGTAGAGTTTTGGGTCTTGTCAGCAGTATAGTATAAGTTACAGTTTCATCTTTTTGTTTCACAATTATATCAAAAGTCCTATTATTGAATACATTTTTAGTAGGATTTCTTACAAAGTCATTTAGTTGGTCACAATGACTAACTTTTATGACTTTACTCTTACATTTCCTGGCTTATGTCCTAATTCCTACAGATGATCTTTCAATACAATTTTTTACTTGTTTTATTACAACTTTCTACTTGCTACATCCCCTTGGTCAGGGTATAACCTAAGTGCTAATTGAATCTGTTATCTTGATGTTAAGACAAAAGTAGTAAGTGGTCTTTCTGGTTTGATTATGAAAGAAATAATACTCTTGAATTTTTGCCCAAAAAACATTAAAAATTTCATAAGAATGTAAAGAATTTGGAAGAACTTTAAAAATGTCCAAATGTACTGTGTATAGTTTGATTACAACTTATGGTAGAACTTGAAAAGAATTATTTATATGTAAATTATTAAAATGTTATTTTTTTCTCCAATTTGGCCTGTTGTGATCAACTCTATTTTGTCTCATTGTACAGTGCAAGGGAGACAACTCCTACAAATAGTACTTGTAGAGTGCTGACATAATCACTTTGGCTTTTGTCAACATACACCATGAATAAAATGTAAATTTAGTTATTTTAAAAATTCATATTGCTTCATCATATTTCTACACTAATTGAGCAAAGGAGCTGATATTAGACCCTGATGCATTTCCCTTTAATTAAATTCTTATTAAATATGTTTTCTTTCTTGAGCAACTGTCCTCAGTTCCAGATATCATTTTGCATTGTTGATTTTGGTATTCAGTGTACAGGGAAGACAATTTGTCCATCCGTCAACATTTGCTTGCTACTTTTCTGCCCGTTTTCTTTTCTATCTGATTTTGATCAGATTTGGAATATAGCGGTACATCATCAAGATCTGAGATTATTTTCAAAATGAGAGATACTTGCATATTAATGAGGTGATCTTGCATTTGATTAATTGAGCTTGTTACCACTCTGATTTTTATAAAACTTAGAATATGAGCTTATATCAAGAACTTGGATGAGTTCAGGAATAAGTGAGATCCATGCATATTAATGAGGTGATCTTGCATCTGATTGATTGAGCTTGTTACCACTCTGATTTTTATAAAACTTTGAATATGAGCTTATATCAAGATCTTGGATGAATTCAATACTGAGCGAGATCCATGCATATTAATGAAGTGATCTTGCATCTGATTGAATGAAGCTGTTATGTGGTAAGCCATATTACTGGTCCAGTTTTCATTAAATATGCAATACGGGCTTATATTATCAAGATCTTTGATGAGTTAGAATGCATTCTTGTCAAGTATATCGACTTACGCTCTGTTAGACAGCTTTTATGTGAACTCAAAGAAGAAACTTAATGTTGACATACCGCCATGGAAGATCTTGGACTTTTTGAGGGAATGTAGTTTATATAAAAAGTTTTGGCAATATGTTTTAAGGATTTTACATCTTTTCTCTTTATCTTTTATTTATATACCTTGTACAGAATATTAACACATGTAGCTTTGTAACATTTATCTTGTAGTACTTCATGTTTATGATTATTTTGGAAGGTTTTATTTTTCTAGAGTTTTCAGGAGTTCTTTATATTTACATTTCTAATATTTGGATTTTAATCGGCATCATATTACCATTATGTGGTGACATGCTGTTAAAGCATAGTACATACATACATTTCAGTCTTAAAATATTGGCTCATATCAGCAACTTCTCAGAGGGGTTTAATAATGAGCAAGATTCAGGCATAATGGTGAAGTCATCTTGCATCTGATTATCTGAAGTTGTTACCATCATGGAAGCCATATTTTTGATCTGATTTTGATCAAACTTGGAATATGGGCTTATTGTATCCAGTGCTTGTAAGATTTTGATAATGCGTGAAAGCAACTTATTTTAATGAAGTGATCCCTTGGATCTGATTGGCCATTGGATCTCTTGGTGCCAATCTAGAAATTGTACATCTGATCCAATTTTGAGTAATCTTGGTAGTAAAGTAGATTGAAATTATTAAGATCTTGGATGGGTAAAATTGTAAGTAATATCCATGCATATTAATATGATGATCTTTCTTCTAATTCTCAGAGTCTCTCAACATCTTAGTGACAAAATTTCTTATAAGATTTTTTTTGTATCAAAGTTGGTACATAAGCTAATGTCTTTAAGACATCCACATAGTTTTATTTTGACCAAGATCTGCGCATATTAATGTGGTGATCTTGCTTCTGATTGGCCAAGTTTCTTACCACTCAAGAGACAGTGTTTCTGACTTGATTTCAATTAGACTTAAGGTAAATAGGCTTATATTAAGATGTTAATGAGTCACATTATGGGTGTGACCTGTGCATATTAATGTGGTGATCTTGCATCTGATTGGCTGAGATTTATAACCATTCTAGAGACATATTTTTGATACGATTTTTATCAGTCTTGGTAAGTAGGTTTATGTCATGGTTGAGTATGATTATATCATGGTTGAGTATGATTATATCAGGGTTGAGTATGATTATATCAGGGTTGATTTTGATTATACCAGGGTTTGAGTGTGATTATATCATTGCTGAGTATCATTATATCAGGGTTGAGTAGAATTATATCAGGGTTGAGTAGAATTATATCAGGGTTGAGTAGAATTATATCACAGTTGAGTAGGATTATATTGGGGTTGAGTAGGATTATATCAGGGTTGATTATGATTATATCAGGGTTTGAGTATGATTATATCAGGGTTGAGTATGATTATATCAGGGTTTAGTGTGATTATATTAGGGTTGATTATGATTATATTAAGGAAAATGCTCTTGAATTTGTGTCAAAAAAACGAAAAAATTTCATGAGAATGTAAAGAATTTGGAAGAACTTTAAAATTTCCAAATGTACTATATATAGTTTGATTACAACTTATGGTAGAACTTGAAAGGAATTATTAATATGTAAGTTATTCAAATATTATTTTTTTCTCCAATTTGGCCTCTTGTGATCAACTCTACTTTGTCTCATTGTACAGTGCAAGGGAGACAACTCCTACAAATAGTACTTGTAGAGTGCTGACAGAATACATGGTTGTATGTCCCCATGTGCAAATGTCCATCCTTTGGAATTTTTGAGATCAGAGTTTCACATCTAGTTGGCTATATGCACTTGAAATATCAAAAATAATATATTTTAATTTACTACTTTGCAAATTAACTTCCCTGTATACTGTTATGTACTAATTGATGCTCCAATGATCAAACCTCACTGTCCCCACATTGACTTAGACTTTATGATAGCTAGTATACCTTATTAGTTATTTAGCCTCTAAATGCTTGAACACACTCTAATAAACATACTTCTGGAAACGTCATGTATTTTGGGGAGGATTAGTCACTTTAGCACATGTCCATTGCTTCACATATCTGAGTGTCAAGTTTAATGTTTTTCTTGTGCTTGTGCACTTAATGTCATTTGGACATCTCCATATCTAGCAACTTTTCACTTCATTGACCTACATTTTACTGATCTATGAGATTAAAAATACACATGTTATCTCATTTCAGGTCAGGCCTGATATTTGGAACAAGGTAGAAAAGTTGGATCTGCTTCAATGCTCTACAGCGATCAGGTTGTGATACCAAAGCCTCATTTGGACATGTCCAATGTACCCAGCAATAGTTGCCAGGATTTGTTCATACTACCACATTGAGATATAGTACCTGAAAGACATGGCTTAGGTCTTCATGAGAGAGATCAACACCACTGTTCAGTCAAGTAGAGCCTCTCTGGAACTGTATTTTCCTATTACATGGTCACCTTTTATGGTTATTGACATTGAAATGCTTTGCATTTTTATTATCAAAAATGGTACTGGTCCCATCACTATGGAAAATTTGAGTGTGCTATTATTTATACTAACAACTGAGTACCAGACACATTAAATATGGAACATAGCACTAGTCATTGTTTCTTTAGTGTGTACACCTATATACATTTAAATAGGCATATTGCAATTTGTATCAGAAATCACTGTGAGCAATTACGCTGGACAAAATGTTATAAGTTGCACAGACACAAGCAACCACATGTCCTAAATATCATTCATTGGTAAACTTTGCTGTCTAAAATTTGGCAGTTTCATGTTTTAAATTTATAAGAATGTAAAAAATTTTTTTACATTTTTATTAAAACTTATATTACAATTAAATTTATCAATGTTTTTTTTCAAACATATTTTCTGATAGACATTATCTTCTATCATAATTAAGTTTTTGTTGTAATGAAAAAGTCCTAATATTAAGGAAGAGATAGCAAATTTTGTTTTGGGGTCTCAAAAGCATTTGGTAAAAATATTGGACCTTGCTGAACACCAACACTACACACTTTCTTACAGTTGTCACACTCCTTGTTTGCCATGAAGATTAATAACATTTCATGAGTAAAGTTGAAATAAGTGTGGCATGCAAATATAAGAGTTTGACTAATATTGGCAATAAATAAGTTGGCTTGATAGGACTTAGGTCACAATTAATACTTCTCGGTCAGTACCCATGAATGTAGTCCCAATTTATTTTCAGAGTTTTTTTTCCTCTCTTCTTTTGGTGATAATCCTTGGCTTAGATTTATACATTCTTGGTGTTGATTCAAAGGAAATTGTTTATTCTTTAGAACATGAGCATTATGGTGTGATTTTCCGTTTGTATTTTGGCAACAGTACACAATGAGTAATCATTCATTGATGTGTGCTTGGAAGTGAAATATGTGACCAATGGCACATTGTTTTGTTTACAGTTTAGCCTCTAAAAAAATGTCAGTTGATCAATGACAAGAACTTCACCATGAGTGCATCTTTTTAAAGATACTTTAGATTAACATATTATGTATTAGGATATGGACACACTGAAATTCAATACTGACAAACAAATGTAGGGACTATATAGGGAAAATAATTGTGATATGAGTCCAACTAGGCATTGTATATCAACTGTAAACAATTCAATCAGTTCTGAGTTAGACTAGTTTTATGTATAAAGTATATAAATCGACAAATCATTTTACATCTTGATATGTGTATTACATTTTTGTATGAATATTTTTCAGTATGGTGATAAAATACGACGATATTGTTGAAATTGCGAAATACTGGTTAGTCTAAAATCAAATCACAGGTGTGGCAATGCAGGGGTAGTCTCACAGTTTAGTTTAGGTTTTGCAAAGAACCTGGAATTCAATAAATTATGCTGAATGGTTCTTAGATAAAATGATTGCAAAATAAGTCTGGAAACCCAGAATTTAAAAGGCTAGTTACTTTAGAAGGGCCAGTTGGAGGTAGATTGATCATCATCATGGTTATCACCTTCATTTTCCTCTTTTTCATTTGCCCTCAATTTTCATACCGAATTCAGTATTCAATTACTTTCTCTTTAGAAAATATTCAGAACCTGAATCGGTTTGAAGATATACCTAGAGATTACTTTTATATGTAATTACATATACCAGGTGTGTTGATAGAATTCACTTTGCAGTGGATCTCAATATAATATTGTTCAGTTTGATATGTAATCACTAGAATGATATGTAGTATTTTATTTATAAGCAGAATGAATGAGTGAATTAATTAACCTTGACCTTCATCAGAATGAGCAGGATTTACATGACTGTGCATTGCATGTATACACCCCACATGTCCTCTGCCTTGTGGTTTGCATGACTCACCAGTTTATCAGGTCAGCCAATATCAACACTCTATTCCCCTATAATAACACTTTGTTGATAGCGCAAGTGTTACACAACAGGGGGCAATAAATCCTGAAGGATGTCCTTGTTCCAATTACCCATCCATTTGTTGCTTGTTTAGAACCTGATAGTGTAAACTTTGAACAACTCAAACTTGTTGACTTAGTAACATAAGTTAGGTAGATTATGGGGTACTTGTCAAAATCAAGAATTTGTCATTCACAAATTTCTTATTTCTAAGCTTCACCTTATTCTTCAGATACCAAGCTAGCCAATATCTGTATATGGAAAAGTGATATATGGGTTTCATTTCAAACTTTATCGCTTCCAAGGTGATATCATAGAATAATTCATTTTTGAGAAAGCCTGAGATTCGGGGTACACCACAAATGCCCACCTCAAGTTTGGCCTTTTCACACCCATGTATATTTTCTTCCTTGTTGTAACGAAAGACATGTATTCCACTGAAGGAAATATTCTTCGATTTACCCTTGCCCTTTACAAGGAATTTTTGACTTAAATGTCGAAAATGTGTCGGCCCAAAATTATGACCACATTTTTCTGTGCTCATGTGTGCTGTCAATAGAATACATTGTGAAGTGTTATAAAACTTGGTTTGCAAATGTAGTAAAATGGATTTAAAAAGAAATAAATGAAAGAATAAATAAATAAAGAAAAACAGCAGGTCATGAGAACACATGGGTCTAATAAATTCATCTGAGATGCCAGTTCATTTTCTGCATTTTCATCTGTTTTATCCTTTTATCATCCATCTCCCTCCCCCTTGTTTCTGTCATTCTAACTTTTCATTATTTGTTCTTCAAACATATATTCCAGACACATTCTATCATGTCACTCATATTTAAAGGTGCCCTGACCTGACCCTCAGAAGTGTGGGTCATGAGGATGAGGAAGATATCTGCAGTAAACTGGGTTCTACATGCACTGTCATGTATCTCAACATTCCCCGGTGATTAAGGGGTGTTATCAATATCAATATATCCTGTATATTAACAAATAACACTTTAATTCTATATTTCACATTTTAATTGATTGTATCTTTCAATCTAGACTCTTTGTCACTTTACAACTTCCAAAATCAATTACAATCAATAATTTTTGGAATGAGGTTTTATTGGTAGTCAACCCCCCCATCTCACCGATCTCTGTAGACCACTGCCAACATGACACTTAAGTTCGGTTACTAACTAAAACTTCCTAGTTATATCATTTAATCTGTAAATAGAATACTTAGAAAATGTATGCGAGGCTCAAAATAGGGTAGGTCATCATGGCACATGCCTACACATGACTGTTTTGGAACATAAAAACAGAAGGAAAGAAAGAAGTAAAGGAAGATAAAATATATATCTTCAGTCACTTGTTTTTCTATATTTTACAAATGTTATAATCTGATACAGGTGAACAAAAGACAATTCTAATTTAACATGGATATATATTTTTAATTTTTGTATTTGGAAGGACGAAACCTACCAGTGCCTTTTATGAGCTCAAATCATTGAAGTACTTTATCTCCCTGTGATAACATTTTGTTGACTGCATAAAAGTTCGATAAGAGGGGGCAATTCATTCCAAGGATGTCAGTGTTTTGATTTAAACCACTCAGTTATTGCTTTTGGCACATAGTCAGCCATGTATTTTTTCTTCCTTGTCATAACAAAAGACATGTTCAGTTGGATGAGATAATCTTGGATTTTACCTCTACCATTTACAAGGACATTTTGACCCAAATATTGAAAATGTGTCAGCCCAAAATTATGACCAGAATAATTTATGATGCAATTGAAAAACATGAATCAGCTATTTAAAATAGTTATCTTACTTACTCTAAATTCTGCCAAATTGCAATTTTAACCTGACATACAATACTACAAGGTGGTAAAGAATTACAAGTATGCTATAACATGAGGTATGATTAGATAAACAGATAAGATGGTTAATCATATGACTGGCCTTGTAGAACCATTTCCATCCCATACCCACATATCTTGGCCCCAACTTCTAGCATATGTTATGGCTGATAAGGAAAAGTAAAATTAGTACTGAATAAACTAAATATCCTTTAACTAACTACAATTCCTTTTTATTTTTAATAAAAGTCATATACAAAAATAGCTATGATATTCACATTTTTCTGTGCTCATGTGTTGTCAATAGAACCCATTGTGAAGTGTTATAAAACTTGGTTTGCAAATGAGTTGGTTGGTTGTTATGGGCTTAATGCCATTTTTCAGCACACGATAGGCTATACATGGCGGCCAGTATATTTGGTGGAGGAAGAAACTGAGAAAACTCGGGAAAGAACCACTGACCCATGGGAAGCTACTGGCAAGCTTTCTCACATTGGCCGAGCCCAAGACTTGAACCCACGTGGACAGAGGTGAGATGTCAGTGATCTGTGAAGGCGAGTGCCTTAGACCACTTGGCCACCCTGCAATTGTAGTAAAATGGATCTAAAAATGAATGAATAAAAAAATAAATGAAAATAGAGCAGGTCTCAAGAACACATGGGTCTAATAAATTCATCTGATATGGCAGTTCATTTGCTGCATTTTTATCTCTTTTACTTCTTTATCTTCCATTTCACACCCCACCCCTTGTTTTAATCAATCTAACTTTTTCTCATTCTTCAGACTTAAATTCCAGACACCTTTTATTATGTCTCTTGCATTTAAAGTGCCCTGACCTGACTCTTAGTACTGTGAGTCATGAAAACAAGGAAGATATCTGCAGTAAACTGGGTAAAACATGCATCGTCATATAGCTCAATGATTCCCCGGGGATTAAGGGGTGATGTCAATATTAATATATCCTGTACATTAACAAATAGCACTTTAATTCTATATTTCACATTTTAATTAATTGCATCTTTCAATCCAAACTATTTGTAATATATGTCACTTTTAAAAACTCCAAAATCAATTACAAATCCATATTTTTGGAAATTAGGTTGTATTGGTAGTCAACCCCCATGTTGCCGATATCTGTAGACCACTACCAGCATGACACTTAAGTTCGGTTACTAACTAAAACTTCCTTATTCTATCATTTAATCTGTAGATAGAATACTTAGAAATTTATGTGAGGCTCAAAACAGGGTAGGTCATCATGGCACACACCAGCACATGACTGTATTGGAAGATAAAAACAGTTAGAAAGAAAGAAGTGAAGGAAGATCAAATATATATCTTCAGTCACTTGCATTTCTACATTTTACATATGTTATAATCTGATACAGGTGAAAAAAAAGACAATTATAATTAAACATCGATTTATATGTTCAATTTCTGTATTTGGAAGGTTGAAACCTACCAGTGCCTTTTATGAGCTCAAATCATTGAAGTACTTTATCTTCCTGTGATAACACTTTGTTGACAGCACTAAGGTTAGATAAGAGGGGGCAATTAATTCCCAATATGTCTGTGTTTCAGTTTAAACCACCCAGTTATTGCTGGTTTGAACTGGATAGTGCAAACTTAGAACAGCTAGGACTTGATGACTGTACAACACGATTTAGGTAGATTTGCGCGTAGTCGTCAAAATCAGTAATTTGGCATTCTCAAATTTCTTATCTATAAGCTTCACCTTATTCCTCAAATACTAGAATAGTCCATATTTATATAATTAAAAGTGATATATTGGTCTAATTTCAAACTTTATCACTTTAAAGAGGATAACATAGAATAATTATATTTTTAGAAAGCCTGAGATTTGGGGTACATGACAAATCACCATCTTGACTTCGTCGTTTGGTCACATAGACACCCATGTATTATTTCTTCCTTGTCATAACAAAAGATATGTTCAGTTGAGTGAGATAATCTTGGATTTACCCTTGATGTTTATAAGGAAGTTTTGACCCAGATATAAAAAATGTGTCGGTCCAAAATTATAACCAGAATAATTTATGATGAAATTGTATAACAGAAATCAGCTATTTACAATATTTATCTTGCTTACTATAAAACCTGCCTTATTGCAATTTGAACCTAACATAAAATTCTACAAGGTGGTAAAGAATTACAAGTTAGGATGTTGTAACATGTGGTATGTTTAGATAGATTGACAGATAGATTGGTTAATCATATGTCTGGCCTTATAGAACCATTTCCATTCTATACCCACATATATTGACTCCATCTTTTAGCATACATTATGGCCTATATAGAAAAGTAAAATTGGTACAGAACAAACTAAATATCTTTCAACACTACAAGTCCATTCTATTTTTAATGTCATATATGAAAAAAGCCATGATATTCACATTTTTCTGCACTTGTGTGTTGTCAGTAGAACACATTGTGATGTGTTGTAAAACTTGGTTTGCAAATGTAATAAATGAATTAAAAAATAAATAAATTAATAAATAAATTAATAAACAAAAATAGAGCAGATCATTAGAACACATGGGTCTAATAAATTCATCTGAGATGCCAGTCCATTTCTGCATTTTCATGTTTTATCCTTTTATTATCCATCACCCTCCCCCTTTTTTCTATCCTTCTAACTTTTTATTATTTGTTCTTCAAACCTAAATTCCAGACACATTTTATCATGTCTCTCATATTTAAAGGTGCCCTGACCTGACCCTCAATAGCGTGGATCATGAGAACGAGGAAGATATCTGCAGTAAACTGGGTACAACATGCATCGTCATATAGCTGAACATTCCCCAGGGATTAAGGGGTGTTGTCAATAGTAATATATCCCATATATTAACAAATAACTCATTAATTCTGCATTTCACATTTTAATTGATTGTATCTTTCAATCTAGACTATTTGTAATATATGTCACTTTAAAAATTCCAAAATCAATTACAATCAATAATTTTGAGAATGAGATTTGATTGGTAGTCAACCCCCATCTCACCGATCTCTGTAGACCACTGCCAACATGACACTTAAGTTCAGTTACTAACTAAAACTTCCTAGTTATATCATCTAATCTATAAATAGAATATTTAGAAAATGTATGCGAGGCTCAAAATAGGGTAGGTCATCATGGCACATGCCTACACATGACTGTTTTGGAACATAAAAACAGAAGGAAAGAAAGAAGTAAAGGAAGATAAAATATATATCTTCAGTCACTTTATTTCTACATTTTACAAATGTTATAATTTGATACAGGTGAACAAAAGACAATTCTAATTTAACATGAATATATATTTTCAATTTTTTATTTGGAAGGATGAAACCTACCAGTGCCTTTTATGGGCTCAAATCATTGAAATACTTTATTTCCCTGTGATAACGTTTTGTTGACTGCACAAAAGTTAGATAAGAGGGGGCAATTCATTCCAAGGATGTCAGTGTTTTGATTTAAACCACTCAGTTATTGCTGGATTGTACTTTTCGGCACATTGTCAGATTGTCAGCCATGTATTTTTTCTTCCTTGTCATAACAAAAGACATGTTCAGTTGGATGAGATAATCTTGGATTTTACCTATACCCTTTACAAGGACATTTTGACCCAAATATTGAAAATGCATCATCCCAAAATTATGACCAGAATAATTTATGATGCAATTGAAAAACATGAATCAGCTTTTTAAAATAGTTATCTTACTTACTCTAAATGCTGCCAAATTGCAATTTTAACCCAACACAAATTATTATAAGGTGATAAAAAATTACATGTATCCTATAACATGAGGTATGATTAGATAGATCAATTGGTTAATCATATGTCTGGCCTTGTAGAACCATTTCATCCCATACCCACATATCTTTGCCCCAACTTCTAGCATATGTTATGGCCGATAAGGAAAAGTAAAATTAGTACTGAATAAACTAAATATCTTTTAACTGACCACAATTCCTTTCTATTTTTAATAAAAGTTGTGTACAAATATAGCTATGATATTCAAATTTTTCTGTGCTCATGTGTTGTCAATAGAACTCATTGTGAAGTGTTATAAAACTTGGTTTGCAAATGTAGTAAAATGGATTTAAAAATAAACAAATTAATGAATAAATAAATGAAAATAGAGCAGGTCTTGAGAATATATGGGTCTAATAAATTCATCTGATATGGCAGTTCATTTTCTGCATTTTTATCTCTTTTACTTCTTTATTTTCCATTTCACACCCCACCCCTTGTTTTAATCAATCTAACTTTTTTTCTTATTCTTCAGACTTAAATTCCAGACACCTTTTATTATGTCTCTTGCAATTAAAGTGCCCTGACCTGACTCTTAGTACTGTGAGTCATGAAAACAAGGAAGATATCTGCAGTAAACTGGGTAAAACATGCATTGTCATGTAGCTCAATGTTACCCCGGTGATTACGGGGTGATGTCAATATTATTATATCCTGTACATTAACAAATAGCACTTTAATTCTATATTTCACATTTTAATTGATTGCATCTTTCAATGCAAACTATTTGTAATATATGTCACTTTTAAAAACTCCAAAATCAATTACAAATCCATATTTTTGGAAATTAGGTTGTATTGGTAGTCAAACCCCATGTTGCCGATATCTGTAGACCACTACCAGCATGACACTTAAGTTCGGTTACTAACTAAAACTTCCTTATTCTATCATTTAATCTGTAGATAGAATACTTAGAAATGTATGTGAGGCTCAAAAAAGGGTAGATCATCATGGCACACACCAGCACATGACTGTTTTGGAAGATAAAAACAGTTAGTAGGAAAGAAAGAAGTAAAGGAAGATCAAATAGATATCTTCAATCACTTGTATTTCTACATTTTACAAGTGTTATAATCTGATACATGTGAATAAAAGACAGTTATAATTAAACATTGATGTATATGTTCAATTTCTGTATTTGGAAGGTTGAAACCTACCAGTGCCTTTTATGAGCTCAAATCATTGAAGTACTTTATCTTCCTGTGATAACACTTTGTTGACAGCACAAAGGTTAGATAAGAGGGGGCAATTCATTCCAATGATGTCTGTGTTTCAGTTTAAACCACCCAGTTATTGCTGGTTTGAACTGGATAGTGCAAACTTAGAACAGCTAGGTCTTGATGACTGTACAACATGAGTTACGAAGATTTGCATTTCCAAATATCTGTAAAGTCACTAGACTTCCAGGCACTTGACACAGTAGATGTTTTTGCACTTTAGCCATTTCTTTACCATTTTAAAAAGAACAACCTAGATTTAGGTCTAATTTTTATACCATTAGATTTTATGTTGTAGATTTATTTCAAACACACATTGTTAAAAAAATATATGAGATGTACAGAAAGTATTTGACTCTCTGTTGATGCAATTTAAAGTGCCAGTAAAATTTTATTTTGGAATAAGAATGAAAAAGAAAATAATATTGACTCTATCACATCACTTAATTTCACCTTCAGAATCCACTTTCATAGGTAACAAAGTGACAGGTAAATTACCCCAGGAAATAGGTACCCTGTGGTTCCTTTAATGGTCCTTTGGTCTTGAGTGTTAAAACAATGACTGGGCACCTCTGAGCATGTGTATATTGAATCAGACATAGGTTTTGAAAGGACTTAGATAACAATCCCTGTGTAATTCTAGTCCCAGATTTGCTCCTGTAAATTGTATGCACAATTTGTCAAATGTTGTCAAAATAATGTGTATTGGCTCTGATCCCAATCACGATAGAAAACTCTCTGGGCATACATTTATCAGAAAAGAGCTACCGGTATGTTGTTTCAAGCTAATTTTCATTTACTGTAGCACTCGAATCTAATTATTGCTTATCCAGGCAGCTGGGAAAAATATAACTGCTGGTCAGCAAAAGTTTTCTCATGTGCACAAACTCCTCTTTGATTGTCTAAGACATATCCTAAATTTATCTTATTCTTTTTATCACAGGGTGAAGCTGCAGAGGTCCAGAAATCTTTGGCTGTACTGAAAATGTGATTCCTGCATACAGTGATGATGAGTTTTGCAGAATGTTTTGCATGTCCAGAACCACTTTTTAAGCCTTTGTCAACAATCTACAACACTGTCCTATACTTCAGTTTGAGGGAAATGGTGGAAAGGAGTCCATCTCATTTGAAAAACAATTGGATATTACATTACGGTCATGATACCATCAGTATAATGGCTGACAGATTTGGGGTATCAGATTCTTTAGTGATATTGTGCAGGTCTCAAGTAATTGATACAGTTTTAAATGAACTCAAACATAGATTTATTGCTTGGCCAGAGGATGAAGATATGCAAGATGTTGTCGACAAGTTTAAACAAAGAAACGGCTTCCTGGGAATAGTGAATGCCTTGAATGGTATCCACATTAAAACAAGAGCACCCAAGGATTATACCCAAGCATATGTAAATAGGAAGAAATATCATTCCATACAGTTGCAAGCTGTGTGCAATGCTGATATGGTTTTCAAACATTGCTTTTTGGGTTTCCCTGGTAGTTGCCATGATGCACAAGTGCTTTGAAGGCTACTCAAGGGTAGATTAAGAAAACTCCAAAACCTTGAAACAGTTTTGATTGAGACAGCTGTTAATATCATAATGACATGTTGCATGTTACATAATGTGTGTCTGATGCTTCATGATGAAGTGGATGACTTTTTGCAGGAAGATGAAAACTTGACAGATAATCAATGGCCAATTTTTGTAGTAGATATTCAGGAGAATGATGCTGAGGGTGGTTTAAAAAGAAATATTTTTGCAAGAAATCTTTTTCATCCACAGAGATGAACTAGTACTGTATTTATTTTTAGACAGGAAAGTACAACACTACAGCATTAGAATATTGAAGACAAATCTACTTTAATTCTTCATATTTTGTGTAAGAGAATCAATGCTATACTTAAAACAGTTGAAAATGTTGAAACAGTTTTACCTCGATATATATGTTATTTTTCTATCATATCCTTGGCCCAAAATGATACACACATTTATATTTTATGTACTTTAATAATCATTAATCATGATAGTAAGATCTGTAGAGAGCAAATTCAATAAAAGAATTGATCTTTGCAAAACTCTAAAAGATCAATGCATAGTACACTTTTTTCTATCGGTTCATTTTGAAGAAAAATAGTTCCTTTTAACCCATCCAAAGAGGTGAAGAGAAGAGAGGTCACTGTGACCCATCTTGGCTAGTGTTCAGTAAGGGATTGACAATTTAATTTTCTGTGGGGTGGGATGGGGGCTGGGATATTCTTTCTGATGAGGATATTTTTTGTCTTTTATCACATTATAATTTGATTCCAACTAAAATGATGGCTAGAATAAGGTATTTTTTTCTACAAATCGGAGCAAGAGAATTTTCAAGCTTTTTGGGTGTTGGAATATTAAAAAACAAACCCAGCACACACACACACACACACACACACACACCTCTTTAAAGTAAATGGTTGGAACTAATGGAATACTGAAACAGTTAAATGATGTAGCATATGCCATGAATTCATGAAATAGAGCCTAATGGCAATTAGGCATCATGCAGATAAGTGGACAATGAGTCTCTGAGACTTGATGTCTTCCACACATTTAATACATCCCCAAAAATTGCCAAGGATTAGGAATCGCCTAAAAGCTACCCATACATATCTTTATTTAGTACACTAATCCAATAGTCAGACCTAATGACTGTAGAGACAGAAGATAAAAAGTATGCAAAGACATCACTGACAACAATGACCACAGTACTGTTGAACCTATTTTGGGAGACCACCTCTTCTGCCAATAAAATATGGTCTCTCAAAGCAGGTGGTCTAATTGGAGGTTATTCTCTATATAACTTATTAATTTGTGTATTGAAAATCTGGTATTTCATGGCAGTGGTCTCAAAACAGGTTTTATAGTATTATGACATCCAGAAAGTAAAACTATTGTTTTTTGTGTGAGACAAGGATTATATGCAGTATATAAATAGCAAAGTATGTCACAAGAAACACAAGGCAAGTCTTATTTTTAACCCTTCCTGGGATTTATTCTGAATGACAAATGCAACAAAACAAAAATATAAAACTAACATGAAATTAAAATTTGTAGACATAAAAACCCAGAGAAAAAGTTTTAATAAAACAAAAACAAATATATCAGATTTTTATCTTAGAATCTTATAAAACTTAAAGCCAGTATTTTCGACTGTAATTTGAAGCGTCTGATTATCTGAAACTGCTAATTGAAAATATCGTTAGCAATTTACATGTACCTCTGTATACTCTCTCCATCCTATTGTAGAATCATACACACACTGCAGATAATACCATTTCAAGGCATTAATATTCAGGTAATAAAAACCCAATATGAATAATATCTGCTAGTAACCAACATTTGTTCACTGCACTCCAACATGCTATCAAGTGTCCACAATCCAAGAAGACAATCTGCAAACTTTCCATCGTCATACAAATGCCACATTTAAAAAAACCCAACAAATTTACAATAATAAATGAAGAATAAGACATTGTTTAAAAAATTCATGGCTCAACTTTTTACACTATGATTTGCTCTACCAAATGGATGAAAGACTTTTGAAATGCATATGAGAAAAGAATTTCAAAATTTTCAATATGAAAGCAACATAATTCCAGCAATTTTCAAACCTCTGAATTAAAATAGTCTAAATATCAAACATTACCAATGAAAAGCATTTGAAGCTATTGCAAAAGCCAAAAGATATTAGAAAGATAGCACTTGCAAAGATGCAAATACACATCCATTTTTTCTAAGACTTTCATATCCTTGATAGCTTTTACTAAACTCTCGATTACTGAAAGTCTCTCTGCATCCTCTCTCTCATCTCTGCTTCCCCAGCCTGTCTAGTATTTTGCTGTTCAGTGTAATTCTTCATGATGTCCACCTGTGCTGAGTGTGATCTTCTAGCTTGTTTTTGTTCAGATTTGGGCATTTCTATGTTTCCTTATTATCAACAGCCCTTGACAATTTTTAAAGAATTATCTGTGACTTTTGACATAACACTTGGATCATCTCCAAAAATGTTGTCAAACTCTCCTTCATATTCATATGTTTTGGGGTTATTTCCACTCTTGCTATTGTGATCCTTTACATTTTCTGTAGCCTCTAACAAGAGTCTTCCATCTCCCTGAAACTTGATCAGCATTAAAACTAACCATTGGCCTGCATGCTGGATGCAATTTTCCCAACATCATTTTCTTCCTCCTGCTGCCTGATTTAACTTTCTCCTCATACTTCCTATACTCTTGTATTTGGACAAGTGTTGCCTCCGTACTCCAGTGAACTTTGTATGAGGACAAGTGTTGCCTCTTTACTCCAATTATCTTTATATGAGGACAAGTGTTGCCTCTGTACTCCAGTATACCTTTGTATGAGGACAAGTGTTGCCTCCTTACTCCAATTACCTTTGTATGAGGACAAGTGTTGCCTATGTACTCCAATTACCTTTGTATGAGGATAAGTGTTGCCTCCATACTCCAGTTATCTTTGTATGAGGACAAGTGTTGCGTTGTTACTCCAATTACCTTTGTATGAGGACAAGTGTTGCCTCCTTACTCCAATTACCTTTGTATAAGGACAAGTGATGCCTCCTTACTCCAATTATCTTTGTATGAGGATAAGTGTTGCCTCCTTACTCCAATTACCTTTGTATGAGGACAAGTGTTGCCTCCTTACTCCAATTACCTTTGTATGAGGACAAGTGTTGCCTCCTTACTCCAATTATCTTTGTATGAGGACAAGTGTTGCCTCCTTACTCCAATTATCTTTGTATGAGGACAAGTGTTGCCTCCTTACTCCAATTATCTTTGTATGAGGACGTGTTGCCTCCTTACTCCAATTATATTTGTATAAGGACAAGTGTTGCCTCCTTACTCCAATTACCTTTGTATGAGAACAAGTGTTGCCTCCTTATTCCAATTAACTTTTTCAGCAGTGGACATGGTGCTGGAATCTGTTTCATTTTCCATCTCTGTCTCACCAGGCTCTGTAAATAAAACAAAAAATATACATCGAGCATAACCTTTTAGAAAGACCGCATTAGAAATGGAACATTCCAAAAATTGAATTTTTGGTGTTTTCTTATTAGTTGAAATATTTATCAAGTATTGTGCCTAAGTTGACTTGAGACATATAAAAGTGCTTGTGACTCCCCCAAAATTGTGCAGCTTGGGTGCATCAACATTTCAATCAGATTGTTAATAATGGCAATATTATACTATTTTACTTTTTAGTTTGCACACTGGTATTGAACTAACTATATAGGATCAGTTTAGATTTTAAAGCCAAAATGTTGGACCTACTATCCTGTTCAGCTAATTTAAACAAACACTGAAACCATTTTAAAATGAAATATGTCGAAGTACATTTATCATGTCCCTGCATGGTCAATTCATTTCAACAAGAATTTTTTAAGCATCAACAGTACTTTCCTCAACATTACATACCAATTTTCAAAGATAAAATTATAATAATAAGTATACCCTACTCCCTTAGCATGCATGTTCCACAGCATTTTTCTAAGTGAAAAATATACACTTTACAACCATTGCACATATACATTGTAGAAGCCATCTTTATGGTGTCACTGTGCTGCCTGCACCATCTTTTCAGCAGGCACAGTAGGAACACATCCAGAACACTATTCCAGGTTCATGTTCCGAATGTATTGGACATTCTGCACAGTGAATTGAGCAACCCCCAACAGTACTAGCTGCTATAGCTGCAGAGCTCTCTGCCTGTAATATATAATGACGCACAGCACTAGCTGCTATAGCTGCAGATCTATCTGCCTGTAATATATAATGACGCACAGCACTAGCTGTTATAACTACCCATCTATCTGCCTGTAATATATAATGACATACAGCACTAGCTGCTATACCTACAGATCTATCTGACTGTAATACATAATGACACACAGCACTAGCTGTTATAACTACCCATCTATCTGCCTGTAATGTGTAATGACACACAACACTAGCTACAGATCTATCTGCCTGTAATATATAATGACATACAGCACTAGCTGCCATAGTTACAGATGTATCTGCCTCTAATATATAAATGACATACAGCACTAGCTGCCATAGTTACAGATGTATCTGCCTCTAATATATAATGACATACAGCACTAGCTTCAGATGTATCTGCCTGTAATATATAATGACACAGCATTAGCTGTTGTAGCTACCCAACTATCTGCCTGTAATATATAATGATACAGCATTAGCTGTTATAGCTACCCAACTATCTGCCTGTAATATATAATGACATTCAGCACTAGCTGCCATAGTTACAGATGAATCTGCCTCTAATATATGACATACAGCGCTAGCTGCCATAGTTACAGATGTATCTGCCTGTAATATATAATGACCTTCAGTAATAGCTGCTATAGCTAGCTATACATCTATCTTCCTGTAATATATAATGACATACAGCACTAGCTGCTATAGCTATGCATCTATCTGCCTGTAATATATAATGACATACAGCACTAGCTGCTATAGCTACAGATCTATCTGCCTCTAATATATGATGACACACAACACTAACTGTTATAGCTACAAATCTATCTGCCTGTAATATATAATGACCTATAGTACTAGCTGCTATAACTACAAATCTATCTGCCTGTAATATATAATGACCTACAGTACTAGTTGCTAGCTACAAATCTATCTAATATATAATGACCTACAGTACTAGCTGCTATAGCTACAGATCTATCTGCCTGTAATATATAATGACCTACAGTACTAGCTACAAATCTATCTACCTGAAATATATAATGACCTACTGTACTAGCTGCTACAACAACAAATATATCTGCCTGTAATATATATATATATATATATATAGTCTTGTTAAAATTTTTAGACTTCTTTCCATAACAATTTACTGATATACTGAGGATCTTACATGAGTGCTCATTTCAAATGAAATTTATTAACCGAGTTAGAGCCTTAGAAAGCAAGCTATTAAAATTATTCGACAAGATTCATAAATTTCATTTGAAATAAGCACAAAGGTAAGATTCTATTTATCACATGATGAAAAATAGATTTTATTTGACCAAACCTCAGAATAGTGTAGTGAAGTACTTTGAAATACATTCAGATGCCTCATTCATTACGCCTTTCTGTTGCATGACATTATGACATCATTTGTGATGTCATGAGGGGTTATTACATAAGTTGCAAATATGAAAATTATGATATGGATATATTAACATAAATAACACAGTAGGCATGTGATAAATAATATTTATCAATGTTTTCCAAGCATACTTTCTATCCATAGAAATATCAATAAACAAATTAGAATTACAAATGTTTCTCTGTAGTTTGAATATTTCCTTTTGAATATATTTCTTTTTATTTCTTTCTGTCCTCATTTGCACTCGGCTTGACTAGGAAGTACATGGTCTAGTTGGTCCTAAATGAAAATGGTGCCACTCAGACATCCAATATGGCAGCCACAGCAGTCATCTTGAAAATCTTGTTATCCTACTCCTCCTGGATGAATGGTTATATCAACATGGGATTTTCACTACTAGACTTCTTGTAATATCTAGTTGGTCCTAAATGAAAATGGTGCAGATCTGACATCCAATTTGGCCACCATGGCAGCCATCTTGAAAATGTTTTTATTGCTACTCCCCCCGAATGGAAAGACAGATTAACATGAGACTTTGACCAGATGACTTCTTATGGTGTTTAGTTGGTTCTAAATGAAAATGGTGCCAGTCTGATGTCTAATATGGATCCCACAGTGACCATCTTGAGAATCATGTTATAACTGCTCATCCAGAAGGGATGGTTGTATCAACATGGGTTTTTTACTAATATACTTCTGGTGATTGTCTAGTTGGTCCTAAATGAAAATGGTGCCACCCAGACATCCAATATGGTCAGTACAGTGGTAATTTTGAAAATATTGTTATCTCTACTACTTCTGAATGAATGATCATATCAACATGGGGTTTTTACTGAAAGACTTCTTAATATATCTAGGAAGTCCTAAATGAAAATGATGTTGATCTAATGTCCAATATGGCTGCCACAGCAGCCATCTTTAAAATCTTGTTATCGACACACCTCCTGGACTAAAAAATCATATTGACATGGGGTTTTCACCAGAAGACTTCTTATGATGTCTAGTTGGTCCTAAATGAAAATGGTGCTGCTCGCACATACAGTATGTCAGCCATTGCTGCCATCTTAAGTATCTTGATATCACTACTCCTGAATAAATAGTTGTATCAACATGGTGTTTTTACTAATAGACTTTTATGATGTCTAGTTGGTCCTAAATGAAAATGGTTCCACTCAGACATCCAATATGGTCAGCACAGTGTCCATTTTGAAAATCTTGTTATCACTACTTGTCCTGAATGAATGATCATATGAGCATGGGGTTTTCACCGAATGATTTTTTATGCTGTTTGGTCATAAATAAAACAATTTCCAACAAGACAGCCATGGATGGTTATATCAACATGGAATTTTCACTACAAGACTTATGATATTTAGTTTGTCCGAAATAAAAAGGCTGCAGATCTGACATCCAATTTGGCCACCATGGCAGCCATCTTGAAAATGTTTGTATTGCTACTCCTCCTGAATGGAAAGTCATATTAACATGAGACTTTCACCAGAAGACTTCTTGTGATGTCTAGTTGGTCATAAATGAAAGTTTTGCCTAACTGATGTCTAATATGGCCTCTGCAGTGGCCAGCTTGAAAATCTTGTTGTTGATATTTCTTCTGAATGGAAAGTCATATTGACATTGTGCTTTCACCAGAAGACTTCTTATGGTGTTTAGTTGGTTCTAGATGAAAATGGTGCCAATCTGATGTCTAGTATGGCTGCCACAGTGGCCCTCTTGATAATCTTGTTATTGCTACTCCTCCAGAAGGAATGGTTGTATCAACATGGGGTTTTTACTAATAGACTTCTGGTGATTGTCTAGTTGGTCTTAAATGAAAATGGTGCCACTCAGACATTCAATATGGTCAGAACAGTGATAATTTTGGAAATCTTGTTATCACTACTTCTCCTGAATGAGTGATCATATCAACATGGGGTTTTTACTGAAAAACTTCTTAATATGTCTAGGAAGCCCTAAATGAAAATGGTGCTGATCTGATACCCAATATGGCTGCCACAGCAGCCATCTTTACAGTCTTGTTATTGCTACACCTCCAGGACAAAAATCATATTGACATAAGTTTTCACCAGAATTCTTATGATGTCTAGTTGGTCCTTGATGAAAATAGTGCTGCTCACACATCCAATATGTCAGCCATTGCTGCCATCTTGAGAATCTTGTTATTGCGACTCTTCCTGAACAAATGGCTGTATCAACACGTGGTTTTTACTGATAGACTTCTTATGATGTCTAGTTGGTCCTAAATTAAAATGGATCCACTCGGATATCCAATATGGCTAGCTCAGTGACCATTTTAAAAATCTTGTTATCACTACTCCTGAATGAATGATCATATCAGCATGGGATTTTCACTGAATGACTTCTTATGCTGTCTGGTTGGTCATAAATGAAAACTGTGCCAATCTGACCTCCAATATGGCCACCACAATGACCATCTGGAAAATCCTATCACTACTTCCCTTGATGACTGCAAGACTTCTTATGATGTCTAGTTGGTCATAAAGGGAAATGATGTGCATCTGATATCCAATACCATGGCAGCCATCTTGAAAATCTGTTTATTGTTACTGTTCCAAAATCTTGAAAATATTGTTATCTTTACTACTCTCAAATGGATGATTATATCAACATGGGCTTTTCACCAATATAATTTGATGATACCTAGTTGGCCCTAAATGAAAATGGTGCCAATTATACATCCAATATGGCTGCCATGCTGACTGTCTTGAAAATCTTGCTGTCACTACTCATCCTGAATGGATGGTCATATTGACATTGGGTTTTCACTAAAAGACTTCTAATGATATCCACTTGGTCCTAATTGAAAATGGTGTCAATCTGACTTCCAATATGTCCACCACAGCAGCTAATTTGAAAATATTGTTATCACTGAAGAATATTAGAGATGGTTTCAAGACTCAGCAGTTAAAAGTAAGAAATGGTCTTGTCTTGAATTCCAGGAAAGTGATTTTGCCCAATACAGCATCAATCCCTTCGATCGAGTCTTGTTTAGCATCGGGAGAAAGTGCATGTTTTTGCATATTGACACGAATTGACAAAAAAAAAAAGAAATGAGCTGCCTTTAAATATTCCTCTTATAAAATCAAAATATTTACTCAAATGTTTCTGTATTAATAATTTTTGGTCAGTCTCTACTTTTGATCTCACCTCCACCTAAGATTGGCCAATTTTTAATCAAAGACTCAACAGCCATCACGGACCACCTATGAACCACCTATGATCCCTTTATTACTTATAACACCTCAAAAAGCATCCTGCCTTTGGCTTTAAAATTTCCAAATTACAACAATAGGGTAATCAATGTACAACTTCTTGTGTACAAATGTTAGCTGTTGTTTAACAATTTATAATACGACTACTGATCAGAATGCATCATAGCACTGGTCGTTGCACTGGAGGAACAGTTCTGGTTTTGACTGGCTTTTGTAATGCATGGATAGAACAGGTAAACCATTTTATTTTTCAATTTCTTTTAAATGTAGTAATTTTCAAAAGTGATAGATTTGAATTATATAATGGTATGTGTGGTAGACTGCCTTTAAAATGGTGTTTGCCCTACCACCAGTAGAATCACATGTATGTAAATCAATGATATTAAATATATTTGGGGAAAGAAGTGGACACCTTTCTAACCTTCCAGTTTGGAACAATTTATGTATAACAGATAAAAATAGAAAAGAGGGAATTTTGCCAGAGGTGTTTGGTGGGGTAGATTATCATACTATATAACTATTTATACTTTCACACCAAATGTTGCTAATAAATAAACAATAGAAGACACTGAAAACAAGTCATCAATCAACAATTCATATTTATATATGTTTGAATGAAATGAGCAACACTCGGGTACTCTTGGGACTAAATATGAATCCAAATTTGCCCTATTTAACCCATTGGTACCCCATTTCAACAAAACATATAGTGTACATTGATAACTCTTGTGCATGTTAAATAACACTGTTATTTACAATGATACCAACTGTTTGTTCTCATGTACATGTATTGTTACAAAGACTGCTGTGTCTGACCATGTTTAAAAAAGTATTATTATATTTGTTTGTCCATCTTGTAGGAAATTGAGAAGAAACCATTCAGCATGATATTAGTGTTCATGGCTGAAAATACAAAATAAACAAGGCCATTAGACTATATCTTCAAAATTCAAAGAAAATCTTAAATGAATCTTAGACATTTTAATACTGTGTACAACAGTAACAGTCAGAAAAAAAGTAATTTTGTATAAGTCATTATTGATTAAATTGCATACTAAGAATAATAGAATTAATTATAGTTTGGTCTTTCCATTTTAGGTAAATTTACTGGTAATTTTAATTTCATTAAATCATCTACATATTATATTTAATATTCAGTAGAAGTATGTTATTTATCCTCTGATGCAGTATGGCATATGTTTGCATCCTCGCGTTTGTAGCTATAAATAGATTTTGCCATGTAATGATAAATAAAGTCTGTGTTCTGTTCTTTTCATATTTTGCAAGCCTGCTAACTGAATATACCTGCCTTACTGGGAGTTATTGTATTAGTTATTGTAGCTACTGTAGCTGGAATGATCAATAAATACTTGACTTCATGCGAAATGCAATCTGCCTCCTTTGTCATAACTCGAATAAAGTTAAGCCTCTGTGACTTGTTTAACATCTCTCTCTCTCTCTCTCTCTCTCTCTCTCATAGATTATTTTTGTTGGCTTTAATGGCACTTTTAACACATTATTGGCTATATCATGCTGAGGAAATGGGAGTACTTGTGCCTTTCCCAAAGAGGCGGCTGAGCCGGGTCGGCTTGGGTGGGTATCGAACTCAAGACCCTTGGATTATGAGTCTGACTCTCTACCAACTTAACTACCGTCTCTCTCTCTCTCTGATGAAACTAGATGTATAACTAGTGTAATTTTGTTGAGAAAAAATATGGAGTATACAGGAGAGATTCCAACTCCAAAATAACCCTAAAAGAGTATACGTGAGTGTGTCAGAAAATAAAAGAAACTATTCTAAAAGTGGTACTGAGAGAGAGAGAGAGAGAGAGAGAGAGAGAGAGAGAGAGAGAGAGAGAGAGAGAGAGAATAGTTTTACAGCACCCGATTTAAACATTTGTGTTGAGCAAACAATTAAGATACACATTAACAATGAGAAATATAGCATTATTCTTTAGTAAGAAAATCCAGAATTATCCTTGATGATTTTATAGCTTCTAGTTCATCATTGCAACTCAAGGGTGAAAATCTGCTAAGCTCCTTTAAAAAAAAAAAATAATGATGCTTTTAGCTAAGTACCTAGTTTTTTGATGATCTCTGTCTACCCACCTTAGATCTATCTATCTGCATGTATGTATGTATGTATGTATGTATGTATGTATGTATGTATGTATGTATGTATTTATGTGCATATGATGGCCTGCGTTATAAATCAAATTGTTCGAAATTGTAGACTTCTCCTCATGACGATTTACCGCTATACAATTTACTTATATCTTTAACAATTTTCTCGGCATGATATAACCAATAGTGGGTTAAAATTCTGTTGTAAGCCAACCAACCAACCAACCATACTTTCTGTTCAAAGAATGATTAACAAAAATGGGCTTAGCAGTATAAATATTTATTTGTATATTTCGAATATTTTCATTTTTTCCTCCTTTTAAAAGTTTCTTTGTTTTTGTTTCTTTCTTTCTCTCTTTCCTCAACTGTACTCAACTTGACTAGGAAGGTCAACATATTTAACATTTTAAACTTACAACATGTGTTCCCTGTCATGCGCTTAAAGGTGTCTGACCTCTACTAGTTAAGGTCATGATAACGAGGAAGATTACTCAGCACCCGAGTACAAAGTAGATCATGGTTCGTAACAAACTGTAAGCTCTAACATGGAAAAAAGTAATCAAACTGTCAATTATTTACATTGTAATTTACATATAATGATAATAAATAGTGACAATATTTTTATTAGAAATTGTACATAAATTGATAATATTAAATATATTAGAACAAAATAAATATATTTATTCAGCCCCCATTTTGCCGATCAGCGTAGGTGACTGTTGCCGTGCTGCTAAGGATCAACCTAGACCGTTTTTTTTTCTAAACTTTCTAAACTTCCTAGTTTGTTAAAATGTACAGCTAAAGATAAAATAATTGTAATGTTGCCATAGGTGTGAGGTGGGATAGGTCATTATATTGTAAATCTATTCAGACGTCGATATCAAAAGTATATAATAAATAGTTAAATAAAACAACACTGAAACCAAGTAAATCGTCGACCATATATATATATATATATATATATATATATATATATATATATATATATATATATATATATATATATATGAAATAAATGAGCAACACCCAATTAGGTGCTCGACTGAGACAAAGTTGGACTAAATCCGAATTTGATTTGATCTGCTTATAAAACTACATTTTGTGTGCATTAATAGCTACTGTTGCAGGTTCAAGTGTACTACTTAATTGTTTAAAGACACCAACCATTATTGTTATAAAGACTGCAGTGTCTTGTTGTTTAGAAAAAAATCTAAATAGATAGATAAATGTACAAAATACCAGAATTACTGTATTAGTGAGTTATTTTATTAGCTCTACTGGTCATAGACAAGAAGAGCTTATGGGATGGTCTTCCGTCCATTGTCCTTCCGTCGTCTGTCGTCCGTCCGTCCGTTAGCACAAATTTGTTATCGCTACTCCTCCCAAACTACTTGGAGAATTGCCATGAAACTTTACAGACACTCATCCCAAGGTCTAGTTGGTCCTAAACTGAAAAGGGAGCCTATATGAGGTTCAATATGGCCGCCAAGGCAACCCTCTTGAAAATCTTCTTGGTGGAAAGTCATATTGACATGATGCTTTTACTAGAAGACTTCTTATGATGTCTGGTTAGTCCTAAATGAAAATGGTGCTGATCTGATGTATGATATGGCTTCCACAGTGGCCATCTTGAGAATCTTCTTATCACTACTTCTATTGAATGAATGGTCATATCAGCATAAGTTTTTCATCAAAATATATTCATAAATTAAAATGATGCTAATCTGACGTGCACTATGTGGCCATCTTGAACATCTTGTTTTCGCTACACCTCTTCAATGGAAAGTCATTTTGACATGGGGTTTTCATCAGAAGAGTTCTTATGGTGTCTGGTTATTTCTAAATGAAAATGACTAACTCTCAATACGACTGTCATGGTGACTATCTTGAAAATATTATCTCTACTCCTCCTAAAGTAAATGGCTATATTAACATAGGGTTTTCACCAATATACTTCTTATGATATCAAGTTGGCCCTAAATGAAAATGGTGCCAGTCGTACAGTCGTACATCCAATATGGCTGCCGCGACGGGTGTCTTGAAAATCTAGTTGTCACTACTCCTCCGAATGGATGATCATTATGGCATGGGATTTGCACCAAAAGACTTATAATGATATCTACTCTGTCCTAAATGGAAATGATGCCAGTCTGACATCCAATATGTGTACCACAGCAGCTAATTAGAAAATCTTGTTATCGCTGAAGGAAATTGGAGATGGTTTCATCACTCAGTAGTTGAAAGGAAGAAATGGTCTTATCGTGAATTCCTGGAAATTCTTTTCGCCCAGTAGAGCGTCAGTCCCTTCTAGGGACTCTTGTTTAACTTTGTAATGGGAAACACAGTGTTTACCCTGTGATAATGTTCGAAGAAACTTGAGCCTTTATGGCTCATTCCCCCCTCCCCGCCCTCAGCTACGTGGTGTATTAAGTATCCTGATACAAAATAGAAACACATGGAACATACATCACACCAGGCATTGATAGTCCGCAAAAGCCTTTCCAAACTACACAACGAAGCAGCATAACTTGGGCAGGCATTTGGGTTATGAGTCCGACTCTCTACAAACTGTGCTACAGTGGCAAATTGACACTCAGAGAGAGAGAGAGAGAGAGAGAGAGAGAGAGAGAGAGAGAGAGAGAGAGAGAGAGAGAGAGAGAGAGAGGACTCATTGTAAATGTTGCATTACTAAATAAAAAGCAAAATTTTTACTAAGGAGATATACAAGTAGGGGGTTGTGTAATGACCAGAATATTCCCTGTAATATATACGCATTACAATCATTCATAAGGAGATATACAAGAAGGGAGACGTGCAATGTCCGGAACAGTCACCGCGGAGTTTGCGTTTTTTTTTTTTTTTTATCCGAGTAGGGGGCGCCGAAGGTTACTTTCGCCCAGGGCGCCGTATCGTCCAGCGCAAACTTGCGATGGCCCTGTGTATGCATTACAATCATTGATAATGCAAACATTTCATATTTTGACCTCAGATTGGACATTTAAAATACGGCTCCGTCTGTCTAACGGACTGCAATAATATATAAGAGTTTCCCCGTCACTTAACCTATGTTTTGACTCCCTCCTTCCCTGTGAAACTAATTTTCCCATTTATGCGTTATAATTAGCCACACGCGATTAAATACACAATTGACAAATCTTCCTTATTTAAAAAGAAAATACTGTAATTACATTTATCCAACTATAAAGGATTAACATAATGAAACATATGGGTTTAATACCGATGCAGAATATGAATATTAAATAAAAGTTGAAGATGTAGAGGATAGTTTTGCGTTAATAAATTAAGACTTTGGTTCAGTACTAAATTTAAGATTGATAGTACAGCAATTTTGTTTCTTCTATAAATAGACAGAAGAGAGATATAGGATACACAATGTGTGAAAATCCTCTGTATTTAAAGAATATTTAGACTGATATATTTAATTCAACTCATTTGCACGGTCTCTTTTGGAAATACTACCCTATTTTTATCCGGTCTCGAATCACCTATTGCATTCGTTTTATTTTTCAATATTTATTCCTTGCACGTGGCATATTATTTGGTCACCACCTCTAGTGCACATTATAAATGCTGCCATATATAGACCGATGTAGTCTGTTGTAATTAGCTCCGTGTTTATTTCTGCCTCTTCCCGGCTTCGTGTAGTTTGATCGGATGGTCAGTTAGGTAACAACAAGGTTGCAAGTTTGTTACTCTATTTGAAAAAATATAATGACCAGCAGCAAGCTATAATATATATATATATATATATATATATATATATATATATATATATATATATATATTATTTTTTAGTTACAGCTTAAAGAACGCGTGAATGTAAGATAACTATCATCTCATTATCTCATCATATGTAAGCAATATTTAAGTGAATTGGTAAATTGTTAGAAGAAACCCCCACACAAAGACAAGGAGTAGTTGGGGATAAGTGTATTTTGAGATCAGGACCTGTTTATGATTTCATTTTAAATGTTGGGACTAAGGGCCATGTGGGTCTTTTGTTAGTGTACATCTTTTTCCCCTTATATACAAGGGCTGCTATATCTTATGATTTTCCAGTTTCTCGTGTGTTTTTGGATGACACTATACGTAGAAAGAATAACTCTCGAAATCATGATTTTTTTTCCTGCAAAACTGAACAATTGGGGAATTTTGATTGTGCGAAAACGCGTATAGACCTTTAATATAAAGTAAACACTTCAGTTAGATTTTAAAAGCCTTGAGTAGTAGGGGATAAGGGATTTTTGAGATCAGGACCTGTTTTTTATTTCATTTTAAATATGACCAAGCGAAGCGAGGTCATCATTTTTTAAAATCAAGTTAAACCTGTCCTGATCTCAAAATACCCCTTATCCCCTACTACTATACTAGCCAATATATGAATATTTCATTTTTATTGTTTTAGTAGTTTATATTTTTTTATTGTTTATTTTTTTGTTTTGACAAAATTTATGCCGCCCTCTCCAATCCCTCTATTAACAATGTTTAGACAAAATTTATAATCCAAGATCTTCAAACATATCTTAATCACCAGTGTCATCCTCAAACTCTATTTCTCTTGTAGGTTCATGTCCAAATGCAAAAGTATTTATTCCATCACTGCAAAATCTTTTGTCATCAAAATTGCATAAACCTTTTTTATTAACAACATCCGTCTCAATTTTGTGTAGATGAGATCTTATCACAGTCATGTCAACGTGAGATTGTTTTCCAAGTAAGGCCGCTTCATAATCCTCAAATGAAAATATTTTTCTTACAACCCTTCGTTTTATTACCTTAGCTCGTTTTTCCAATATTCCATTGTCTAGTTTTATGCAATACATTTTACATCTTAATCCAATAAACTCTAAAATGGGGGATAAATCCAGTTTCATCTTTAAACTTTCCAATGACCTTTTTATTTTCATCACAATAAAATCTTCTTTCCTTTGGATATTCTGATAGATCAAAAAGATTTTTGTTTTTGTACAAATTCACATCGACATCTTCTGTTGTTATTTTGTAGCATAAACTATCTGTGTCACTAAACAACAACTCAGCTCGTTTAAATTCTTTTTTGATGAATCCATAATGAAAATAGTACATCAATATTTTTGATAAGTCCAAGATTGCAGCTCCAACATATATTGGTTTGTTGAGCAAAAGGTTTGTTTTTCTTTTGTGAACAGCAACTAAATTATCGTAAAATATTTTCGTACTTACAAAACTCATCAACAACTTTGTTACGCCTCCCAACATCATTTATTATTTCAACCTCAACACGCTTTCGAATATTTTCCATTATTTTTCCATAAACGCTGTTATTCATCAACTTGAAAAAATCTTTTTCAAAATCATTTGTTGATTCTGTTCTCTTTGCAGTGTTGAAATCAATATACCCCTTGAGCCAAGATTTTTGTTTAAATTTTAATACTCGATGAACTTTTCTAAACACAAGTCCATTCTGCAATGCCTGCCTTAATGCATCTATGTTAATGACATAATTTTTTTATCCATAAGAGTTGGAACTAACTTTTCCCCTTTACTTTCTCCGATGTTATTTTGTTTTTTTAGTTCTTGTTGTTGTTGAGAAAGTAAATTATCTGGTATTAACATCGATTCAGCACAAAATGGATACTCGTTGTGTAAGTCGTGCAATTCTCCTGGATAATCTAAATCGACCTCAGCAAAATAACCAACATTATCTGGAATATATTTGTCAATCTCACCAAGAAATTTTGATGGAGTTATCCATTTGAAATCTTTATAAGGCAGTTTTTGTGACATCGCGTAACCATATAGATTTAGGGTATCTAGATAAACAATATAAGATGATTCTTCATTTGGATTGTAGTTTTGTAAATATTTATTGTTTGTTTTTGCATATGTTTTTGTTATCACAGAGATCCCACCTCTTATCCCTTTTTATATGAAACAAAACATATCTGGATCTGTCAAAAACTCAAGCTCTATTTTGCTTAAATTTAGCGCAGCATCCCAAGAAAGTCCAGGAGCAGAATAGTACCAAGCTGGATCTAGCTGCTAGTTTGTTATGCAGACTCTTCTAAACTCTTCAAAAACATCTGCAAGTAACAAAACGTCTGTTGTTAAATACAGATCGTGATAGTAACCTAGATTTTTGCAATCAAAATTTTCCCAGATCATTTTCCCGTGATCATATTTGCTGTCACTTATCTCTTCTATGTTTAGCTGGCTGTAAACATTTTCTTTGCTTGGAAGTTCAGTTTCATCAGATCTTGACCAGCTGTTCATGTATTCGTACGGATAAATCCTCTTTTGTTTTAACATATACGATTTGTCACCAATATGTTGTTTTAGATTATCAAACCTGTTGCATCCCCGGACAAGTTCATCCAGCAACGCCAGCATAAACTGTAGCTGTCAATAAATCTCAATTTGCCTAGCGAGAACGACATATACTTTTCAGTGTTGTTTGGAATGCATTTTATTTTATTATTTGCCATTATTTGTGTAGCAGCAATCACACCTGGACCACCAAAAACCTCAACGATAATATGGCTGTTATAACATCGTAGATTGTGAAAAATAACAGGAATGAATTTAGGTTGTTTAAAATGTAGATTACATCTATCATGAGCTGCTCCTAAGTATTTTCCTGTAATATGACAGTGATCTTTTACTCTGTCATCTCCCATCATCTCACCACAGATTGAACAGTTGACACCCGTAGAAAAATCTATCTCTTCTTATCTGGACAAGGGCAACAATTGTTTGTTTATTTTTAGGATAGTTTTTATTTCATCAACTTCTCCAATCAAGTTTTTAAGTAACCATCTAGCTAGATTTTCTCCTCGATAAATTTTTATTGGTTTTGATAACTTATCATTAACGACACAGACAACTTTATACGCTACCCCAGAAGGCAAATGATTTTGCAGTTTTGTTGTTGATGATATGTCTGGATTATTTTTTTGTATTTTCTACTGTTTCAAGTATCGCCTTAAAATCTGCTTAAATGATAAAAGGAATTTTCACTGCATAATTAAATTTTTTAAATCTCAATATTTTTTTATCATCGCGAGGTAAACTTATCCGTTAAACATCTTTACAATATTATACGTGCTTATCTAGAATAGATTGACTCTTGCATCCATGAAGACATCTGTAACAACAAATTTTTTTTCTTTGTGTTTATTATAGTTCCCGCCAACTAGTCCATTAAAATTTTAAATCCAAACGTAATGATTTTCATAAAACAGCAGGTTTATTGTATTTTGATCCGTGTTTTTTGCTTTTCAATCGAGGATAAATCTTTTCATTTTCATCTAGACCAAAAACATTGATTGTCATATTGTTGTGTCTCTTAAACTTTGGTATCTGTCTCTCCTCCACTGGAAAATTGATTCCTGTAAAATCTAGATTTCCAATATAGTTTATATATAATGAAGTTCTACTTACATTTTTCTCAGCTGGATATCTCGCAGATAAAACAGCTCACATAAAGCACTTGTTGTCGTTGTTTTGTACATTAACAACATCTACTGTTTTTTTATTCTATCTGGTAAGTCCACATAACTTGATCCTCGCAGCGGCGCGTATTTCACTGTGTGAAATATTTCATTTATCTGCTCGAATTTCCACCCAGATCCACCTTCTGTGTACTCATCAACACGTTTCCAAATCTCATATTGTATTTTCTGTAAAATGTTTTCAATATTTGTGCCGCGTAAAATTGTTTATGATGTTGCTGTGATATAAGGATCCGCAATGTCCTCTGAGATATTTTCTTCAGAAATATTTATTTTTGAAAAAACTATTTGATACTGCACTATAAATTTTATCCGGCTATATTTGTTTAGTTCCTGTAAAATTACAGTTTTTTTTTATTTTTACAAGCTGACCATCAGAGACTCCAAACTTCAAAATGTCTGGATTGTCAAAAGCAAACGTTTTATCGAATCCAGCAAAGGCTGACCTGATATTTTGCACCTGAAAAGCCATATATATATATATATATATATATATATATATATATCTATATATATATATATATATATATATATATATATATATATATATATATATGTATAATTTCTTTGAATACAAATTTACATTTAGAGATAGACTATATATATCATGGATCTATATCAGACTCACCCTGTATATGATCTATACGAAGCAAACCAAAAAGGCTTTATCAGAAATAGAATAACAAAAATATCTGCTGTTTTTTTTCAGTTACGCGATGGTTGTTATAAAGTTTACATAAAAAAGACCGGATCTAACAAATCTGTGACAATGATGCAGATAGATTTTATTTGGGAAGTTTTTCACGGAAAAATACCGGATAAACATTTTATTCATATAATCGATAACCTGAGAGGTTTTTCTTTAGATATTATTTAGTCGTTATCAAAAGAGGAACTCAATTCAAAAGATTTTGTTATTCATCCAGTATTTAACGATTACGAATGTAATCCGTCTGGTATTGTCAGCAATGTAAAAAGCAAAAAGATTGTAAAAAGCTGTAGTATTAACTGGAATGGATACGTTTCTGTGAGCGGTACTAATACTCATCAAGTTCTCTTCTCGTATTACAATTTTATCAAGGACTGTTACGGTCCGTCAATAGATGATTCTACAATAATACAGGAAAGACCTATTGAGCCTGATATTCCGGATGATATTGACAATGAAAAATTTTCTGTTAATCCTGTTTTTGATGATTACGAGGTCTCTGAGTGTGGGATAGTTAGAAGCGTAGGAGCAAATAAAATAGTGACAACTTTTTTGTCAGAGATGAGCGGCATGAAATTCATATCTGTTTGCGGGAGAAATACAAAAGAACAGATGATTGTAGCTCTTCATATTTTTGTTTTTAACTGCTTTAATCTAGGGGCTATC
This sequence comes from Margaritifera margaritifera, assembly GCA_029931535.1. Taxonomy (NCBI): domain Eukaryota; kingdom Metazoa; phylum Mollusca; class Bivalvia; order Unionida; family Margaritiferidae; genus Margaritifera; species Margaritifera margaritifera. The sequence continues at coordinate 49,726 of JAQPZY010000851.1, read as the reverse complement.
AGAAAAGAATGAGAATTTATTACTTATCGTGACTGCGATATGAATTACTATTGTCGCGACAATCTTGTTTTAGCTACTGAGAATGAGTCTATTGGCCAGATAGGATGTATGAGATTTAAACATTGAGAAGAGCCTAAAGAACCTAGAGAAATGAAACCCATTATCTCAATGAATTTAGATAGCGGCGATGAGATTGAGCATAGATCAATATCAGCAGCAAGTAAGTTTGTGGAATTTCAATGTCTTCTATTAAAACCTGTTGTAAAGAGCGTAAACATAAAATATTTTCAGCTAAATTAAATTCAGATTTTGATTTATTTTATATTTAACTTTCTATTAGAGATATCCTTACCTATATAAATATGGATCAGAATCAGATCATAGATGACTACAAGACTCATTACAAGCTGACAACTATGAAGCTAACAGTCTTGGAGAAGTGACACATCGAAAAAGTAAAAGATTTGTATTGGGATCTGAAAATAATTCTGGATATCAAAAGGTTAATTTAAGCAGCAAGAAAGGTGAGAAGAAAAAAAAAAACTCTCTATGTACACAGGTTGGTGCATGAAAATGTCATTATGGAAAGATACCTAAAAATATTATTATTGATCACATCAATGGCAACAAAAAAAAATAACAGATTGATCAACTTAGAAACTGTGACACAGCGAGAGAATATGTTGAGAATTTCAAAAAATAAAAAAATAGAAACCTGTTTTATCTATTAATTTTTCAAACAACGAAGAAAAAGAATGGACTTCAATAACAGCAGCAGCAGCTAAACATTTTGGTATTAATCTAAAAACTGTGAAATTTGTAGCTGATGGGATCTGTCAACACGCAAGATCAGATATTTTTAATGCTTGGATTGACTTTCTATATCTAGACTAGTGTTCCATCTTGTAAAATCTCTATCAAGTTATCTTTGCTCAAACAACAGTGAGCATGAAGCATAAAATCATTTTATGTATAAGCAATCAAACATTTTTTATAAAAAAATAATCGCCGCCTGTTTTCAGATGATTAAAGAATATTATCCACATCTCCCACAACTATTCCAAAATAATACGGAGTAAAATCTGTACTAAAAACGCTTCTCGTAGTTTTCTGTTAAAATAATCCTTTTCATAGATTCTACACTTTGTAATAAACATCGAGTCTTTTTTGCTTTCTGGATTGTCGCCCATTATAATAAACATTTAGATAAAATTTATATATACAATGGATCTGTATTAAATATCCTGATGATCTCTATCAAACCGATCCAGCTCTACTTGATCAACAAGTATCTGAGAAACAAAAAAAATCTTTTGAAATACAAAATATTGAAGATGATAAACAAGAACAATATGAATACGAACTAGGTGACTTAAAAGAATAAGAACATGTTGGAGTTGATCCGGCAAATAAAAAATATTAAGGAAAATCATCTGCTGGGCGATATGATTTTAAGTATCATCTGGCAAAAAAAAAAAAAAAAAAAAAAATTCTATTTTACTCCGGAAGAAATTTTTTTTTTTACGCGAGGATAAAATATTTTGTTTTTGTAAAAATATTTTCTCTGATGGCCGATACAGAATTTATAACACATGAAAGAAAAAGTGAGCTTATCAAGCTCTGCAAACCTATCAAATGTAAACAGGTTTTAATGAAATACGAGCAGATCTACAAGAATATTACTGGAAATGTTTAATACTACTTGTTAAAATCCAGCTGTTAAATGAATCTGGATATCCTCTCCATTTAATAAAACTTTTGTTTCCTTTTGTTTTTAAAACTTTTTCAATAACAAAAACATCTTGTGTTGTTTTTTGTAACTCTGGCTCGTAGAATGATCCTAGTACATCTTCATCATTGAGATCTTTTAGTTTGTAAGTAACTGGTATCGTTTTTAATACTTTATCAACTATAAAAATCTCTTCACTCCAGTTTCTTGTGTATCCCTTTTCAAATATTTTTTTTGTGTCAGAGACATCCTGACTCTGTCGTGTTTGTTAAACTTATGCCGCAGCGGTTTTGTAGTCATTTCATCAAGAAGTTGTTGATATTTTTGATGAAGATTTTCATTTGCTATCTGCGGATTTTTTTATCGCCTCGTTGGGTGTCATCGCGATTGTTCTATGTTTAGTGTTTTTGTATTTATCAACTTCTCTGGCAAATCACCAATATAGTTGTTTGTATTTTTTGCTGTTAAATTTTTGTATATTTTGACTCTTTCAACGTCCTGTTAAATCTTTCTGCAATAACACTTTTTCCTTCATTTCCAGTTACATATTTTTCTATTTTGTGTTTATTTAGAAAATTTTCAAATTTTTTGTTAAAAATCTCTACTCCTTGATCTGTCCAGATTCTATTCGGTTTTCTTTCAAACTTTTTTATGATATTCTGAAACGCTGTTATTATTGTGTTTTCCATTTTATCTTTTATCCGTACACTAAAAGCACAGCGGCTAAACACATCAACTATGTTTAACAAAAATCTATAGCCTTCATTATCCTTAGCAAGTTGAGACATATCGGTAAGATCAACGGCCCAGATGTCATCTACCGCATTCGCAATGACCTTCCTTCGAAGAAACTTTTTTTTGGGGGGTCTGTGAAGTTCCTTTGCTAGTCCAAGAAAAGGTGGTGGTGATGTTTCTGGAACTCCTATCCCAAGTTTATATTTTGATCCGATTATTGCTTGAACAAATCGTCTATCAAATATTTCTGTCATATTTTTAGACTTCATTGCTGATAGTTCATCAAGCATCGCTTTATCACATCCCGATTTATCGTCTATGTGATCTCTGTAGCAGATATCATACCGCATTGCAATCTCGTCAACTTGATTATACGGCTCTTGTCCTGGTAGCGGTTGATCATTTTCGTCTAGTTGTTCATTAAGTGGATTCCAAGGTCCTGTGTACTTATGTTTTGGCAATATCCAGCCTCCACTTGGTTTTGGCAGTTTGCCAATTAATGTTTTGTATATCAAGAGCACCGACTATTATTTTTCTATGATTACATCCACCACAATAAGCGACAATTTTATTTCCTTCGCCGCAGAGATGACAATCATCGCTGCAATCACACATTATTTTTATTGATTTTATTAATTTTTAACAAGGAGAATCTGGCCTTATCACAAGAACGTTGCCCAAGGCCTCTCCAACTCGCTCAACTGGAGTATCAACCGGTTCTATCACTGGTAAATCTTTTTTTACAAATACACTTTTCTTTCTTTCACAAATTGCGCAGATACTTTTTATCATTTTTCTTCCATTTGATGTTGTTACTGTTTCTGGATCAATACTAGCCGTCATGGTTCTACACTTTAGACAATACCAGTTCATGTTATTATACCTAAGTTTAGACAAAATTTATGACGATATTATAATTAGAGAGAGATGGTCTAGGATCAAACTGCGTGATAAAATCTAAGAAAGATTTTCCATCATTTATTTGTTTGATAAACATTACACAATAATATCCACAGGCTGTTGTTCCAATTGGCTGTAATTGATTTGAAGAATAATTTTTTTTAGCGTAATCTTTTATCATATCACAAGGAGGTAGCCCAAATGAATCAAAATAAATATTTTTATACAACGCCACCGAGGGTGTACCTGATCCATCATTGAAGTTCTGAATATTTACAATACAACAAGAATTTTTTTTTTTTTTTTTTAAAGTTGATCTTTAATAAAAACTCAAATAATTTTTTAAATATTTTTTAGTTTTTCTTCTATCTCAAAATTGCTTAACGCCTGTACGTCCCTGGTAGTGTTAGTCCTCGTCCTACTCGTCTCCCAATCCCAAGTAGATTCGGAAGTAGACTGCCAGCTATCCCCGCTAGTAGCGGTCCTATGAACCCACCTCTCGTCTTTTTTGTTGTCTTCTTCTTCCTTGATCCCAATTTTTTTTTACTGCTTTTGGCTTTCTTTGTCATTATTGTAATTGTTTACATAAAATAAAATACGCTTTTTGCTAAGGAGTTTTTGTATCGTTGGAGCGAGCAACCAATATAGATACCCACCCCGTGTTGTTGATCGTTTTTTCTTTGGTTTAGGTACTTTTTCTGTCGCGACTTTGCTTTCTTGGCATTTTATTTGGCTTGTTTACATAAAATCATACAGTTGTTTTTATACCGGATCCTCTCTTTAGTACGCTCCTTGGTAATCCTTTTCTTTCAATAGTTTTCTTTGTTGCTCCTGATATTGCTCCTGATGCTGCTGCAGGACCAAGAGTGCCCAGCACAGGCAGCACTTTTGGCAATATTGTACCTAACATTGTTGATACAGCTGGACCAAAGAAACCACCAATTTTGCTCATTGCGGTTATTTGAGCAGCTGACAGATTAAGGACAACAGGCGATCCTGCTGTGATTCATTTCATCTGATTTTTTGTCACCATTAGTTTTGTCGCTGTTCCGGTTGTTGATGTCGGATTTATTTTTAGGGACAGCTCTTTTCGTGATGCTACGGCCCTCGCTAGTTTTTTTTTTTATCTGTCCCTATGATAAGTTTACTTCAATCTGAGAATAACTCATTATTTAGCTTTATTACATAAAATTATGTTTGAATTGTTGTCACTCCACCGTTTGAATCAATAATACTATTTTTGTCAGATGTCACCAGCGCGTAAACATAATATGGATTAAGAGGGGCCGTTCCAAGATTCCAATTTACTTCTATTTCAACTGGACTAATTATCATTTCAGGATAGTATGAAACATCAAAGTGAAATATCGGATAAATTAATATGAATTCCTCAATGGAGATTTGGGATCCACTGTTAATATGTTGGTACTTTTGCATTGCTCGCATTAACATCATATAGGCTCTGGAAATATTTATTGTTTCTCGATTAAAATCACAACGCAGTGATCGTTCCGTATATTGTCGTGAATTAATAACTATATTTATCTGATTAACATCCATATTATCAACACGAGCGCTGTAATCACAAATTGTCCATCATCAATAGCAGCATTTTCTTTCATCACATATTCACCAGGTTCTGCTCGCTCGAGTATTAGTGTGTGCTTGACGCCACGGAACACTTTGTTGATATATCTGCAAAATCCAAAAATTGTTAATAGCGGTAAAAACATTGTTATTTGATTACCTTCATTTGTATAAGATTTTCGTAAGGCGTAACCAGCGTTGTAAGATGAATTTTTTCTCTGTATCAGTTTAATTTCGTTTTATTTTGGCGAGAGTCTTATCTGTATTAACTGCGGGATCTGGTAGTTCTATCCCCAATGCGTTACAAACATTGATTAAAGCACCAACAATCGCAGCTAAATCAGCTCCTACTCCAGGTGATTCAATACCGTTTAATTGAGCAACGGTAATGACAAATATTCGTATTATTGCTAAGCTTGCTTCATCATTAATACCAGGAACTTTGTCAATTATGTAAATAAACTCGTTTGAAGAAGCACCTCAATCTCCGGTATTATTGAATCAAAGCATATTAGTTGCAATACTTTTAGAATAATTTTCACTGAAAGAAACAATGTTTAGTATTTTACTTGCTACAGGCAAGTACAGCAAAAGGTCCTCTAAGGGTTGATTATTGAGCTGGTATCGTGCGTTTTTAAATAATCCCAAGCCGTTATTTTGTAGAGTTATTTCATCATCGTCTAAAAACAGCGTATCTGCATCAGCTAAAGTCATTACTTTACCACAAATCTCGAGAAACGCTTTATGTGGAATCAGATAAAAATCATCGTCTCGTATATTAATTGTTCTGTGACCAGATTTATTTTGATCCAAGGAATTATCGTGAAGATATTGAATGTATTCGTATTCTGTTAAATCATCAAGCGCTGAATAATCGCGTAGAGACATTTTATTATATTTTGTACATAAAATTGCATTACATCTGAAACATCATTTTTCCATTGACTGCGTCCATTGTAATATACCTGTCTGATACTATCAGTGCGTACGCTAGCAAATGACAGAAAAACTCTTAGCATCCATAATGCTAGGCGAGTAATAACAAACTCGCCAGGAGCAACACCTTGTGCTCGATGGATATATCCGAATGTGTCATCTCTGTTAAAAATAATTGTGTGCTTAACACCAACAAAAACTGTGTCAACAATTCTACAAAACCCAATGATTTAGGTCAGTGGAAGAAACATTGATATTTGATTACTGTTATTCGTGTAAGCTTTTCTTGCGGCAAAGCCAGCACTGTATAAAAGATTTTCTTTCGAAAATAAAATAATTTCATTAGCTTTTGCTAGAGCTTGTGCGGTGTTAGCAGCAGCATCTGGTGATTCTAACCCAATTTTGTTACAAATCCTGATCATAACAGCTACGGTAGCAGCAAGATTAGCACCAACATCTGGTTCTGTTACACATACCATTGGGCAAATATTTGTAATATAATTTCTGATTGTTATCAGCGTAGCTGCGTCGTTAGCGCCAACAACCAACGCCGCTTGATGAGGGATTCTGTTAGACGAGATTGCGGCCCACTGCTGGCATCTTTGAAACAAATCATATTTGTTGCGGTGCTTCTTGAATAATCATCGCTAAACGAGATAAGGTTTATAATTGTACTTGCTACTGGCATATGATCGGAAATATCTTCGATTGTTCGGTTGTTAAGCATATATATCGTGCGCTCTTAAACAAACACCAACCGTTGTTTTGTAATGTTATCTCATTATCAGCCGCATATGCAATTGGAGCTGCTGGTGCTGCTTGTGTCTGCATTACTCTTCCACGAACCTCCAAAATTGCTTTATGCGGCAGCAAATAAACGTCCTCGTCTCGTGTGTTAACTGTTCTCTGCCCTGATTTATTTTGATCGTTGGTTTCATCCAGATACTCAAATTATTCGAATTATGTGACACTATCATCTTTTTCTGTTGTTTCAAAGATTTTTACGTAATCTTTGTGAGACATATTATTATTTTATTTTACATAAAATTAAAACGCAGGAACGTCTACGCGTTTTCTAGTTTTCCGCTTGAGATTTTTAATAAGTTTTTTAGTTGTAGCTATCATTGCTCGTGCTGTTTCTGGTGTTTGCGCAATCTAGCTAATAGCTTCTTTTATTTCAGCTGCAGTTGGCGCCATAGCTTCTTGTAAAGCTGCTGGAACAGTGGCACCTATAGGTGTTTCTTTGATCTTATCGGCAATTGTTTGCTCAACAGCGTTACCTGCAGCTGGTATTGCTTCTGTTACAAAAGCCTTAGACGCATCAATAGCAATTGGGGCTACTTATTTTGCAATACCTGGCAGATTTTCAACTATTTTTGAAAAAATATTTCCAAAAAATCCTCCAATTATTTTTCTTCTGTAAATTCTTCGTCGCTTCATTATTCTTTAATTTTATACAATCTTTCTCAAGTGAAGATAATACGTAACCTGCTCGTTGTTTAGGTCTATTTGCCGCCCGGATTGATCTGTTAACGTCATTGTTATACTTTATATTTTTTCTTCGAAATTAATTGGATAATAAATCATTTGCCGAGGTTGTATATGCAACAAAGGTCCTGGCGGGACGTTTGGTGAAAAACTATCAATTGTTTGTCCTCTGCTGCCCTGAGATGTGTAAGACCTGTTTGCTATTGAGCAGTGTATTAGTATTGTGCAAACATCTGTGATGTCAACTGGTTTATCACCCTCGTAGGTAACATATGTAACAGCAGTTGATCCATCGCGAGCTCTGTCAAATTCCAACAATGATCTAATTATATTTGGTATAGAAAAATCTACGAGAAAATTATTTTTCAAAGTTATCCTAGCCCGTAATGTATTATAATTCGGCTCTAGAGTAAACATTTTCGGTTCGAATCCTTGTTCTGGCAACAGCTGCTTTATCACAGTGTTAAGATCTGTGATATTATAAGCGCCAGCTGGGATTGTAACATTTGTCCAAGCACCAATGGAAAAAGTAAAATCATCGTTAACGCCTGTTTTCAAGTTAAAAATTGATGACCACATCGTAGCTGATATTAGTCCAATCTCATACTGAGCACCAGTGTCAAGTTGTATTGGTGGTGTGTAAATTATAGAAAAATTTGCGCTATCCCCTGATGTCTGTTTAGAATCAAAAAGTAACGTAGCGGTCTGCATTATACTTTAAGACCCTAACCGCGAAGTTTTAGCTGTTTCATCAGATCATTATACGCCAAAGATTGAAAATAATCAAACCGTTGATTAAAAACAGTAAATGCTAATCTTCCAAAAAAGTTGAATGTTGTGTTTTACCTTTTTTGATACTTGCTTTGCTGTTTAGTATCTTTTCATACATTTTTGAGACAATAAACGCTTCCATCATTGCTTGAATACAGGTACCTGGCTTTCTCTTAAAGATATCTCTGGCAAATTGTTCGGAATCATTTTTATATTTGTAAAACATTTATCCTACTGTCTCATCACGTAATTCATTTAATATATATTTCAATGATTCGAAGTCAGTATCCGTAATGTTCAACATTGCTCGCAAAACAACGACTGCACTTTCTGTTGTAAGTTTTTCATGAGCTTTTAGAGCTAATGCTCTGTAATTAGAACCTTCAGTAGGTTCTTCTTCTTCTTCTCTAAAAAGTGTACCTATTTGTTGTTCAGGGATTGCTATTGTGTTTAGTTTGTTCATAACTTTTTGAATATCCTCTTCTTGTTTGTTAGCCGTGAATTCTAATTTACCAAAAACAGCATTTTGTTTCTCATCAATTTCCCTCTGTTTTTTGTCAATTAAACCTTTCAACCCTTTTTCTTTTATTTCATCAAGTTCCTTTTGTGTCAACGGTTCTCGTTCAGGAAGTTTACCAAGTACAGCTTCTGTTACTGGTTTGAAAAGTTTTGCCGTTTCCTCTTCAGGTTGTTGTTTACCTGTTTGAGTCTGCTCAAGTGTAGATTTAATAATCTTTCTCTGCTCAACCAATTTCTTCAACAAGTTGGTTTGATCCATTAATTTCTTAAACTTCTCTTGCTTGTCCAGTATTTATTTTAATCACATACAAATTTATCAAGACCACAGCGAAACATCTTAGATTTATCCGAGCAAAATCTATCGAATAACAAAAAGTCGTGTTTACCTTGAGTTGCTGCGTGATACAGCTCTGAATTTTTTTTCTTTTGATACTTCCCTCATTGTTCTCGTGCAATGTTTTGTATATTGATGTTATCAAGACCAGCAAACGAAATCAAACAACCGGTGTTTCTTCTGATGAATCCATCTACGTTATACAATCCCTGCGCGAGATAAACGGTGTTGCAGCGCTTGTTTCGTGACAAAGAAAAATACGATTTGATTTTTTGCATCTCACTATGTTTAAGTGGGATGTCATCAAAAACAACAATTTTGTTTTCGCTAGAATCCAACTATGATACAGGTTCTACTTGATCAGGTTCTTTGATAATAAAAAAAAATCATCGTTGACTTCTAGTTCATTTTTCATAGTATCAATGTATTGCTGTAGCAGTTCATATTTATCCTGATGTGGGTTTATTGTGTAAATATAAACCTTGTCGTAATTGAACCCACCGTTGAGAAGTAGATTCATCAAAAGATTAGTTTTACCAGAACCTGTACGACCTACAATCAAATAATGGCAGTTTGGTAAATTAAAATTATGCCGCTGTTTGATCACATTTTCCATATCAAAATTTATAATGCTCATTATGTATAATGTTTATACAAAAATATAACATAATGAGTTACTTTACGAAATTTGGAACGTTAATTGGCGATGGTAGTGATAGCGGATCTGTCGTTGGTGATATCTATGTTCTACGTGTTGGAGATTCAATGTCTGGCGATCTTAATATGACGCGGAACAAATAATAAACATAGAGACAAATTATCCGTTAGCTAGTGGAAATATTTTACAGGCAACAAGTTTACAACAGCTAAATATGCTGAACAATTTAAAAATAAATAAAACAGGAGATACAGTCCCAGGTATTTTAACATTTTACAACGTAGGGAAAATAACCGGACTTCCAACAAGTTTTCCTCCTGAAGATAGAGATGCTGTTAGCTACACACAAGTTGTGACAGCACTGTCAGCTTATGCTCCTCTTGGCGGTTTCACAATGAGAGGGTCGATAAATATGAACAACAGAGTTATCACAGGACTATCTCAAGATGCGCCAGGTGATATTGGGTACGCGGCAAGTGTTGGTTACATAAACGACTACGCTTTTAGCAAATGGGGCGGCGTAATATCAGGCAATATTGATATGGATAACAAAAGGATAACTCGAGTTCCTTTACCAACAAATCTTTCTGACGCGGTACCGTATGTCAGCTTGACAAATACTCTGTTAGTTGTTAATAAAACCGGGGACACAATGTCTGGCACTCTCAACATGAATAACAACAGAATAACAGGACTACCAATACCAAGCGCTGCCAGTGACAAACCCGCTAAACGAAGTTGTTAGCAAAACAGGAGGAACAATGATTGGAAATCTCAATATGGGAATTAACAAAGTAAAATCAACTGCTACACCAACAGCAGGTGAGGATCTTACCAATAAAACTTATGTTGACTCAGTCTCTGCAGGTGGTGTAAAGCGGATAAGAAACAATGTTGGTTTTATCCCACCGCTGTCTAGCGATTCACCAAACAGAACCGGGTTTATAATAATCGTATCATCATTTTATAACGGCTACAGTCCGTTTAATGCTTTTGCAGGTCATTTGGTTACTGCAGGAAACACAAACGAGTGGACGACAAACGGTCAGTCATCAAATGTTTGGATAAAGATAGAATGTCCAAGCGCAGTCTCTAATTGGAAGTTTACGCTACGAGGTCGTGGAAGCGGCGCAGAAAGATTCTACAACTGGAGATTGGAAGGATCAACGGATAACATAAATTTTACTCTAATTTATACAAATCCAAACTTATGTTGGGATTCCAGCACAAGAGTTTTTGTTACCAACACCTATTTCTACAACAAAGTACAAATGGTTTATACTTCACTGTGTAAATGCAGACGGTCCCAATCCTGGATGAAGTGGATTTCAAATTTTTACTCTTGACGATCAATTATAAGATTTTATGTAACAGATAAAATAAAATGGCAGAGGTTATTGAAACCTGTAAAAACTTCCACAACTTTGTTTTTAACACAGATACTGCCATGTGTTTATACCACCTGATGCGAGATCTGATCAAAGAGACGCCGCGAAAAAAATGATAGCTATAAAAACATCATTGTTGAAGACAGAAAAAGATAAAACAGACACAGAAATAAATTATACCTCTGTGCATGCGAGGAGATCTAAAGAACCTTTTCTACAGTGTTATTTTTATTCCTTCCAGTATTGTACTAAAAAATCAAGGAAAAACAAAGAATAAGATTTTTTAAACAAGTTTATTCATTCATTTGTTTCTTTCTTTATTCTTTCTAAATTTTGAACTTGCCTTGTGCACACGATTAATTTTTGTAGAGGCGCCGGAGGGGGATTCAAAAAAGAAAGTAAACAGAGACTGAACAAAGTCAACATTAACTAGTATGGTTTTTTTTACTTATTTTTAACTTTGCCAATTTTTCACAGAAAGGATGCCATAACTAATAGAATGGTAAGTTGATCCACTATTATTTTACAAATAAAGCATAATAAAAGGGGTTGACGTGATTATGTTCATTTATATTACGATACTTAACCTGTTAAGGAATGGGGACTAAGCGATATGTTTACGGTACTCAGTACAGTATTGTAGTGCATTTCTCTCTCCACACACACACACACACACACACACACACACACACACACACACACACATATCCATAAATGAAGCAGTCAAATTTTAAGACAGAATGACTAAAACCAGCGTATATTTAAAAAGATTTTATTGACTCGGTTTTTCTTCAAATTGTAACAATATTAACTATTGAAAGGAACGCCTGCAGATGTACTATACAAGTGTAGTAATAGGTAATATATACAGAATAATGAAATTACACATAACAATTTTAAGTGCCACGAGTATATTTGTCAGATGTTTCTGCCATGCTGTTATTGGTAACAGCATCGTGCGTGTACACGTGTGTGTTTGTGTGTCTGAGGGATAGATAGAGATGCATAATATATATCATTTATGAATATGGTATACAAAACCCATTTTTTCCTCTGTATGTGTCACCTAATAACTATGTATTTACTTAACTTTTTTACAGTCAGGGCCATGCGTCAATTCAATATCATTTACCACCACACATATTACTGATGACATATGAAAGAGTTTAGTAAATGCGTAGAGATCGCACATGAAAAAGTATTAATTGAAGAAAAAAATAAAAACAAACAAAAAAACAACACAGTTAAACAATATGGCACACGCTCTAAACATGTCAGTCACCACACACTCACACCCTATTAATATTAAATCATCTAATAAACCAAAACTGAATATAGGATGCAAAATACGGGGAGAGAAAAGCCATAGATTAGTATGAAAGCAGACTATTATCATGTGATCAATTGACCAGAGTTTGAAACTGACTATTGCAGTGCCTGGACGTTTGAATGAACAGTGCACACGTGCCAATTTCGTTATATGTGGTTGCGTCATAAGATAAACACTCGAAGTTATGATTTGGGTGATTCAGTTCGCACTTTTCTATTCAGATTTTACTAATGCTAACAATAAATACTAATGTGTTGTTGTAACAGATATTAAATATGGCTTGATATTCCCTTTAATTGTCAGACACATATATAGTTCTTAAAGAGATTATATTTTGACGAGATGAGAGACTACACCAAGAGGTATGGAAGGCAAACTATTGATTATGTTCTTTCTTTATTTTTAAGATCGAAAAGACACAATAGTGATGAAGATTTTACGTGTGTGTGTATGTGTGTGTGATACATTGCCATGAAAGTATAAGTAAAACAATAAATAAAAAACGCTACTCATTGCCAGATAGCAACGGAATAAACCAATATATTCGGTGAAGAAGAGAATTTAGAAGCCCTGTTAATGGCTCATTTACAATCATATCAGCCAATAATATTGAATAATACTTCATTTAGGAACAATTTTTAATTGTATGATTAAGTGCATTATTTTTACAAGGGAACTTAACAGTTTTAAGTTCACTTATAAGTTAGAGATATTCCTTTTGGCTACTAGGGACCGTTTAGGATCAGTTTTTAAAATTAAACCTTATTTATGCAGCTTTATATCCCTACACACATGCACACACACGCACACACACACGCACGCACACACCCACAAAACAACTACATATTGTAATTTAAAATTTAGTGAACAGTTCATGGATAAGCAGTATAAATGAGAAAAAATGGAAAATATGACTATTTTACATATCTTCTTTAATATTTTGTCAACACCCAGTTTCCATGGCAGTTGGCAAGTGAACGCAAAACTTATGCCAAAAATAAATGTTAACCATCTGATACATGCAATATTCATCATCATTTGAAGGCAATTAGAGAGGGGGCAGAAAATTGTACTTATCCAATATAATCCGCTGAATTGACTTTACTTGAATTCATCCTGCTTCACCATTGATTGGGAAATCTTACTCATGAACATATGTACCCTGTGAGAATTTGCAGCCTTTTTGTTATAAAATTCCATTTCTGTAAGCAAAATAATACAAACAGTCTGCATGTTTTGGTCAGGTTCTCTCTCTCTCTCTCTCTCTCGTTGCGGACTTTGAATTGCAGCACTTAGCTGTTCAGGTGCCTGGTATTTAAAAGCAATGGAGTGGAGTGGGACTGTGGCGACTATATAAATGTCAAACCACTCTCAAGTATCGTAGCTTGTAAAATTTTATGTGTTATGACAATTATCAATATTTCAAGCGATATCTGACTGATTATCATTCTCTACCCTGAGAGGCTTCAATATTTTACCTGGTGACCGTGACCTGCAACACACCTATCAAATTCTAACTCATAAGACAGATACATTTTCACTCCCCAGAATTGAGGGTGGGGTTGGGGTTGGGACAAGCTGTAATGTATATTAGGCTGATAGACTTATAGCTCGAATTAAATCTTGTTGCCGGTATTTATTCCAAAACTATATACATCATACACTATATAAAATATCTTATACATTTTTTAACATATCTCATAAACTTTACAAGATATCGTATACATTTTATAGGAGAGCATCTAATATAAATTAGATATCTTATACACAGAGTTAATTGAGATATCTTATACAGAATATAAGATTATAAAGAATAAAATATATATTAGAAAGTTTATATCTTACAAAATGTATGCGATATCTGATTAAATATATGATATCTTATACAACATACAAGACATCTTATATTATGAAAAATCATATAAGATATCTTATACAATTTATGAGACATCTTACAAAGTTTATGAGATATCTTAATAAGTTTATGGCAAAACAAATTAATATGTGTTCCGAAAATCATGTATCTCATAAACTATAGAAGATATCTTTTATACTGTCTCTGTTCAAGATTTTTGCTTTGAATGGCGCGTGGCAGCCATAAAACTCATCCTGTTCTTATACAACATTACTGTATGATTTGAAAGTTTTATGATAGCAAATAACATTTGAAACAGTGGCTGGTTACATGTTGTCGTCTTTCACTGGAAGCCGTCAGATTTTGTCTGGAAATTGTAATCAGCAGTACATTTTGTTAAATTTGAACTGACCTCATTGAAAATATTTTAGTTACCCAGAGATTGAGGTCGGAGACAGACATTAATATAATAAAGGTCATATATAATCAAAGTTCTGTTGAACTTAAAATTTGTTATTAATATTCCTGATGAAGATTATAATTACTGGCATTTAGTTTCTCACGTGATGCTGCAAATAGTTTACATGGCGATGGCGATCAAAACATCTGCACCTTGTGTAAATATGTCACCAGGACGCGGCTGTAAACACATTACTCGGTCTGAATCGATACCTTGCCGTCGCTGCTCCGTCCTAACAGGTCAACACAGATGCATCTCTGCTGTTGCATAATGCGCCACACGATAAGGAGCTATGCTGTTTATTTGATTTATGACTGCAAGCGAACAGAGTAGGTCCTGATCTGCCAGTACTTTATGCGACCGTACTCTTGTGTCTGTGCTGTTAGCAGTTTGTGTGAGTCATGTACGGACATAGACGGTGCATACTAGATGCGTACGGTCATGATTCCGTGAAGTTACGGTCATTTGTTTCTCTTTTAGCATCAAGTATTGCACATATTCGTTTCCCCCGTTTTCTTATTTTAAAAAAAAAAATATATATTTTACTTCGTTATTATAGTTAATTAATAGAAAAAGATAAAGCAAAAGTAAAAAATGGACTGATCTTGAATGAAATTAATGTTTGGATGATTTGTAGGAACAAAGTCAATCGTCATATTGGTATTATTTTCAAATGTAAAAGCTTACTTTTAGTGTCGCCAATCATCACTCATCGCTGTTATATATCAAGGAGTCTCATTAGTATGGCGGAACTTTAGACAAAAGCCGTAATTTAAGTCTAAATAGATATATCCTTAGCTGCATTGCTTAACTTTCTTTTATATCTTGAATTGTTCACGGTATTTATTATCTGGAAAGATTTTAAAGTAAATATAGGGGTTGGTGGCTCTATATACATGTTATTACAACTTGTGCAAATCGATGAGTTGTACAAGAAACACAGATCTATAGGCATGGGGTAAGCAAACATCTGCCGAGTATTCACTCCCACCTGGAAGTATGTCTATGTTAAGCCATCATATCTGGTATATAATATATTTGGAATTACAGATCTGGTGATCGATATTTGGAGTGATGTTTTATTACATGTATTTATTAAGAAATACACCCAACATAGGGAGTGGCTGCACATGCATAACATTATGAAGTCTGGATCGATAGCAATGACTCAGTATTGTGACCGCAAAACAGCAGGGAAATCTCCACTTATAGAACATGCCAATTTATCCTTTATTTATCATATTCAATATTCACCAAACTTTACAAAAGAGGATAAACGTGTTGGCATTTGTTTACACTGTCTTAAATTTATGTCATGTATTAATAACAAATGATCTTAAAAGGCTAAATATCACTTTGATTATTTATCTGTATAAACTTAGTCGATGCAACATGAAAATACTTGTCACTAGGTTTTTTCTGTGCTAAGCCTATTGTTCAATATGTCTTTAGGTATGTTCCTTACTAAGCCATGTGTTCAATTGGTCCCTAGGTATGTTCCTTACTAAGCCATGTGTTCAATTGGTCCCTAGGTATGTTCCTTACTAAGCCATGTGTTCAATTGGTCCCTAGGTATGTTCTTTACTAAGCCTAGTGCCAATATGTGAAAGTAAACATGATCGCCTCTACATTAAAGCCGCAATTATACTTGGCTACATAGACTTTCTTTTACCCCTACCCGCCCCAAAAAAAGAAAGAAAAACAATGCCATAAACACAGACATGACTGTTTTAGCTCTAGTATATCTGTCAGTCTGTTGTTTGCACACATATACACACATTCACTCACTTACCCTTTCCTGGTATTGCTCAATTTTATTTATTTGTTTGTTTGTTTTCAAAGAGCTTTGTCCGGTATGATCAACTAAATCTTCGCTTGCAAAAGGTCTTTGTTCTTGATCTATGTATAACGAAGTGGACTAATGACCCTTCGCTAGCGAAGACGGACCAATTACTGTCCAAACCACAGAGTCAAAAAGATATGGGTTCTTTACAAGTATACCGACAGGGACTTCAGAATATTTCAGCATCATTAAGATGTCAGCTAGCAAATCAAGTTTGTTACAATTAAACATATAAAAATAGTTCAAACATTATCTATGTCATGTAACAATGGTAAATTATATTCACAGTTTACTGCTGATGTTCAGGCAAATGTCATACCTTTATGCATTATTATCAGTCAGTGCACGTGTACCAGATCAGAACATTTGAACATCGGTAAGAGAGACACAACTAAATAATACAATTGTGCTTGGGCCAGGAAGAACCCATGACAAGAATATCAAGTGTTATGCAAGCACCGGCCTCGCCGATATATGATGGATATATAACATATCTCGGCAAGGACTCGTCCCCTTGAGTGCTAAAATATATATAATATGCCCTGTAATAATAAACTATAGAAGTCGAAACTTGTTGGGGTGTGATAACAAAGGAGGTTTTCTTTGGACTGATATGTTAACTTCACGTGACTTGTATTTTTAGTTACTAGATATTCTTTTTTGTATATGTTTTAATCACCAATTATGGCACCTTACTGAACTTGATGTAACTTGAGTTTGTTAGGTAGAGTCATCTTGGGACCAATTATATATAGAATATATTAAATTAAATTTAATATTAAATTTTAAAAATAAAATTACATTATATTAAATTACTAGCGCATAGAAAGAGAGAGAGAGAGAGAGAGGGAGAGGGGTCTTATAATTTATCGGGTTTTTAAAACTGAGAATTGAATGGGTTGGTGATAAGTTGGCATCTGGTTTAAAATACTTATTGCTTTCAATGTTATCTCCCGTGAAATAACGCGTCAATCAGGATGACGTTCAGTTGATACAAACAGTAGATGCAGTCTATGAAGCACTATACGTGTTGACACAATAATAGGATTAGGGAGATTTTCCTTCCAAATAATGTATCATCCATTTAATGAATTTTTGCAGAGTTTTGGCAACGTTATGTCTGACTTGTTTCTACACGATCTTGGTTATCTCTATCAGCAGTCTTTGATAGACGAGCAACAGGAGGATTAATCTGATGATACCAGATTACATTACATATATGAGTAAATGGCATGCAATACGATTGTAACCTAGTTACGGCATTACATTGCTTGTAATACTATTATAGAAACTCCTGTGAAGCTCGCCTCATAGTCACGTTACATCTTGAACGTAAAATGTGCTCCTTCGTCCTACTACCAGTATTTAGGACCCTTTTCAAAGGATTAAATCAGGGGTTTTGTAATGTTACATTTATTATTTCAAGACTTTAATTTCGGGCCATTAACTTAGTATCTAAATCCTCTAATCTGCAGTGGTAGGTTATACAATTTGACTTGTTTAATTGTAGTAGTACAATTTGTGATGGTTGACTTGTTTAATTGTTGAAATAAAATAAATAAGTAAGTTTTGTTTAAAAATACATAGGCAATTTTGACCAAACCCTGAACTTCTAAATCAGGTCATATTAAACTTTATACAATTACGCAAATAGCGGTTCAAAACAAACGGGTATGATTTCTATTATTTTTTTAATTAAACACCGTTATTTTGTTTTTCTGGGGCAATAGTAGTAGTGTGTTGGGGTATTGGGGGTCATATCACAATGATATAGGCGCCCATAGACTTACATTGCTGGGGAGATATGAGGTCAAATGAGAATGATAGTGGCCATAAGTTGAACATGGGAATGGGTTTATAACATCAAAAGGGTTTATAGGGTCAAAAGGATTTATAGGGTCAATCGAGAATGGCCGTATACACATACACATACACATAAACATAGACAAACAAACAACCAAATAAACAAACATACATACAAACACAATTTGCTTGGCAACTGTTGAGAAGCATCTCTTTTCTAAGAGATGTTGGTGGCCCTAAAAAAAGGACCATTTTATTTTATTATTCTTCTACTTCTTTCTCCCTGACCACCATTTCTTCCACGACAACTTCAAGACTATTAAGTTGAACTTAGGTTCTTCCTTTTCTTACAAGAGCATTTGCTGTTGTAAGGGCCGTTGCTTTCCTTCTAACACTACTTATGGACGCGTAATACCATAGACCCTCTATCTGTTCTAGGAGGTACTTTACCCCCTCCATCAAATTATCTGCTTCCTTTAACTTCTACAGGGTTGCACTGCTGCCTGCTGTTGGGTTGACGCCCAGGTAACCTTAATTTTTATTACTTCCTCCTCCATCACTTCTTTTACAAGACCCTTTGCTGTGCTAAGAGCTGCCACTTCCCTTCTAACACATTGTATGGTCTTCGGGTAACGCCAGTCAGCCTCTGTCTGTTCCAGAAGGTACTCCACCCCCTCCATCAAATCCACTGCTTACTTTAATTTCCCTATTTTACAATTTTCCTAGTCTCTATCACTTTTAGAATTTAGTGTGCATGGTGTACATTAAATTTTCCTAAAAAATACATACATACATAATTTCCGGGTTAATGTAACCCATTGTTAAACTTTTTTGATTTTAATTTGAAAATAACAAGTGATCATTTTGGAACGGTGTACAAATGGATCGTAATTGCGTATTCATAAAAAGTTATTATCGAAAAGGGTTTTCAAGGCCGAAAAGAAAACCCTATGGCAATTTAAGCAATTCTAGTAGCCCTTAAAAGGTCTGAGGTGAAACCTCTGTTGGTGGAACCGGGTATGGCTCCAAGTGTGCTGGCGGCTCGAACCTTCGTCTAATGCGGCCCTTGGAGCTACCTGGGTCGATAAGGTTGGCAACCACTAGGTCCTTCATCGGTAGCCATATTATGACGGGCTGGGACGTCAATTTCCACGATACGCTCAGATCAATAGCCATCGACGTAGCTAGCGGGATTGGGCACCCACTGTACGTCTCCCCAAGGGCTCTGATGTTTTCCGCTGCCTTCATGAAGTTGGATTTCTGCTTCTTACTTAACCCTCCGTCACAGCTGAGCTTCTTAGAGCAGACAGAGACCGTCCGGTAGTCTTCTATGTGCTGCTTTGCTGCCTCCCTATCTTATATTAGCTCCCAGATCCCCCATTCCACCATTTGGTTGTCCAGATAAAGCTGCCCTTGTTACTTGGGTACAGGCGATGGCGGCGGTGGTGGAGTCTGTTTCTGTTGCTGTTGCGTTGCTTTGAAATCGCTCTTGTTTCCGTCTGTCTTATCTGCGCTGCTACCTCCTGTTTTCTGGTTCCCTCTTGCGCCTCTTTTTTCTTTTTGCTTCCTTTTTCTTCTCATTCCTTCTCTGCCTTGGACCCTGCTGTGCTGTAATCGTAACTGCTGGCATAGAAGTCTGTTTCTCAGCTTCAAGATTCGAAGCTGGGAGTGGTTTTGTTCGTGGAGGTGGCGGCACTGTTGACCTGGGCTCTACCTGGGGGACACTCGGCTTAACCAGTGTATTGCGGCGTAGACTGTGTCTGCGGATATCGCTCCCATTGTGCTTCTTCCTCCCTGTCGCGGTCTTCTTTGGGGGCTCCTTCTAAAGTCATTGGATTTTTCCTCCCAAATCAACAAAAGCGAAGTTCTTCTGGATTGAGCCCTAAGGCTCCAACCTGATGCAATGCTAAGTCCTAATCCTTTGATTGCATTCAGGGCCTCGGCAGGTATCATCACTTCCATCTCTAGCATTCTTCTTTATTATTTCGTGTTGCTGTCTTGTCTGCTCTGTTTGCTGAAGATTGAGTTAGGGGGCAGTAAGACTTTGCATTTGATTAAGCCTTCGTATTGACGAATGTGTTCCACGTCAATGTGTTCTGTCACCATTTCAGGGTGACCAGTAGCGAATCGAGCATATTTGCACACCCAAGGATACAAAGAACACACATCGATGTATTTGATTTCTTCTCCTTGAGCTACGTCTACTTCGTACAGCAAGCGTGTCACATTGGTTCGTTCTCCAAACAAACTGTCGCGTGGATTCAAAGATTCGATGTCTACCACGTCGTACCTTTCGGCAATGCGTCTACATTTTGGATCGGTTTTAAAACGTCGATCATACTCGTGCTCCCACATTTCTACCACTTGGTTTCCTTGTCTCTTTAATCTCAGACTTCGTTGGTATGTTTGCTTGTACAACTCTTCCATGGTGAAATCTGAGAAAGGACTTTTCAGGTTACGTTGAGGGAAACTGGTAGAGCATTCGTGAAACGAACATCCCTGTAATTTGTCGACGATTTGGGAGTTTTCTAAATCCTAGCCATCCACAGATAGACTTCCAATTGCATTTTCCCTCCCGTTTCTCGCATGCATGTTGTATCCATTTGGTCTTCACTTTCACACAAATAATGGAGCCAGTGCAAAGGTTTGGCGGAATATCGTCGGCTGATTGACAGATAAGATTGAGCCGGTATGATGGCCAGTTTGTTCTCGGGCATGAATTTCTTTCGTTAAACTAATCAAAACGCTTTAGCGAGGGTACAAGCTTCCTTTAAAGAATCGATACCTCCTTGATCTAGAAATAATTGTCAAAATTTTCAACAGCAACGGCGTAATATGTCCACGTCCAATCGGCAATGTTTCAACATTTCTTCTTGAAAGTCGAACGGGTTTGAAGCGTGAGTGTGGTACCAAGTGCAAAATGCTTCTCGTGGTTCTGTGTGCATACCGTCGGGGTCGTACCAGTGAATGTCAGGCAAATGCAGGAGCACAACGTGCTGATTAGCTTCGAAAAGTGTGGAAAATAACCTTTGGCCATTTCTGTCAGTCCAAATGTTTTAGACATTCTACTCAAAGGCATGGCTAAATAACGCATGGAATCTTGAAACTGTACTCGGCCCACTTTCATGTAGATGAGATTGGCTCCGTTCATGGTGACTTGGGGACATTCGGTACCTTGTTCTGAATAATATTTCAACAGAAATTGCCCATCGTATCCTAAGAAATTGTGAGCCATGACTTTAGCCTATCGATGATAGTCCCCGTAACGCTGGATGTCTTCTTTTTTATTATCCCCGTAATAGGTTGAACACTGGGTCGGGGAATACCATCCTAAGGTCACCTTACAATCAAACATTTCTGGTTATCATATAATCTAGGGATAGTAAATATAATGTACAGAAAAAGAAAAGAACACACACACACACAAACACACACACACACACACACACACACACACACACACACACACACACACACACATGCACACATGCATATAACCCACACAATCTCTTTAGATACACAATTTAAATAGACGAACACAAGGAACACAAGTATACAGCGTCTAGGTGACATAGACTTTGTAATATTATAGTATTTTATTCTGTTTACGATTAAATCGGACCCAAATAAATATAACGAAATGCAAGAAGAGAAAGGATTCTTACACAAGTTGCATATTCATGATTGAGGTCCATTTTAAAAAAAAATGTTCTTTTTTATTTAACTTAGCAGTGTATTTTTTCAATGTTATTATGCATTTCAACTATTTGCTTAAAAGCATAAATGGACGGATTCTGCATATTGAATCTGCAAGTGTAAATATAATATTTTGCCAAAATAAGCAAGACATTAAACAAACTGTCCAATTGTTCACTTTCCTAAAAAATTTCATTTTTGGACAAATGTAAAATATTTGGGCAAGAAGGTGCAAAATGTTTAATAAAACGGTACGAAAACTTTAAAGTAATATTGCAATCATAGAAAAGATGTTCAATACTTTCTTTCTCTCTCTTACATAAAGTACATTTGTCGTAGTCTAATATGTTAATTCTTTCAAACAAATATTAGTAACAATTATTTTATGGATTAATTTAAAGTTAAATGCGATCAACTTGGTATCCTTAGTAAAAATTTTGCCCGGCTATAAATCTCAGACCACTCCCCACTACTTATGTTTTTAGTTAATACTTGCATCTAAGTTTCTTGCTTAGCAGTGTTTTGCCTTTTTTCCTTTTTTAAAAGATCTTTGCAAACAAACTTCAGTGAATTTTGTTTTTGCAAGTTCATTATTTTTTCCTCCTGCTTATCAAAATTATGATGTACTAAATGGTTTTTGATAGCAGCTTTCCATGATTTTGGAATTTTGGATATTAAGGAGAAGTATTTCAAGAAATCATCGCATCTAGTTTTTTGTTTTATCATTTTAAAAGGTATTAAATTACCGTGATTATCTACTAAATCGTTCAGAATTTCAATACCGGCTTTTGTCCAGGATTTGAATTGATAGAACATTCGGGGGAGGGGGGCAAAATTTAAAATACTCAGAGATAAATACTCGTTTGGACTTTGCAATTACTCTTTCCAATTAGATACTGCCAAAATTACATCTCTCCAAAAAAAGTTTTTAATGAGATTATTAAATTCTTCTAATTTCCTTCTCCCCAAATTACAAATATCCTTTTCATTTCTGAATATAGTTGTATTAACTAAGTTCTGCCACGCTCCATTTTTATTTTCCAACAATCTTTTAACCCATCTTATCTTAATATACCTAATAAATAAATTTGTATCATATTCAGACCTCCCTCGTTCTCCGGGATACTAGTATATCACGTTTATTCTCTCTACTTTACCACCCCATACAAATTTAACTAATGTACGATTTAGTTCTGCTTCAACTTTTGCTGATGTATTTGGAAGTGCTGAAAAAATAAGATATATGAATATGGGCAGAACAAGACTATTTACAACAATTACCTTACCAACTACTAACATATATTTTTTAATCCAGCTTGCCAGTATTCGTTTTGCATTCGTTAGTTAATAGTATAATTAATTTTCATCATTTGTTGTCAATATGGAGAAAAATCTATGGCAAGGAGTGTAAAGTTAGAAAAAGACCAATTTAGGCCCATATCGGGACATATTATTTCATTAGAAAATGTCTTGTTTCCAATCCAAATAGCCTTTGTTTTTGTTATGTTACATTTAAGTCCAGATAATAGAAAACAAAACTTGCAAGATATTCATAGTTGCATTTAAGAGAATGTTGAGATTCATCAAGAAGAATAAAAGAGTCATCATCATGCTGACCCAATTTATACTCATTGGCATCAAAGATCAGTCCCTGTACATTCTCATTTTGCTTTAAAGTTATGGCTAAAATCTCAACACCGATGAAATACAAATAAGGGGATCTCTTTGACGACATCCTCTTTCAAGTCTAAAAAATGATGACATATGGCCATTTTTTATAACACAACTTTTAGAGTTATTACAAAACAGTTTTAACCACTTACAAACAGAAACACCAAAGTTAAAAGATTGTAAAGCTTTTTCCACAAAGCTCCAGTTAATTGAGTCAAAGGCTTTTTTCAAAGTCTATTAACAATAATAAACCATATCTATTTTCGTTCTCTAGTTGATCCATGATATCGTATACTAGCCTGGTATTTTCTCCAATGAATCTACCCTTCATAAATCCTTTTTGAGTATCACTGATTATTGATGGAATAACGTTTTTAATCTTAGCTGCG
Organism: Margaritifera margaritifera; assembly: GCA_029931535.1. Lineage (NCBI taxonomy): Eukaryota > Metazoa > Mollusca > Bivalvia > Unionida > Margaritiferidae > Margaritifera > Margaritifera margaritifera. Next base: position 25,634 of record JAQPZY010000851.1, on the reverse strand, counting down.
ATGGCCCCAGACTAGTCAATATTTAAAAGTGATATAGGTCTCTAATTTTTATAGTATCTTCTGTCTGTTTCTTCCTTTGGCAAACATGTGATGACTCCTTGAGTCTGAGAATCCGAAAGTTTTCCTACAGTATATCCATAATTTATTGATCTGCATAGAAATCCACCAAGATTCTTCGAAAATAATTTATAGAACTCAACAGTGAATCCATCTGAGCCAGGACTTTTTCCATTTTCCATCCGTTTTAGAGACATATCGTATTCATTAATTGTAAGTAGACCCTAGCATAATTCTCTTTCCTCTTCACTAAGTTTAATATTGTGATAAAAAAATCTATTTTGAATTTCTTGAGTAGCCTCAACATCAAGCTGAGCAATTCTACTTTTGTACAATTCCTTATAATACTGTTTTGGGGCTTCTAAAATATATATCTGGTCTGATATATTTGTCCTATCATCTAAAATAATTTCCTTTATCGTCTTATTGACATAATTTCTTTTTTCAAGATTTAAAGAGTACTTCGTGGTTTTTTCTCCAAATTCGTACCATCTAGCTTTGGATCTTAATATGAAACCTTCTATGTATTTTGTTCTAGATTCCTCTCATTCTTTATTTTTTTTTCTTCTTCTAAATGTTCCAGAGTTTCCCCATCTATGTAATTCGACCGTCCCTTATAAATTTATATTATTTCCTGTTCAATTTTCTTTAATTTTTCCGGTTTATCTTTTGTTTTCCTAATATAATAAAATATAGTTTCAGATCTTATTTTCATTTTCAAAATTTCAAGAGAGTCATCTTTATTTCCCCCCACATAACATTCATTAACTGTATCAGTTATACACTTTTTGACCAAATCAGTATATTTAATGTTCCTCAACAGTTGGGCATTAAATTTCCAATATTCTTTTCCCCTTAGACACTTTGAAAAGCCACACTCAAAACAATAGCTGAATAATGAGTCTTATACCCTGGTAAGATACACGCATCAGCTGCATTCATATGAATATCATCAGATACAAGAAAATAATCTGATCTACTATGTTTCAAGGGAGATTTTTGCCTCCAGGTATACATCTTTAAGTCTTGATTGAAATTTCACCAGGGGTCAATTAATTCCAATTCGTTTTTCAGGTCTTGAATTGCTGCTCTATACTGTTGGTGTTTGTCATGTAAAATATTATAAGTATCCAAATCTAAGTCTTGAACAGTATTCCAATCTCCACACATTATAACTGAGGAGTTCTCAAGTCTCATCCTTTAACTTTCTAAAAAAGCTCGGATTATCATCATTGTAACCATATAAATTCACGAGGGTTATTCTATTGCCATTAATTGTAATATCTAAAATAATAAATCTCCCTTGACTGTCACATCTTTCTCTATGAATTGGAATTTCAAAAATATTTCTCAAAAATATTGAGACCCCAGCACTATTACTAGAGCAGTGGCTAAATACACATTTGTATCCCCATTCAGCAGCCCAATATATTTCACCGTACTATGTACTATGAGTTCCTTGCAAACATACTATAGATACATTCGTTTGTTTTATCCAATGGAAAATGTCCCTTCGTTTAAAGACTGAACCTTGCAGGCCTCTAACATTCATATATATAAATTTTATGTTATTATCTATGAAAAAAGCCGAAATTTTACATATACATGTTCTTGTACAGGAATATATGAAGTAATTATCACCTTGAATTTATCATACGCATGGCTTTCACACTCACATAAAATACAAACATCCATCATAAAATCATCCATGGTGTTACAGTACATGCTGTAGATTTGGCTGCAGTTAACATTGATACAGTGGACGATAGACAATAAGTGAAACGAATTCATTTCGGATAACTCTTATGCACCTCCATAGAAACATACGAGTATAAATTACAAATGAATGAATGAAAGAAGGGGTCAAAAGAGAGAACAATAAAGTATGAATGTGAGTATACATGGATGTAGTGAGTGACTAATGAATTAGCTAGGATAGTAGACTGAAAAAATTGATTGTGGATGAGTAGAGTTGAAACTGATGAGTAAACGACTGAGTCAATAAATGTGTATATGAGAGAAAGATTATGTCTTCTTTGCTCCAAGTGTCGTCGGTAGGGTCTAAAATTCATTCGGCAAAATCGGGAAGAGTGCGGTGTACTGGAAAGATTTGTTTGCCCTCCTGGAATTTGATATAATGGGACAGTGAACAAATATTGCTTCTTGTATGCACTTCTCACAAGCCCGGTGAGCTACGCAAAAATTAGGGACGTGAATACCCGTCTCTTGCGTCAAAAAGATACAAATGACCGTTGGGTTTTTGTTTTTGACAAACTCATTGACTTGTCATGATGAGCTTTAACTGCCTCAGTTCCTTTTCACGACCAAGTCCTCCTCCTCATGTTGCTGTTGCTGCTTTGGTAGTGGTAGTAGTCAATGCTGCTGGCATCTCAGGGTAGTGAGCGTGGATGGATTGGTGGGTTTAGAAAGCTTAGCCCGTAAAGGTCTCTTTCTCTTGGGTTGAGTTAAAGAAGTCTGATGCATTTGTCTCAGATACTTTAACTCCACCAAAATGTCTTATAGCACACACAGCGTTTTGTTTTCACTCTCTTCCTACTGTCTTTCACACTTCAAAGTTTTCCTCTTTTCTTCTTCTTCTTCTTGTTTTCTTCTTGCCTCTTGTTGTTGTTGTTGTTGTTGTTGTTGAAGAAGAAATGCTTCTTCTGCTTCTCTCTGACGCTGTAAAAAAAAGCCTCCTGTTTTTCCTTCTGCCTCTTTCTAAAATCATCCGCCAAGGGTAATGATGCAGAAGGTGATAAAAACGGTACTACCATCGCGGGCAAAAATTCTTGAGAACACGTCATAAAATCCACTAAATCCAAATTAAGGTGATCGTGTTCTGGAAGAAAGCTAGTTACAGAGCTGCATTCGTAGTCGTAGTACTATCACTCTGAGTATACGAAGTTTCCGTAGCAGGCGCACCCCAATACATTGTCTTCATTTTTTCAGCCATACTAAAACTGTAAAGTCACGCGTCGTGTTCTGGAAGAAAGCTAGTTACAGAGCTGCATTCGTAGTCGTAGTACTATCACTCTGAGTATACGAAGTTTCCGTAGCAGGCGCACCCCAATACATTGTCTTCATTTTTTCAGCCATACTAAAACTGTAAAGTCACGCGTCCGCTCTCTTCTGATTGGACATTTTGTAACGCTCGTTTGGGTTGGTGGAACATTTCAATGAATTTTGATCCGGTCTTAGGCTATATATAGAAGCGATTTGTCCTGTTCTCAAGACAACTCAAACACGATGTGGACTAGTGTAGAGTCATCATTCATCGTATCGGGCATGCTTTTCAACCCAGACTACCCCCTGTATGTGACAGCATCATGGTCTATTACCAAGATTACGACAACGGCAATCTGAAAGAGAAGAATTTATGTAGAGAGGCAAGGGTGCCTCAAGAGAGTCTTACTCTACGGACCCGCAGTCAGAAGAAGTTTAAGAAGAAGACCCGTGAAGCGATGCCACTAATGTTGACCGCCTTTGGTTAACAAACCCCAACGGACCTTTTTAAGGTCACCCATATCTCTTAGAAAAGATATTCTACTCAATGATTGCCAAACAAATGGTCTTTGTTTGTATGTTTGCTTATTTTTTTGTTTATTTGTCCTTGTGTATGTGCATGTGTTTGCAACCATCCCCGTTTGACCCCATAAACTATTTTTGATCCTATAAACCTATTCCCATGTTCAACTTATGGCCACTCTCATTCTCATCTGACCCCATATCGCCCCATCAATGGAAGTCTATCGGTGCCTATATAATTATGATATGACCCCCAATACCCCCAACACACTAATAATTCTTAATATTTGTTGCTCACACGTCAGGGGTGTTTGTTATCAGATGACACAAAAAGTCGATTAAATCGTACGAAAAAAGTTAATAATTCTTTAGTTATTCACACACACACAGATGCAGACACAGACACAGACACACACACACACATAAATATATATATATATATAGCATCGCTTTGTTTCTTAAAGAGTACAGATCGAAATCAGACTAATAGATTGGGGATTTTCCGCTTTTTTATTTCAACGAGCAATTCTTTTTCATTTATAGCCAAATTTCCACTTGACAATACTTTTTAAAATCACACACCATGGAAAATCTGTATATTGATATACGCGTTATCACAGCAAATCGTTTTTTTTTCTTCTGTCCAAGCACTTGATTTGTACAGAATGTCTGCAATTTCTTTTCGTATATATGAAATGTTTTTCTCTATATGTATTTAGTTAAATTAATAGGAAATTTTAAATTCACATGATTTATTTTGTTACGTGGTGATAATATCGGTTCAGTTATTACGACAAGAACGTAATATAGATCACTATAATTGCCTGTGAAAGTATAAACCTTATATAATATTGACCTTTTGTGATCCCAAGCCTATATGATCCTGGTTTATCTTTTATTTCAGATATAATGTTAAACAGGTGGGAGCGGGAATGCCTCCCCCCATCTTTTGTAAAGAGCATATCATACGTATTATTGCTGCAAGTCCATATTTATGCATGCATATATTTTTGTCTTTCTATGATTGTATGATGAATAAGAAGATTCAATATTTTAGAAGATTTTATTTACTACGATAAAATAAAGAAAAGTACACACATATAATCCAAGGCACGTAGATACATTCAAGGGGACTACACATAGTACCATATGGCAATAACTACTTATGCTTTATATTCGATAAGCCAAGGGGCTTATATACATTCAAGAGACCACACATATCACCATATAACAATAACTATTAAAGTTTATGTTTGCATTTTAGTAACTTACACTTTGTATTTTGACCATATGAATTCAAATAAGCACAACAGAGACTATACATTGTAAGTAATTCTAATTGCAAAGAGGACATAGATTATTGTAATTATTTGGTGAAGTTTTGGAAACTAAAAGAAAATACAATGCTTGTTCTAATGACAGTTAATGAAATATTTCTACCTATTTGTAATTACAATAATGTAATCTAGGTACTCCTAACAGTTAAAATTAATTACAATGTACAGTTGCGGTTGTGCTCATTTGAAGTCATATGGCCAAAATACATGGAGTAAAGACCCAGACTGAAACATAAACCTTAAGTTGCCCTGATGTCTGAATCAATTCTTTTTCAGGTATATGGAGTTTAGATTTTGTTCTGTTAAATTCCCTTTTCCTGAAACCTATGTGCGTCGAAGCAATGTTTAATGTAGGGCGGCCATAAATAAATACAACTAGATTTGTGTTTGTAAAATACGTATAACCCAAATGTAGATAAAAAGTGTAAGTCCGAAATTTCAATAACTTATTTAAAACAGGTAAATATTGCTTTCGTGGCATGAAACTTTATTAGATAATCTACGTATTAGTAATCTGATGTCTATTATATTATATTCTATTTGCCCACGCCATTTGTTTAAAATCATGTTAACACAGTTCATAAAAAAATCTGAAGTCCAAAAAGTTTTTTGAAATATAAAGATAAAAGTTGCTACAACCTTTTTGAAGACAAGCCCTTCCAAATTAACGTAAACATGTACTTCTTAAAGATAAAAGATACACGGTAATGATGTTAAAGTTCTTTACAAAGTTTTTAAAATGAATGTCAAGCTAAGTAAGAAAACAGAAATATTACTCATAAATAGGCATTTAAAAAGAATCTTCATGTAAACCACTATTTTTACGACAAAAGTCCATGGTTTGCTCTCTCTTGGTACATACATACAAAACGTCTTGGCTTGAAAAAAAAGGTCTCAGAGCGTGAAAGCAATTAAATTCGACAAGAATGTGTTCCACTATTAGTTGACACTGGCAAGGTATGCACTTTGGTTGAGCTTCACCCATCAGGAGATATCCACGAGTGAAGTATGTGTATTCTGTATGCCAGCGGCACAATACATCCTCATCTAAACAAATTAGTATATACGAGAGATGCCACTCTCCAATGATCAGTTTGATGTTCCGAAGCTTGCTTGTGTATAAAGAAGAAGAAAAAAAAAAAAAAAAAAAACACAAAAAAAAAACAACAACATTATAATGGCACGAACATCTAATATGGTCATCTACATATGCATATATATGCATTAAAACATGCCTAACAAATTTCATCTGTTTACGTTTACGAACAAGCTTCCTGGAATGGATGGACATATGAACCTAGGTACTGTCAGATGCATAGGAACAGTCACCCTGTTCCAACACCCCTGATCTCTAAATCAAAATATTTTCAATGTCCTGACGGACATTTCTTTTATAATAGTTCATCACACTTATCAGGCTACATCGATCTATAATAGATCCACCGAAAAGTTTCCACCATGGACATTCAGCACAGATGTAGTATTGGATTTAGCAGAAGAAAAAGTATACCAGTTGTTGGATATTTCTATGAAGGTAGTATTACTGGATGCAGAAACTGTGCTAGCTGTAGAAGTGTTGCTGAGAATTTAAGAGATTTGCCGGTACTGATTTGCATTTAATTGGCTGTAGTTATTAACTCACTGGATGTTTCTGTGACTGGATATGTACATTATTTGATTTGGAAGAATGCTGTGGTTATATAACTTTCTGTGATTGGGAGACCAGTATTTGTCGAAATTGTTTCCAAAAGAGAGGTGAGTTTATTTACTCCTATAGGATGACATTTATACCACACTTTTTTGTTATGGGGCGGGATTCGAGCAACAGGTTTGAACTCCCCAGTCCTATCCATTGACCGATATTCGTAATTTCATGTGTAACGATCCCCTGTGGGTTAAATTGGGCATACTCCGACAGACGTAACCTTTTTTCCCAAATGTCCCTTGGGCAATCGATTCAAAAACTTGTCGCCAAAATGTTGAGTGTAATAGTAACAAAATAAAGTTCCAGCAGGATGGGTAAAGAAAATACCCACGGTCGCAGCCAACCAGTAAAGAGAATACTGAGTATATTATACCAACTATGTGATAACTACCAATTTCAGACTAATCTAACATATAAAATGACTAGGGCACGTATAGAATTATGCACGTGATATTCTACCATTTAACTTTTCCTTTCTCCACCATACTCTTTGAACCTCTATCAGTGTCAAAGTCCAGGCAATTGTCTGACGTACGCACTATTAGAGTACTGGAAAGTGGAATATGTCCCTCCTAGAACTTAAAAAATATGGTATTTTGATTTTTGGACGTGCCTCTGAGAACGTGCCTAGCTGGAAAAGAAACGATTCGAAATCCACTTTTCATCTAATTCAATGTCTCCCTTTGACCGAATCGCCAAATTCTTTTCCTCAAGCATATATCTACTACATAAGATTATACAACATGTTGTATTTCCAAATATATGAGTTGGGCATTGGTTCTAACAACCTGTGTGGTATATTATTTGACTTTGTTCTATTTTACAGATGTCGTTCGTCGGCAGTCTATTAATCTAACCCAACTTTCTGATTTAACGCATACAATTTCTCAACTTGAGGTGCTACTCATTTAAAAAATGGCCTTTTTTCTCAATGTTGCGAGGACTATTTCTTGATGTTGCGAACTAAAAATTGCAGTGCAGTGTAACCATTGAACAACATCTCAAATAACTAAGTGTTCCGAGTTCCCCTCGCAGGCTTATACAAAAAAGCGATGCCTTTTGTTTCGAATACAACTCGTCAAATTTACATGCTAAAGATGTACTACCGATACGAGAAGCGGGTGCAATACCGAGTGATCTGTGTCAAGTGCTGTCATGCTTAGCAGTGATCTAGTATCTCGAATAGGTCGAATAGGTGATGATAGTGTTAGTGTTGGGATGAGATCAAGTTGTATTTCCATTTACAGTCTGATGACATCGATATCTACAAACTAGACTGAAACCGTACATTTCACTGATATCTGCACTGCAAAACATGTCCTAATTCTATTTGTTTTGTGGTGTTTAAAACCATATCATTGGGTGAATCAAATATAAATCGAATCAAATCAGGCTGCAGAAAAAAAAGAAATACATGTCTCGCCTGCCTGCCCTATGCATAATCTAAGATTCAAACGAAGGTAACTTGACTTGAAAATAGATTATTGTAACCTACATTTGGTAGAGATTAATAGTAGCCATCAAGATGAATTTACAAATCTAGTTCATTGACTTAGTTCAAACGAATCTGAGAGATCAGGGTCAATCAATACAAAACCCTAACATAAAGAATAAATTGTAACATGGATAGGTCACTGTGACCCTTTTATAAAATGACAGGGAATATAATTCTTGAAAACAAAACATTATGCAAAAAACTTCAAGAAGATAAACCCTTCCAATAAAAGTAAATATTTTCTTTTACAAGATAAGAAATAAAATGTACCAGATGGCAAAGTTATGTAAAATATTCAAATAATAAAACGGCTTGAGATGATATTATTAAGTGATTGCAACAGCAGCTGCACTCCATCGTTGGAACCATCTGTACATAGGACGCTATAAGAGGCTCTTATTTCAATGAATTTATTCTGAAAACAGGGAGGATTGGTTGTAGACTGTTTGAAACTGCAATGATCAAATATTAGTTTTGTGGGTTTTAATCACCACTGTGGAGATTGTGTGATTGAGAATTTCTCAGTATTGGCACGATTTCATTTTCCAACTGCTATGTAGGTGAACTCTTATGCCAACAGGTGAAACAAAATTTGGTTTTCGAGCCTTCATAGTTTGTATTGGAGCCTAAAGACAACATCAAACGACTTGTTTTGGTAAAGAGAAAGGAGTCAGGTCAATTAATTCTCTCAAAACAATGTGAGAAACAGAACTTCTTGTAAACCTTCACTTGCTGGAGAGGCTGCCAGCAAAGTTGACAACAACGCTGTCAGAAAGCAATTCCTCTATCTCGCCCGTTCTAAAGTCAAGACAAAACGAGTAGAACAAAATAAAATAATAAATGAATTGCCTAAATGTAAAATTTGCACACGAAAGTGTTCGTTATGGCAAGCTTTTTAATAAAATTTTCAAAAAAAGCCAACTGAAGATTAACTTGTTACACAAAAATGATATAATATTGAAAATTCATTGAGTGCATTTAATCTATCTACTATTAGAAATGATCGGTCAAATTCAAAATATTTGTTATGATATAGCCAACAATGTCTTAAAAGTGTATTTAAAAACAAGCCAACCAACCATCAAATTGAAAATGACAAAATCGTAAAGAATCATAAACTTGAAGTAATTAAAGTTTCCATGACACATATTCCGTAGCAAATATACTTTTGTTTTCAAAGGAGACCAAATTGAGCGTAAAATAGCAATTCTTGAGCAATTACACGAGGGGCAAAACATGCAATGTTTACGCCAATACAGGTAAATTCACAATCATAGCTTTTAACAAGTCTTCATAAAGTCTCTCAAAATATGTATAGATTCACATTTTCAATACACGGGTTTCTCTGTACAGTATCTAGATTCACTATTTCTGTGCACGTGTGTCTCTGTACATTGTCTGGATTCACATTTTATATGCACGGGTATCGGTGTACAGTGTCTGGATTCACATTTTCAATGCACGGGTATCCCTGCACAGTTATGGGTTCACATTTTATATGAAACGGTATCTCTGTACAGACAGAAAATACAAATATCCCGGCTCGAAAAAAGTCATCCTCCCACCTTAGGATGTTAAAACTGGAAAATCATAAAATTGTTAAATTTTTCTTCATGGGGGTGGGTGGGGGGAGATTTTCTGAGAAACGTGTAGGTTTTTCTCAGTTTTAAATTGAGAAAAGTGAAACAAGTGGATAAAAGGTAGACCAGCATGATACAAGCAAGTAGTTGAATTCAAGAGGAACTGTGCATGCTATAATTATAGAAAATAAATAAAATAGCAAACAATTATAGATAATAAAAATATATATGACAACACCAAACAAAATATATTAGACATTCTAACACACAGTATATAAATATAATGAAATACAGATGGTATCATACATTGCTAAGTAAATGCTTCTGCATTTTCTCAATTAAATCTATAGTTTCCTACACTACAAAGATTGTCTCTTTGTAAATTCTTCTCATCGAATATAGAAATAAAATAAAATAAAATAAAATAAAAATAGGATGAAATCTTAGAGTTCTATGTGATATCTGACCATATATAGACAGAGTACATTCATCATCAGAGATTTAAGGTCAGATGTAATATTAAGATTCATGACAGAATTAACAAGAAATTAATGTCAGCTGTTTTTGCTTTCATTGTTAATTCCATGATCATAATCTTGATAATGCCTACAATTTAATTATTAATTAGATACCATAAAACATCCACATTTTATAGTGTGCCTAGTATAACCCAAGTGTCCTACTTATTTTCACTTGCTTGGGGCGGTAGTTTCCAAATCAATTTTTGGTCCTGAACTCAATATTAGACCAGTTGTATATATTCCTATGATACACGCACACACACCTGATTATTATACAAAGCAACACATCAAGACAACAATGCTGATGAAAACATTTTACAGATTCTAATTAATATCCATTCTAAATGAATACATACTGGGATGATATATTGATGACTGTCATGAATTCCATTTATTAAGTGGTAATTAAATTATATATTATGATCTTCATTATAAGGTGGTCTCACTATAAAGTGCTATACTCAATATCTAAATGAAAATTAAAAAAATGATCTGCACATGTTGCAGATCATAAGACTCATACTCATCTTATCGAATACAAAAAATAAAAGTGTATGTTGGTTAGTGAATCGTTTTCCGTAGTAACAATGTAATTATCACATCACTTGGATCTGCGCATTAAGTATCGATTTTACAAAAGCGGATATCCTTAAAAATATCACAGCACAATATTAAATTATAGAAGGCTGATAAGATGTCATATTAAAAGGATTATGTCATTTTAAGCTGCGTAATAAGCATTGATTTAAAAAAGACAGAAGACTGAGATTAAACCAGTGATGTGTGCGGATCATTCCACATCTTGTACATATATATTAGTACACTACACCATCATTAAAGCACTGTCCACTGCAGTCATGGGGTATACCACCTTATAGTGAGACTGCCTTATAACGAAGCACATGCAATATTATAGCAATGTCCATGACAGTCATGGCATATACCACCTTATAGTGAAACTGTGTTATAATGAAGTACATGATACATATAATTTTACTACAACATACTAAAATGGAATCCATGATACGTTTTTGTTTAAGCATGAGAATCGTATTATAATCTTGGGATCAAATTAACAAATAAGAAGTATAATTACGTGATCTTAAAGTAAAACTCTTATTTTCATATTGGCCTTAAATTAATATATTAAGTGAATGGAAATATATATCAGAATGTTATCTAAATCAAGTTTGAATGATATGATTAAGTTCTAACATGTGCCGACAGCCTGGGCTAATAGAGTTGTTAGATCACTAAGTCTAATACCAACTGAGACACAAAGTTTAAAGAGAATCCCAGACAACGTTACAATTATTACTTCTAGGCGTAGATAATTCTGTGAATTTGCTATTTTTTGAGGGGTACTAATTTTGTGGTTGCACACTATTAATTAAAGACCCCCAAAACAATAATACTTATGTGGAAACAGAAAGATTCCTTCCCCAACCCAAGAATTTAAGTAATGACAAAAATGGTATTTGTTCCCAAGCAATGAAAATTGATATGCATACGAATCATTCAGAGTAGCCATATTGTAGCTTTGTTACAGAGACAATTCCCAGTAGCCATCCTGTAGCTTAGTTACAGAGATAATTCCATGAAGACATAGTGTAGCTTAGTTACAGAGACAATTCCCAGTAGCCATATTGTAGCTTAGTAACAGAGACAATTCCATGTAGCCATATTGTTTCTTAGTTACAGAGACAATTCCCAGTAGCCATATTATAGCTTAGTTACAGAGACAATTCCTAGTAGCGATATTGTAGCTTAGTTACAGACACAAAATCTTTAATCAGATGTATTTAGTATAATGCTATAAAACTATGAAAAATAATGAAAAGCCTGGTTTTCTTTCACAAGATGCTGTGTCAGCAATATTCTTTCCAGTAAACTCCTTATGCACACCTCTGCATATTTAGACCCCTCATTTATTTTTCTTATGGTCTTGTTTATCTGTAAAGGAAAATTAATAAAACTAGAAATATGTTTATGGAACAAGGATGTCACACCGCTGTGCCTGAAATGAACTAAATGTAAACCTTCACCAAGGTGCGATGGATAGATGGATAGACTGACTTACAGACATGGGTAACACTATATGCCCCTACCATTGTCATGGTGGGGCATACATATATAGACGTCTTTTCTTTTTGACATTCTTGAAACTTATATCCCGGTAAATAAAATCCGCCTCTTGTGTTCATGTCTTTGATTTTGAACATAATGTACAGACTCCACATTATCATTAGGTGGGGTTTATCTCTGGCTTCAATATTACTCCTTAGGCCTCGGATTTAAGATTCAAGAAATCTAGATTTTTGCGGCATGTATATCTCTGTTTCATTTGTCCACTATATCAAATGTGAGTTCATGCAGTAAAATTATATTATTTTTCATGGAATTTATTTAAAGCCAGTTTTGTGAAGAACAGTCATGAATACAAAATGCGATTAACATTAAAGGTTAAACTGATTTTGAAAAAAGTTTTAATAAGAATGTTGAAAGTTGATGTAACTTGCATACATGTGATTCTACCTGCGGTAGAACAAAAATACAGTTTTAAAGGCCGTCTACAGCACATACCGTTTTATAGCTGCAATTTACCGCCTTTAAAAAATAAAAGATTTTCAAAAAATGTATTAAGAAAACTCCAAAATGTTTAAACGTCCTATCCACACATTACAGAAACAGAACCAGCCTACTGGGAGACCGGAAATATTACAGCAGTGCAATGATGTGTGTTTGAGTAATCGGCTTAAAAGGCTAACATGTATAGACAACAAGATATTAATTGATTATCTTATTGTTGTAATCTGGAGAGTTTAAGGCCAAATGCGGAATGTTTTATGAGGTGTTATAAGTAGTAAAGGGATCCAAGTTGGTCCATGATGGCTTTAGAGTCTTTGAATAAAAATCGGGCCGACCTTTAGCGGAGGTGAGATAAAAAAGAGAGACCGACCAAAAATTATTTCGGCAGTAACACTATAGGCAGTATTTTGAGTTTTTGTATTGTTTAATTGTCATTGCGTTATTCATGATGTCTTTAGAGGAATATTTAAGGGTAGCTCATATATATTTTGTTCGATTCATGTCAAAATGCCAAAACATGAGCTTTCTTCCAGTGCTAAAAATTCACCGGCTAAGAAATATGATACTCGGAATACATCTGAAGTCCAACTCGGGAACTTTCTCCTCAAGGTGAACTTGGCTTGGAATGGTATTTGAAAACAGTCAGCAGCCTTAAAAACTCAGCCACAGTAAAACAAACTTCGTTGCAGGCTGAGCGTGGTAGTTTTGTAATTGCCACCTTCTATGTATATACAGAGAGCACATTCTCCAATCTTTGCAAAATACAAAGTGATTCAAGGGAAATCTAGCCAGAAAACTGAGAGCCTGTTAAGTGTGAAACTTAATAATCACAGTGAATGTCATTAGTGGCCAGCAGTCAGTATTTTGTGAGGGAAGTTACAAATGCTTGTGGATTAAAAAAAACAAAAAACAAAAAAACAAAACAAACAAACAAAGAAAAAAATCTTTGAAGTGAACTATAACTCCGCTAGAATATGATACAAGAAATAGTGAGATATGGTAAAAACAAAATAAAATGGTTATAAATGAAATAAAAACAAAATGTATGGTAATATGGTAATAGTCTCATCTAAGAAGAATTCCACTTCTTAGAAACCTGTAAATTTGGCAATCAATGGTCAACTCATCAAAAACATTAAGAAAGAAAAACTTTTAGGAGTGATAGTTGAAAGTGATTTAAAGTGGGACAAACATATCGACTATGTATGTAGATCTTTTTTAAGTAAAATAACTTTTACTAAGTAATATTAGGAAATACCTACCGATACGAAGTAGAATACTGTACTACAATGCTTACATTTTGCCAGTTATTAACTTTGTTTGACAAGATGTGAAAACTACACAAAGAGTCAGTTAGAATGAATAAAGAAGATACAAAAAGAGTAGCTTGCCTTATTCTGGATGCTTTTTCAAGAAATCCTCATATCCCCCTAACAAGAACCATACACAGAGGATATCTACGTTTTATAAGTAGATATAAGGAACTATTTCAAGACAATATAAAATGTTTCCGCATCTTGAGTGAAATATTTAGTTATATCTACTCAAAAAATGTAGATTTTTTTTATTGTATATTTTAATGGTAAAAACCGTCGATTTGCATGGATTAGTTTCTCCATTCTGTGTCAATGCTATTAACGGCTGCATTACTACATCGATTAAAAGAAGTTTCAAAATTTTACAATAATTCTATGACAGCGATTTTTCACAAATTTAGATTATATATATATATAATGCTAAAAATGTGCATTTTGTGAAATAAATGATTGTTTTCATACAAAAATAAAGAGACTTTTATTTTCGTTTGCACATTTCTTGCGCAGATTGATACAGTAAACATTGCTGGGGTGAGGATAGTGTAGAAAACTATATAGAACAATCCAATAGACTTCAGAGCAAAATATCATTAAACAGCAGATTTTAAGGATTGTGAGTTTACCTGTAAGAAGTTTCCATTTGTGTTTATTTCTAATTCAAAAGCGAAGCTTTGTGTTGGCAAACTTGCAGTCTTTTTCGGTAACAGACGCTGCACACAAATTTCGACTATCACTCAATTTTGGTTTCCAATTGACACTAATCAATGCCTGATTTCTCTATCATTTTAAGACAAGATTGTGATTGTGATGACAGTTGAAATTGCTACTGAAACAATTTTATTACTATATGTAATCAGAAGTTTTTCTTAAAAATGTGTACTATTTGTCGTTGAGTGTGACAGGCATACGATACTGTTATGGGTGACACAGAATATTGAATAGTAACATATCATTTAAGTTCATTCACTGACAATTTGCATGTTACACATGGAAAACTGATTCTAAAAAAGTGAATACTTGAAGCCTACCTTTTCTAGTTTGGGGTTAATTTTTAATCATTCTTAATAGCACCTTCTCATTGATTACATAAATGTATTCTAGAGGGTCAACAGTCTTGATACATTTTAAGATCTTTTCATCCTGATTGAGAGAGAGAGAGAGAGACAGAGAGAGAGAGAGAGAGAGAGAGAGAGAGAGAGAGAGAGAGAGAGAGAGAGAGAGAGAGAGACAGAGAGAGAGAGAGAGAGAATAAAAACATGATATAGGCATACATGTGGAAATACAGGTCTGAATAACATGCATAAGAGCAAATATACTTCCTAAATGGATAAATAAAGTAGTTTCAAAAGTGATTTAGCCACTGTGGGGATAAATGTGGTAATATTATGTATCTCCCACTGATATATTTCAATATCTTATTATAATATATATAATGAATGTATATTATTCCTACCTTCAACTGCATTGGTCATAAAGGGCCGTATGAGTAGGCTAAGATGTATATAGGTTTAGCATGGATACATATAGTGGCTCATCAACACAAATACTTAACCCATGTGGGTAAAGCATAAAATGAAGGTCACGGTGACGTCTTTGGTTTTTAGGGTTTAGTAGCAGCAGAGACGCATCCAAATATCAAGTTTCATGATTGGAACATAAACAGCACCAAATCAATGAACTTTTAAAACAAAATTTTAGCGAAGTTATTGAAGCATGAACTATATGTCACATAAATCTCTTTTTGCAAAAAAGGATGCAGAACTTATGCAAAATGCATCCACTCAGCACGTTTCATGATTATAGGTAGGATAGTGTGCTGCATACAATATGCTCAAAACCCCCGTGGTGATGAGCTAAATGCAAAAACTTGGCCAAAAAGAGTAAAAGATGCAATATAGGTCCTGATGAGTCTCTTTTGCTGTAAGTATTTGGTAGTGACATAGATGCATGTTATCATCAATTACATCATTCTAGCATGAAAAATGAACATCAAACACAAAATGTAACCTAAATCAGTGAAGCGTAAAATATGGGATACAATGACCTACTAATGAAATGAAGGAGCAGTTCTCATCAAGATGCATTGCCTAATTTCATGATTCTAGGTAGGACAGCATGTAATTAGCATGCCAAAAACCTATGTAGTCACGAGCTAATGGGCAAAACTTAACCTAAGCATGTAAAATGTGAACTGTAGGTCACAGTGACCCTCCTTTGTGGTAAGGGTGTGGTACCAGAAGAGATGTATAAAATCATCTAGTTTGATGATTCTATCATGAACAAGGCTTGAGAAATAAACATAAACTACAAAATTTAAACACAGCCTGTAAAGCATGAAATATAAGTCAATATGACGTACGTTTGTATTGAGGGTGAAGTATTCATTAAGATGCACCCCCTTACGAAGTTGCATGATTCCAGGTACAACAGTATTTAAACAGGGTATAAGAAACAAGAGCTCAGTGCAAAAACTTAACCATGAAAGTACAATTAATGTACATGTATGTACAATGTTAGCCCTCTCATCCCCTTTACCAGGGGGTAGGTGCTATGAATGTCATTCCAAACTGTTGCCTAAGACCTAGGAAGAAAGAATAGTTGACATTCAGCGAGGGTGTTTATATGTAGCTGCTTTTATCTGTGTAGACCAATGCTGATGCTAACGCCGGGGATAGTACAATAACTTACTGCTACTTCGTAAAGGTGAACTTATCATGTATGTAATACTTCCTGCTCTTACCGGAGAGGCTGCCTTCAAACATCTTGAACCAATTTGATCTAGTCCCATTGTTTTTGACAATTCAAGTTAGGAGATATATTTGAATGACAAACAGTGTATCAGGTAGTATTATATTTACACAGTATGCCTTAGCAGATCATAATTTGCATCAGTTGATGGCTATTTTAATTTAACAGATACATTTGCAAACAAAAGTCATTAACAATATCAGCTGTCTGATAAGAATCAGTGAAATTCAATCCTTCTTGTGAAATAGTTCTGACATCTTAGTTAACACTTTTATCTATCCCAAATTTCTTCATCATTTTACAAACAGCACTGGTACCTCTCTATTCATTCTAATTTTCTAGGAGATGTTTGTCTTCGCTTTTCATATGAGTTTTGTTTACTTTATTGCTCATAATTTGTAATCTTCATTTCCCTTATGACAGCGATGTCTCTTAATGAACTAGAAAATGCAGCAAGTTACTTGTGGGAAACAAACTTCTGAACCTTACAGCTAGCATTCCTGTGGCTAAGGGCTACCAGGGATAATTCAGAAACAAAAACAATAAAGATTTCATTGATTTTTTGTTTGTTTTGTTTCCATCATGATTTAATGTACATACTTTAGTAAATGTTTATGGTTTCCATTATTGTCCCTTTCAAATCGTGGAAATATTTGTCAGAAAAATCAGGGGTCAAGGATAAAAAAATGTGGTTCCGGTAATCCAACTTAAGTCTATATTAATGGCCCAACCATATGACTTTGTATCACATATGCTTAAAAACCCAACCAAGTCCAGGTGTTCACCTCTGAACTAGTAACTTTCAAATGGAAACTGCAACAGATATATGTTTGGGACTCAAGAAGTCTTGTGGCAGGCTAGCTTCTTTTAAATGTTACTGATCATGTTTGCCAGTAAGTTTTTCAGTTTATTGTGACCACTAGCCTCAGAAATGAGGGTGGTTGCACATTGTGATTCCTATATGATAGAATGTCTTACTTGGAAGGGGGAGGGAACTTTTTTTTGTATCTGTGAACTATGTTTATTTTTCATCTACTGCCAACATTATGATTAGCAAGTGTGGTGTAAACTGGAAGATCAAGTTGAAATCCTTTTGTATGTGTTGAAAATACTTTCATGATACAATACAAAAAAATAAATATCTGTGTGAGTGCTCATCATAAAAAATCATCGTTTGTTTGTTAAATAATTTCATATGCATTTCTTAAACAACATTTGATCCAGGGGACAACAATTCCAATGCCAAACTAGCCCAGAGAACTAAAACTCCTTGTTGGGCTAGGAAAATTCACGTGCTTAGTCCAATTTTTGGATAGAAAAAAGAATAAAACATTAATTTTGAGACCATTTTCCATGCATCCTGTATGCTGGGTAAGAAGGGCAGTATTGGATTTGTCATCTATTGCTCATATTTATAAATTACTGCAGATGATGAAAGCCAGCATTTACCATGGCTTTAGATATATTTAACCAATCTATATATTATATAAGGTGTTATAGCAGCAGCATCCTCTATGCTGGTATAATAGGTCAATATTGGATGTGTTGCCACCTGCTCCTACTTTTCTAAATTACTGTAGTTGATTACAGTAAATGACTTGTCAACACTTACCATTTCTCGCTGCTCTTGAAATACTATATGTATACAAGGACTCCACCAATTATTATTGCAATAAAAGACACACATCCTATTGTTCCTCCAAGAATTGCCCCTTTGTTGCTATCTGCAGAAAAAGACAATATAATAACTACAAAAGCCATGTTTCTGTACTGCAAACAATTTGAAAGCTAGAGTTAAATATAAACACTTGCCAAGTCACCTTGGGCAAATAGATCTTAGGTCATTGCCCCATATCATCTTAAGTCTTGGATCTGCACAGGTGGCCTTATGTTCATTGATATCATTTATTGCAACATCATATCCCTGGATTAGTTGTAAATCATAATAGAAATAATAATGATGACAATTATAAAATTAATAAACTTGACCCAAATATTACATTTTTAAAAATTACTACATATACTGCCTAAACTGTGGCTTCTTGTTTTAAACTTGGGACACTGAAAACTATATTTAAAAACCTACTCAGCTATCATGCTGACAATGTTACAAGCTTAGTCACTGGCTTCAAGGCCTCTTTGCATGTATTTGCCATAACAAAACAATTATGTTTATCATGAAAATTAACAATTTCAAATGAGTTTTGGAAGGGCAATTCCATTAGCTCAAACTCGCTTTGAACAATATGCTGCTAGATAATTAAGAATATGGTGAGGAATGTAAAAGATTTAATCTTAAATTTAGTATCAATATTGCAGGCAAATGTACTTTTATCACACCTGCATTATCACCATTACCTTTTTCAGATCTTTATTATTGAAATGCTTAAAATTACTGGCCTTTCGAAAGCTAGATTTCTGAATCTTTGGAACACAAAACTACAGCATTCTGGAATTAGTCTGAAAGCTGGGACATTGTAATGTCTTACAAAGAGTCTTCAAATTTAAAATGTTTCTTTTAAAGATCAGAAATTAAAATAGAGGAATTGTAGCGATTCATATTTTACCAGATTAATATTTTACCAGATTATAGCACCCATATTAGCAGTAGAAGGTTTTAAATGTTCTTTACTGCATACAATTGGCAACACTTAATCCTAAATAATCTTCACATAAGGATATGTCACTGTCACTTTCCTTCGCTGGAGTACAAACATTACATTACAAATAATTTGTTTCAACTTTAACAGCCAGCTATCAGTGTTCTAAACACTGGATTGAGGTTTTCAGCTAAATTTACTCAAGTTTCTACTGAATTTGCTAAACATGTATGTACAACAGGCATTCAGCAGGTTATATACCTGGGTTTTACAGCAAGCAGCTCAATAACCAATTTTGAAAGAGAATTTAATTTTTTGTACAAAGGACATGAAACCTTTTTCGCTTAATACTGCTTGTTTCCATCATGTTTACAATCCCTGGCCATGTTAGCAACTGAAGATATCATCATCACACAGTTCATACTAACATATCTTTTAATGATTGACTATAATGTGATATGGCGGTAGCACATTGCTCTGGTTAGAATCTACCTTTTTAACGATATTATTGTAGGTCAGTAGTGATTCATGGATTGATTATTTGCAACTGACAAAAGGGGTGCAGCATCAAGAGGCTATGTTTGTTACTAGTAATTATAAATCTAGACATGTGATTGTGATGTTAGAGAACATATGAACTGTCCTCTTTACATATGAGTTATATGACTGTGATGTTAGCGTGATTACAGAGAACCTGATAACTGTCCTCTTTATGTGGAAGGTGCTATATCAGCAGACATTTTTTCCTAAAAAACAATCTCATCTCTACTGAATACCCCTCCCCCTTGGTGCACAAATGCCAAACAGCTTTGCAACATACTAATACAGATACAAATGATAATGGTACTTGTTCAATATACTCTAGTCAAATCAAATTTTTATTGTTTTTGTGCATGCTGTAAGACTGCTAAAATGTAGATTTCCTCATCAAAGAATTTTGTTAATAATTTACTTGCCTCTTACAATAATACATTATTATTATGATTATTATTATTAATAAATGTAAATACATAAATCACAATCATCACGGCAGATAATGGAGACTGAAATAATATGGTTTGAAATGTCCAACATATTTCCTAATAAATTTCAAGAAAAGTTCAGAATGTCTTGCTTCCAAAACCTTTGACAAAATTGAAGGACCATGCACATTACAACTAAAAACTACACACATTAATAGAGAAGGCTTATAATTAAAGTATATAATTATCAGGACAATCATTGTGCAGAGAGACTATTTTCAGTTGAAAAGCAATAAAATTTTGCATCATGAACATACTGTGAAAAAGGGTTAATTAGCATATATGTTTATCAATTTATCAATAAAGATCATATGCACTTTTCGCAAGTGCTTATTGTCACCAAATTCTATATTTACACTTATCAATGGAATTGAACCGCACATTATGCACATTACATAGATATGTTTGATATAAAAAAGGATTGATTGATACCATGAAGGCAGAATGAGAATAATTAAAGTAAAGAATAAATAGTTGTACTAATCACTTAATTAGAAACAAAACTAACACATTTAGGTCCTAAAATTGTTTTTCGGCTTTTGCACACATAATTATAGACTAAACATGTACAATTATTTTCCATATACACTTACATATATTTCCATATACAGTCTGTATGCACATTTTATCCCGAGTCTGCAGTTTTACAATAAGAATACTGTATGTATCATAATGTAAAAGCAGAATGGCAGCAAAGTCAAATGATATTATGTAGTCACTGTACCAACCTGAGAATAATAATATTATTATTCTCAGGTTGGTACAATAACTACATATAAAAAACATATAGTCATACATAGACTGAAGGACACGAGGAAGTGAAATCTGACATACATCCAATCCAGATGGTGGGTCATGTCTCTTGGGTAATGCACTTACCCCTGGATCATAATTTAGAAACAGCTAACATTCCCACCCTATAAATTAATTGGGCATGAGGAGATACATTCATATGTTAATTCAATACAGGCCATACAATACAGACAATACAGTATCATGCCCCTTGGACAAGTGACTTGCTCCTGGGTCATAACTTAAATTACAAAGTAAGTTCACTACCCTAATATCATGTATTTATTTCATAGGCATGAGGAGGTAAATACCTGACTGACATTCACCTAACACAGGCCCTGGGTCATGCTCATATGAGTGGGGAGTTGCCCCTGGGTCATAACATGGAACCTGTTATGATCCCCATCCTATAACCATGTATGATGATAATTAACAATTATTGTAAAGTGACAAGTGCAGGGCTCCCCAATCTTGGCATCACTATCTGTTTGGAGCAACAACCAACAACAACAACAACAACAACAGCTACAACAACATAAAAACCAATAACAATAATATTTAAACTACACACCCATGGGTAAAGCAATAATTTCTCAAAGATTTAAACAAGTTTTTCTTTCCTATTACATGTAGTATTAGCAATTGTCTTACACACCATGTAGGCATGTTATGTTGGAAACAAAGAATGGGAATGTTTGAATTGATGTCACTATAGATCCAATAGAACAGATTACTTAAACATTGCTGTCATACTGGTATTTATGAATAGTCCCAGCTCAACTTTCACACTGCAGACTTCGATCAATTATGTAATACAGGATACCTATATAATACATAATTGAAATATGTCTTAAGCATGTATTCAATTTCCTTCTGTTATTGGTTATGAGATTAAAATTGTTATTATTATTATTATTATTATTATTATTATTATTATTTGATTATTGTTGTTGTTGTTGCTGTTTCTCCTGCGAGAAAAGTTTTCCATAATAGAAAATGTGAAAGCACAACATAATCATGTTGTTAACCAAATACAATATTCTGATTTAAAATGAAAAATAAATAATAATTTCAATCTGTTGCGAGCAATGTCTTACATACAAAAGATAGAAATGATCTGATTCTTTACATAAATTTCATTTGAAATGAACACTCTTGTAAGATCCTCAATTTGTGTCCATTTCATTTATTAGTAAATCTGTGTAATCTTGTAGATGTTTTATGATTGTAATTTCTGGAAATTCTGCTTTTTCATAAAACCTTTATTGGCAAATAAACCAAAAACTTTCAGTTTAATTGTAAATTCCTGTCAAAAGGACTCACTGGATAAATTACATTTGAAATGAACACTCCTGTAAGATCCTCTATTTACATCCATTTAATTTATTAGTGAATATATGTTAATCTTGTAGACATTTTATGATTATGGTTTCTGGAAATATTAATAGCATTTGATTTTTCATTAAACCTTATTTGGGGGAAAAATAACTTTCAGTTCATCTCTGTTGGTTTTAACTGAATTTCAACAGCAACTAATTTACTAAAATATTTTTTAAATAAATATTTACCTACCTATTTTATACACTTGGTAGATGAATGTAGAAATATATAGAAACAGATGCATGGCAGTAAGACTATACAAAATGACATGAAGGATGAATAAGAATTAGGAATAAAAATTTCTGATAGCTGGGAAACAATGTGTGTGTGTGTGTGAGAGAGAGAGAGAGAGAGAGAGAGAGAGAGAGAGAGAGAGAGAGAGAGAGAGAGTGAGTGTGTGTATTTGTTCTTCTTTCAAATTTAACATGAAAAGTAATATACTGTTCACAATATATTTTTATTATAATATGAAAAATCTGTAATTAGCCATATATAAACTATATACTCCAGTACATCATTGTCTTATTGATAGGACCATATACATGTATAAACAATAGTCTCCAATGAGACTGACCGGATAATTATGTAGATTAATTTGGAAATGCATCATTCTCCCTGATTATTGTAGTTGTCATATTCACTCACCAGTGTTAACTAATACGTTGAAGTCTGTAAGCCAGAACCAAGCATGTATTTTGACTGATACATTGAAGTCTGTAAGCCAGAATCAAGCATGCATTGTGATTAATACATTGAAGTTTGCAAGCCAGAACATTTTGAGTGATAAATTGAAAACTGTAAGCAAGAACCAAGCAGGTATTTTGACTGATACAATGAAGAGTTAAGTCCAAACCAAGCATGTATTTTGGCTGATACATTGAATACTGCAAGTCAGAACCAGGCATGTATTTTCATGGATATATTGAGAACTACAAGCCAGAACCAAGCAAGCATTTTGACTGATACATTGAGAACTGCAAGCCAGAGCAAAGCATGTATTTTCACAGATACATTGCGAACTACAAGCCAGAACCAAGCAAGCTTTTTGACTGATACATTGAGAACTGCAAGCCAGAACCAAGCATGTATTTCTAGTCTTGCATATATGCTTGTAGCTTTTGGTTGTTCTAAATATTGGCTTGTGTCGCTTGCACATAGGTTTGGATGGATTTTCCTCTCTTTGGATGATATAGTTACTAGTAGTATGGTTCTGAGGTATTAACAGTTATCGTATATGTGTGATTTTTGTATGTTTTTACATAGTCTTGTCCTTGTATATTTAAAATTGGTATGCATGTAATTGATATCTTGAGGATATATTGGCCATCCATTATTTTAACCAGTATATTTCAAGACTGCATGTAAGTGTACAGTATATTATATTCATCTACATTGACTTCTCTGCATTAAATTTGTAAACATAAATTATAAATTAGGGGGAGGGGAGTATCTTAACTGTGTATTGTCCAGACATTACACATGTATATTAAACTGCATGTAATTGAAGAGTAGAATCTTGTCATGTAAAATGATTTTCCTGCATTGACTATTAAAATATAAATTGTAAATGAGGGAGGAGTATGCAGTTTTAGCAAATGAGCGTAATTTTATAATTAGAAGAAAATGATTGTAAGTGTGTCAGATGAAGTAAATTGTTATATTATTGTCTTTGGCTGGCAAAATAGCTCCAATTTTTTTATATATATCTTGTAATGGAATTCCAACTCTAAATAAAATTTGTTATGCCTATATCTATGTCTGGTCTTTTGGTGAAACATTGAAGACTGTAAGTTAAAACCAAGCATGCATTTTGACTGATACATTAAAGACTAATTGAGTTATATAAGATTTATTGTAATAATAACTAGTACAACTGGTACAACACATATTGCCATACCAGTAAATTCAAGACCACTTGCTGTCAACGTTACAATAGAGAAAGAAATATATTAGTATGTGAAAGTTGATACAACACATACTGCCAAAGCAGTAAATTCAGGACCATTTGCTACCAAAGTTACAGTAGAGAAATGAGCATATGTGAAAGCTAGTACAATACATACTGCCATACCAGTCCTGAAGATTCAAGACCACTTGGTACCAAAATTACAATAGAGAAATGAATATATGTGAATGCAGGTGCAACAAACACTGACATACCTGTAGTTCCAGGATCATTTCCTACAAAAGAATAATTGTGATTCAGTTAATGTTATGTTATTGAATTTAAAATGAATTAAAACTGTCATCAGTGTTGGAGAAATGTTTTACAACCGATTAAAATTTTCTAAATCCATTGATCTCGATGTAAGATTTAACCCAGATGTAAAAACAATACGTGAATCCTATCATTGTACCACAGATGCATATTACAAACACAGAAAAAAGACAAGGTTTTTCACAAGATCCTTTAGTCTTTTGCAAATAAGAAGGACACTTCTTTAACAAAGTGTAAAACAAATAATAAAACTGCATGTGCTTGAAACTTGCATAATCCATTCTGCACCTTAGGAATAACCCACTACTTTCATTATTAGAATTCTTAACTCAAGCTAGTAAAATAATTGACAGTGTATTAGTAGAACCATTTCTCCATTTCTAGGATCAGCTTTTAAAAGATAATTTTACTAAATGTTTACTTCCCATTATTAAGCAATCATGGCCTCCCAAACCAGTATATTTTCAATTTAATTTTTCAACCATTTCCACACTGGTTCTGATATTTGTATAATTAGTATTGCAAGTCCCTCAATGAACAAAGCTGGTAATATTCATGACAGAACATACTTTTCCGTAAGGAGAAACACTGCTCAGCCCTGACATTCACATGACTGCCATATATTTTCACTCACCATTTTTAGTTGGGTGAGTGAATTTTCAACCCTTGATTATATCATCTGGTGTGATCTTGTAAGCTGGGACAACACAGGAATATTAGGATCAATGTATATTAAGCAAGTAGCATTA